>JANAVB010020400.1:27702528-27867528 GCA_029216955.1 Iris pallida
ATCTCCGAACTCAATTTGAGGCATTCAAACAGAAGGATAGTTTACAAAGATTGGGTATCAAGCAACCTTATCCAATAGAATGGAAGCAAGTATCATATCTCCCAAAATACAAACCTCCGACCATCTCATTCTTTGATGGGACTACCTCCCCAAGTCAGTTTATTAATCACTTTGAGGTAATAACTGATCAGTTGCAACCAAGCGATGCCCTCCTCACTCGGGTATTCGTCGGATGTCTCAAGGGAACGGCTTATGAATGGTATAGAAGTCTCCCTGATGGGTGCATTACCTCATTTGCTGGCTTCAAACAAATGTTTTTGGAACGGTTCTATGAAGGGCTCAATGACATGACTATGTCTGCTCTTATAAGAATTAAACAGAAAAATAATAAAACTACTGAGGACTTCATTGAAAGATTCCGAAGAGAAGCCCTCAAAATGCCTCTTGGAACTCCCGATGCTGTTACTATCGATACTTGCAAGTCGAATCTCTTACCAATCATCAGCATGTAGACAGGATCCACTCAGTTCCAAGATTGGACTTCGTTCATCGTCAGTACCAAAGCTGCCGAAGTCAGTGCTGAGACCTTCAAAGGCCTGGGGGTACAAATGGCTCCCAAAGAATTAAATCAGAGTGTTAGCAATAGTGCTCGACCCAACAATCGTAAAGGAAAAGAGGCTCTTGAAGTCAATCTCCAGATCAATAGCCAAGAGACAAAGACTACTCAAGCTATCCCAGCTCCAACAAATCAACAACAGAGACCTCCTCGACCGATGGAAGAGTATTCTTTCGACGATGACGATGTTCAGGGTATCTTTGAATGCTTGCTCGAAGGTAACAAGATTCAATTGCCAGAAATCAAAAAGCCTGATGAAGCCAACAAGACGGATCACCCAAAATACTGTCCATATCATAGAATGCTGGGTCATACAATCCGGTCTTGCTATGTATTAAAAGAAAAGATCCAGGAAATGATTAAATCAGGAGCTGTAACACTGACACATAAAGACAAGACAGTCACAGCAAATGTGATCTCAATGCAGTTCGGTGACTTTCCTCCGTTAATGGTGGAAAGTGAGATTGTTCCTATCCCCAAAACAACTCTTGAAGTTGTGAACCTCCCACCAGCACAGAATGAAGGACTTGTTCCCATCACAACTAAGAAGGGAGAAATCATGTAGATTCACCCAGATTTAATGACGGAGTTCGAGACATCTTCATTTTCTCCTCGGAAGACTCTTTTGTCTAAAAAGAAGCCTGGGAAGACTAAGTCGTGTAATATGACCTCTAGTATCACACCCAATCTTTCTCTAACCCCTACTTTCATCTTGGCAGGAAATTCACCCCCTACGGAGGTAAAAACTGTACCTAAAGTTGAAGAAAGATACAAGCCTGCATTCCATCTATAGTTCACAATCTCGTGAATTAATGGCGAAGATGGGTTATGATCTAGCCACTGCTCCTGGTTTGAACTCAGGCAAAGGACTCCGAGCACCTTTAGCCATCACTATGAGACATAATCAATCTCGCGTTGGCCTTGGTTTCTGGAATGAAGCTCTCATCAAACACAAAAGAACCAAGAACAAAATGAAGAATTGCAACATGGTTTCGATAAACCCTGAACCTAAGCCTGAAGGCGATGTTCTTGCTGGAACTTGGTCAGGAAAAATATATCTGAAAGATTATGCTGAAATTCCTGAAGAAACTCCTGATGTTCCTCCGGTTACAACACCAATCTCTAATGAAGAACCTTCTAATGTTTCTGTTGAGATGGTTCCTTCTAAACTAACAGCAGCTGACAAAGGCAAACAACAAGTCCGCTTCGACAAACCATTAAATAAGTCATCTCCTACAGGACTTGAAAAGCCTTATAATTTTGATATATTGGCTCAATTAGCCAATACATCAGCTAAATTGTCAATCTTCGAGCTCTTACGCCTCTCTAAAGAGACTCGAGAAACTCTGAGTGAAGCACTGTTGCAAGCAGAAACCTGCCTAACTCTCCTCAAGAGGTCGGAAACAGAACCAGTCTCTCGTCTTCATTGCCATAATGTATTGGAATTAATTCCAAACATTACCTTTACGCAGGACGATATGCTGCTAGAGGATAATCGATATGACCGTCCTTTATATCATACAGGATATATCGATTCCATGAAGGTTGAACGTCTACTGATTGATCCAGGATCCGCTCTCAGTATTATACCAAAAACTATGCTAGATGCACTAAAGATACCCGTGCATAGTCTTTCCAGTATTATCACTACCATTCTGGGATTCAATCAAGGAAAAGTGAGCCTTTGGACAAGATTCGCCTCAAATTTCAAATAGGCGATCTTCGCACTAAGGTTACTTTCTACATCATCGACAATCATGGATGCTCATATAATGCTCTATTGGGGAGACCATTCTTACATGAACATAATGTTGTTCCTTCAACTCTTCATCAATGCTTCAAATATGTTGATGATAATGGAGAGGTTCAAAAGGAAGTTGCAGATCTCTATCCATTCAAAGGAGTTGAAGCTTACTTCAATGACGCTCGCATGTACAAAGATGAATACTTAAAAGTCTTGCAAGCTATGGATAACGACGATGAGATATCAAAAGTCGACACCTTTGTCATTCCTGTAAAAGGGCGTATCACTCATCCGCAGTCTCTTAAACCAGCTAAAGAAGATTCACTGATAATTCCTGTCAGTGGACGTACCACTTCATCACTTTCCCAAGCTCCACAAAGTTTGCTGATAATTCCTGTCAGTGGACGCACCACTCCCCTTCCATCTTCTCAGGCTAGACCAGATACTCTAGTCATTCCGGTTAGTGGACGTACTACTTATCCACGATCTTCTTCATGGGAGCTCACCTCTTCTGAGCCTTTTGTTATTGATCTTAATCGAAACAAAATTTCTGATCGCTTTTCTTCTCCCCCTTTAGTCATTAATTTGACTAAGTCTGATAAGGCTCAGCCTTCTTTTGTAAATACAGCATCTAATATTAATGAAGCATCTCCTTTACAGTATATTGATGTCTGTAATTATGTACAAAGTTATTTACAATTGCTAGATAGCTTAGAGCCACTAACTATAGGAGTTGTTCAAACTCTTCATACAGAAGTATCATTAGAGTCTATACAAAAATCATACTTCGTGGTCCCTGTTAGAAAGTTGGGAGAAAATCCAATATTCTTCTATAAAGGACCCCAGAATCCTCCTAACCTGGAAGAAGATGACACAAACGATGATACTGGAAGATTACAACTACGTCGCTACAGTCAGCAGTCCAAAAACATCATCAAGAATATGGGTTATAATTTCAGAACCAGCCTCAATAATGGAAAATGAAGAAGAATGCCTGTCCGAATTCCTCCATTAAAATATGGGAGGACAAAATGTGGTTTAGGTTACATTGCTCCTACCTCCTTTATCAACGTAGTCCATGAGGATTCAGAATCCGATGGAGACGAACGATCCGAATCTTCCGATTCCCTCTCTTGGGATTCTGATACAAGTATTGGCGATCTTCATCGTTCTATTCTATCCATCAATATGGTCTCTGCTGATGGCCCGCAAGAAAATGATGAAGATGAGGATGATTTTAAAATATCACCCGAATCAGAACAATGGGCTCAAAGATTAGATAACCAATGGGAATTCAGGTTCGAGCAAAGAGAACCTCCCACGGAAGATAAACTGATCCAAATTGATGTTGGTGAAGAGGGGTCCCCTAAACCAATATTCATCAGCGAAAGTCTTTCAGAAACAGACAAGCAAGACATGATCAAGCTTATTCATGATTATATCGATGTCTTCGCCTGGAGCTATGAGGATATGCCAGGACTAGATCCGAAAATTGCAACTCATAAACTTAATATCATGCCAAATGCTAAACCGGTCAAACAACAACAACGACGATTTCGTCCAGACATTATGGATGCAATTGAAGCTGAAGTCAACAAGCTTATGGCTTCCGGATTTATTAGAGAGGAACAACATCCTGAATGGGTGGCTAACATCGTTCATGTCCTCAAAAAGACCGGCAAGATCCGAGTCTGTATAGACTTTCGCGATCTCAATGCAGCTTGTCCTAAAGACGAGTTTTCTCTTCTAATTACCGATGTTATGATCGATAACACATGTGGTTTCGAACGAATGTCATTCATGGATGGGTATTCGGGATACAATCAAATCAAAATGTTTCCAGATGACGAGAGACATACTTTCTTCAGAACGCCGATCGGTACATACTGTTATACAGTGATGCCGTTTGGTCTCAAAAATGCAGGAGCAACATATCAGCGAGCAATGAGCACTATATTCCGTGAACATCTTCGAAAAATAGTTGAATGCTATGTTGATGATATTGCAGTCAAAAGTCGACGAAAAGAGGATCATATCCAAGATTTGAAGACTATCTTTGATTTAATGCATCAGCATCAACTTAAAATGAACCCTACTAAGTCCTTCCTGGGCGTCTCTAGTGGCAAATTTTTTGGCTTCGTCATTACCGCTAAAGGTATACACGTGGATCCCGAGAAGATCAAAGCCATTCAAGAGATGCGTCCTCCACGCACCTTAAAAGAGCTACGAGGATTTCAAAGAAGAATTACTTATATCAGGAGATTCATTTCTAACTTATCAGGACGCTGCAGACCATTCAACAAACTTCTGAAGAAAGGTGTATCTTTCGTCTGGAACGAAGAATGTCAAAAAGCATTTGACGATATCAAACAGTATCTCATGAACCCTCCGGTTTTGGTACCTCCCGTCTCGGGAATACCATTCCTTCTATATGTTCGAGCTATAGATCATTCTCTCGGTGCATTACTCGCCCAGAAAAATAAAGATGGCCATGAACAGGCTATTTATTATCTCAGTCGCACAATGACAGGTGCTAAACCGCGTTATTCTCCAATCGAGAAAGAATGCCTAGCATTAACATTTGCTGTTCAGAAGACGCGATATTATATTATCGGTCAAACAATTCATGTCATTTCCAGAGTGAATCCCATCAGGATTATGATGAAGAAACCCGATATTCTCAACTCCAGATTAGCTAATTGGGGAATTTTGTTAGCTCAATACGACATGCATTATATTCCTCAGAAGTCAGTTAAAGGACAAGCTCTTGCTGATTTTCTGGCAGCTCATGCGATTCAAGAAGATTCTAAATTATATGATGAGATCCCAGATGAAGTCCTGGATTCGAATCTGATTTCTGAAGAAACTCCTACCTGGCGTCTATTCTTTGATAGGGCATCTAGAATAGGTCCTAATGGCGATATTGTCGCCGGAGTTGGAATTGTTCTCGTATCCCCAGAAGGACTAACTATTCAAAGGGCTTATTCTCTGGATCAATCATGTTCAAACAATGTAGCCGAATACAATACGTTGCTCATCGGTCTTCAACTTGCTAAACATCTGGATATTCAATATTTAGAAGTTTATGGAGACTCCAAGCTTATTGTCAATCAGATCAGAGGAACGTATGAAGTCCGTCATCAGGATTTGATACCTTATCATCGAGCAGCACTCTCTATGGCATCCTCCTTTGAAGGTTTCTTTATTGAACATGTTCGACGAGCTTATAATGCAGAAGCCGATGCTTTGGCTAATCTAGCCGCTGTGTTAGCCATACCAATCAGACATCAGCAAGTGATAGTGGTTTGTAACAGAGAACTATTCCACGTTGAGAATAATTTGGCTTTGGGTTTTCCCCACAATCCAGACAAAAATTCTCTCAACCTTGATGAACTTTCCTCCAACCTTAATACCGGATTAAAGTTTGACAGAATGTCCTCGTCTTCTTCCGATTCTACTATGGAACATATTTTTTCTAACAAAACAGAAGCCATAACTGAAGATTGGAGACGTCCATTTTTAGACTTTGTGTTATATGACATACTTCCCGATAATCCGAGCGAAGCAGCATCTATCCGGCGTCGATCTCTCAGATTCTATTATAATCATACAACGAAGACACTATATCGTCGGACCTATGACGGTCTTCTCCTCCGATGCATCGCTGGTGAAGAAGCACAACAGATAATCCGTGAAGCACATGATGGTGTCTGCGGAGCCCATCAACCAGGTCCTAAACTTCAAGATCGTATTCGACGTATGGGTTATTATTGGCCCACGATGGTGGCTGACGCTATTCAATATGCTCGGAAATGTAAAGCCTGTCAAATTCATGCAGACTTTATCCATCAACCATCAGAGTTCTTACACCCAATAGCGGCATCATGGCCCTTTGAGGCTTGGGGCATGGATGTCGTTGGTCCTATCAACCCACCATCATCAAAAGGACATCGGTTTATTTTAGCAATAACCGGTTACTTTTCCAAATGGGCTGAAGCAATCCCGTTATCTGAAGTCAAAGCTTCCAATGTCATCAACTTCGTCAAACATCATGTCATTTATCGATTTGGTGTTCCTCGGCATATTATTCATGATAATGGACCGCAGTTCGTCAGTCAGAAATTTACTCGATTCTGTGACGACCATCGAATCAATAATTTAGCTTCTACAGCATATAATCCAGCAGCTAATGGATTGGCAGAAGCTTTCAATAAAACGATCATCAAACTTTTGAAAAAGTTCGTTTCTTCCAACAAACGCAACTGGAGCGAGAAGCTTGGTGAATGCTTATGGACCTATCGTACCACAGTTCGCAATGCGACTGGATATACGCCTTTTTCTTTGGTATATGGGTGTGAAGCTGTTCTTCCCCTTGAGATCCAGATTCCTTCTCTAAGAATCGCAATCTCCAATGAGCTTACAACAGAGAATAATAATCGTCTTCGACTTCAAGAGTTGGAAGCTCTAGATGAAAAGTGATTGTATGCTCAACAAAATATCGAGCTGTATCAGGCCCAAATTTCAAAAGCTTTTAACCGGAAAGTCAAAGTCAGAGCATATCAGAAAGGAGAGCTGGTCCTTACTGTCAGACGTCCGATGACTATGACACATATGAGCAAAGGCAAATTCGACGCAAAATAGGAAGGCCCATTCGTAGTAAATAAAGTCTTCTCTAATGGAGCATATCAGCTTGCCTCTATGGATGGAAAAGTAACGATGATGCCTATCAATGGCAAATTCTTAAAGAAATATTATGTATAAATTTCATCAATATATATAATATTTTTATTATTCCCCAGCAAATATAAAATCAGAGTTAATTCTTCCCTACAAAGTTATCTCGATATCGTTATCCCCAGCGGAAACTGATATTCTACCACGTATCATCTTCCCAGAGAATTTGATATTCTGTCTTATTAGATCCCCAGTGGATTTAATAAAGATCTCGTATAGAAAATCACGTCCATATTACCTCTGAATTTTCTATCTCAGAATCATATTTTTTATTCTATGAAAATAATATCTAGTCTTTTGATTTCCGAGTTCAAAGATCATGGAAAATAGAGTCTAAAGATATCTTTATATCTAAATTCTGTTTTCTCTAATCAGTATTAAGCTAAAATTATCTTTGGTTTAATATCATCTGATAGAATTACAAAGTTTATTTGTATATTCTATTCTATTGAAATATGTCATGTATTATTTACCTCTGAACATATTTTCTACAAAAATATCATCCACAAAATTGAAATCAAGTCAAGATATTCATTTCTTTAATCAAAGTCAAAATATTGATTACAAGTGGATTTCAAAAATTCAGCACATGAAAAATGTAAAAAATCTATTTAGGAGGAGTAATTATCTCCTGAATACGAACAATTACATTATTCATCTTTTCTTCATGAGCTTTTTTGATCCGCTCTGCTGCTTCAACTCCGACCATTCGTTGATCATAATCTACGATAATAGAGCTACGACGATTGGTTTCTTCAATCTGATTAACCTGCATCAGTTCCCGCTCTTGCTGCAAAAGTTGGCAGCGTTCAGCTTCGGAGATATGAGCAGCGGCAATCTCCGATTGCTCCTTTTCCACGGAGGCAATTCGCTCCTGAAGACGAGCCAGTTCCTCATTTAATTTCTTAAGCTCATCGGCTTTTGATGCTTCATCTTTCTCCAGGCGCTCCATCTTCTGACGAGTGGTTATTATTTCTTCATCTTTCGCCATTAACTGTTCAGAAGACAAAGCGAGGAATTCCTTCAAAGCAATGTGCTGAGCTTGAGCTTCACTTTCTAATTGAGCAATCTCAGCTGCAGTCAAAGACTTAATATCTTCCTTTTTGATCTCCCAGTACTTGTGGATGGTTGCTTCTAAGTCATCCAGAAGATGCTCAAAAAAGACACACTGGGTCTCATAACCAGCCTGTTTCAAAGCTGAAAGCGGGAAACTAATCGCCGCTCGAAGATTCGAAAAAGGCATAGTGTCATCCTTTATAAGTCGTCTTGAGAATGTATCCAGATATGAATAAATAATATCTGAATACATCCCCATGACCTTTGCTATCCCTGTTTCAAAACCGGGAGTCGCTGCAACGGTAGAGTAAGGAGCAAGAGAAGCCTCTATTCTGGGAGCTGAAGTGGATGCTTTTGGAGAACTAGGCAAATGTGAACTCCCCTCACCCATATCAGTCTGGACAAGTGGGGCTTGAGTCGAACTCATTGTGGCGCAGTTCCTACAACTGTTGGATTCAAAGGAGTATGATTAAAATTAAAAGACAATAAAACAAGGAAAAGACAAAACTTTGCTGAATAAAATATTACCTGGAGCTGGTTCATATTCTGTTTCCTTTGGATCATTCAGCCCAGCTCGTAATCTGTTCAGAGTGCTTTCTGACACAGGATTTATTTCACTGCTGCCCGCCCCAGAGGTACTCGGAACTTGAACTTCTATTTCTAGATGCTTCTCCGGTTCTGGAGTCAACCCTGAATGTTGACCAACTGTCTTCAGTACATCAATTGGAGTTTTAGATGGTGACTCATCATCTATCTCCATGTCCTCTTCTTCAAAGGAATGAGACGAAGGGTCATAGTCAACCTGTTCGTCGTCACTCTTATTGCTCTCCGAAACTTCAGCAATTGGCTTGAGAGTAGTGGCTTCCTTCACTGATTCTCCCGAAATCAGTAAGTCATTAGTTGTGTTAGTCTGATTCTCGGCCTCTACCGCAGGTTGACTAATCACCTGCGCCTCATTGGCCGTTGGCAAAATCGACTCCATATCAGAAGGCATAGATGATCCAGCAGGTTCAGGCACATCTTCTTCAATGGGTTCTGTCTTTACAGAAAAAGCAAAGGCAGCTTGCTTTTCTAAAGCCAATCGCTCGACACTATTAGTAGGACTCTCTGTATTGAGACAAATCACGGATTTAGTCTTGGAAACTATTACTTTCCTTCCTATTCTTTTTGTTAGTGGAATAGTAGGATAATCATCTTTGGAGACACTACCTGCTTCGTCCGTATCTCTGATTCGTCTTCCACGATTATGAGCCTCTGCCCGAGTAACCCTTTTTGGAGCAGGCCCAGAAGCCTCCTTGCCCCGCTTCCTTTTTGGTGTACTGTCGGCAGATACACTCTCTTCGACACTTCCAATGGGTACATGTAATGGCTGATGAAGTTCATCAGAGAAGAAAGTCTCTAAAACTTCATCATCAACTTCATCAGTAGCCAGAGGATCTTCTTGGTCATGACAATCTCTTGGCAGAGCTGATTTGGTTGATCTCTTTTCAACATGGATAAAGCTTCTACCTAAGATGCTGAATTTTTCATCAAAGGTATTAGCCGATACATAGAATTTGGCAAAAGACGCCAATATTCTAGCTCCTCTCCGATAAGTAACCGGATCTGGCATAGAAAAGGTAGCTCCAGTACCTTTAGCAATATAGTATATCCAAGCTCTGGCGCCATCGATTAATCCGCCTTGGTAGCCGAAACATGTCGTTGCATTTCTCACATGCAACTGATCATAACCAAATTGCCGTGCAAACCTACTCGGAAGATATGGCTCCAGATAAGTGATGTTGTCACGACGGCAAATTAAGTGCGATGGCCTGATTCTCTTCAGCCATTCATGTTGAATATCATCCAACTCATTGGCACCAATGCCATCAATCAATTTCTCAGGCATAGTTTCATAACCAACAGGTGGAGGAACACAAGTGAAGCTCCATAATTTTCCCCTGTTTAATATGGTTCTATAATCTGTCAGAGTGTCATATTTCTACTTGGGTGTGTGACTGTATCTTTCCAAAAAGGTATCATCAAGTCTAGCCATTCCGACATTCATGAGAGATTCGAAATGGAGGAGCAGCCACCCAAATAAATATGTAAAGGGCATTTCTACCCGGGAAAAGGTTGTGAGCTTCTTCTTCGCCAATTCAAACATCATGTCTGTATATGCCCTTAAGCCAGCATTCAGACGGCATGTCATTGCTGTCAGTAAATCTATCTTGTACCCGAAAGTCAGACGGACTGCTGCAAAGACAACTCCTCTGTGCATCATGTCTGCTGAACAGGTGCCAGGTACTACAAATTTTCTCAGCCAGAGGAATATAAATCCGGCCAGATGACCTTCAGCAGATAATTTCCGGCTACCTTGTTTTATATAGGTCTCCAACCTATCACCAGCTTTGTAGGTGCCTTCGTCTTCTTCAATGACGATGTCGTCATGAGTGGTGTCCCAGATTAGTTTGTCAATCTCAGCTTGACTCAGGGGTTTAAATTCACCGACATATTGATCAGTCTTCTTCTTCTTTTGAACTTCGTCCGTGCGGCCTTGAAATAAATAGGCCATCCACTTAGAAGAATAGCAGTTGGAATCTCCTTCTCCACCTTGTCCTTTATAAAAAGCCTTACATATACTGTAATGGCACATTAATTCTTCAAATACATGAAGAACCAGTGGGTTGGCATCGGAGATTTTATTTATTTCATCAATGAAAGGAATGTACTCTTCATATGGCAAATCTCTTGTTGGCAGCTGAGAAATATGTGCCATCTCATGGAGGGCGAATCCCATCTCGCCTCTGGGAGTCATGAAAGTGCCAGTACGGTAATTATACCTTTCCGCTAATGCTAAGAACAAATCATGGTTTGGCCTAAAACCATAAGCGGTACACTTGATGGCATTATATAGGCCTATTACCTTTAACTGTTCCCCAAAGTTTTTCAGAATCCATCTTACAAGAGCAGTCCATCTAGTATTTTTCGGGTTCACCAGACCAGTAAGCCTCATAGACTGTTTTGGGTAAACAGTATTTTCCAGCTGAACAAATTCATTTGCAAAGATTGGGACTCTAACTGGCCTCAGAAGTGCCGAGTCCTCAGGAGGAATGGTAGCTGGTAGCAGTCCTCGCAAAACTGAGACATGTGATTCAGTACCACTGCGGAATCTTCCTTGACGATATCCTATCCATCCAGCTTTTGCTTGACGGGATGGAGTGATATCCCACTTCATTTGCCTTTGATGACTCGCGTGGAATAAGCGAGCTATGTTGATGCTTTGGATAAACCAGTCAGATACATTGGCTGATTCGCATTACCATCTCTATAATATGAGTATGACACTTTATCAAGAGCAGGCTGGGAGTTTATATCAATAGCATCTCCAAAAAGAAATGCTGGCTTCGAGTGGGTAGCACTATCCACACTCTGTAGAGGCAGTCCATTCATCAAATTCAGCAAGGTGTCATTCTCCTTATTTGTCAGAAGAGCTATCCTGGTGGAAGGTCCATCAAATTGAGGAAAACGGACATGTGATAGGTCACTTTTATAATTGTTTCCTACACATCCTTCAAATTGTGCCTCCTGAGCCAGAATATCCACTGCAAAAGAAGAATAAGACGTTAAAAATCTTCAACATCAAGAGACGACAAAGATCAACATACGTTCAGTCTATCCTAAGCGTATGATAGAATCAAAGTTCAACATACGCTCAGTTTATCCTAAGCGTATGATAGAATCAAAGTTCAACATACGCTCACTCTATCCTAAGCGTATGATAGAATCAAAGTTCAACATACGCTCACTCTATCCTAAGCGTATGACAGATTCAAAGTTCAACATACGCTCAGTCTATCCTAAGCGTATAGCAAGTTCAAAGATCAACATACGCTCACTATATCCTAAGCGTATGATAGATTTAGAGATCATTTTTACGCTCAGTCTATCCTAAGCATATGATAAATTTTAAGTTCAGTTTATGTTCAGCTTGAGCGTATCAGCGTATGGTTGACAAAGATGATCATCAAAGAAAATACGCTAACACAGGAGTTAGCGTATCTCAATGAGACAACTTTACATAGCGTATTCTTTCAAAGACAGCGTATTTTAACATTTCTATCAAAGATACGCGTATCTTACAGAATACGCTTCAAACATATTTTTTCGTATAAACGAAAAATATGGAATACGGCTAAACCCTAAAGAGGGAAGCGTATTTTCTGATGTATTTGACCCTAAAAAGGGGATACGTTTTATGATCTTGTTCTAACCAGAGCCCTAAATAGGGGATAGTTACTGTTCATCATCTACATCCTCACCATAGAGGGGCTTCAATGGGCGTTCACTTCGTCGGATACGCTCATCAGTAGTCTTCTTAGCAGCGGCGGCGGCAGGTTGAGATGACTCCGCAGGAGCCTTCCCCTTTCCCTTCGCGGCAGCGTCGACCTTGGGCGCCATTGATGAAGATGGAGTCGAAGAAGAAGAAGTTTAAGTTTTAGGTCTTTTTCTTTCTCGAAGGCAAATGCAAAAGTAAAGAAATGAATTAGGTTTTGAGAGACCTATTTATAGAAGAAAAGAGAAGTCTAAACGGCGGCCGTTCTTTAAACAGAATCCCTAAAGATTTGCACTGATATGGAGGAAGATAACAAACTCATGCCAGCGTGTCAAGACTTATTCCCACTTTAAGTTCAAAGTAATTTCGAACTTTTGAAATTCATAAAGTTCGAAAACTTTGAAGGGGGTCTTGTAGGGTGTGAAAAATTATGACACGCTGACATGAGACTCAGCCAAAGCCATACGCTTAAGGCCATACGCTCAGCAAAAGCCGTACGCTCATAGGCCATACGCTCAGCTAAGGCCATACGCTCATCCAAAGGCCATACGCTCAGAGAATATTTTATTATTTTTGACAGCACAGCATACATTTAATTGAAGATGAATCTGACACTTCGTCTTTCGTGCAAAGACAGCTGCCCTATAAAGATTAACCGTCGGATGAGTTTTCGAGAATTGATTTTTGTCTCTTACGAGGACAGTTCATCAGCCATCATAAATGTACAAACATCATTTCTGTCATTTCTGACAGTCTGTCAGCCATCATATCTGCAGCACGACGCTCGAGAGATATTAGAAGATATGGCATATTTAAGAAAATTGAGGACAGCCACGTGTCTACTTCTTCAATGCTCAACCAAGTGAGCGTATAGACTTCATACGACTCCTTGCCAATCAAGTGAGCGTATAGAGTTCATACGACTCCTTGCCAATCAAGTGAGCGTATAGACTCCATACGACTCCTTGCCAATCAAGTGAGCGTATAGACTTCATACGACTCCTTGCCAATCAAGTGAGCGTATAGACTTCATAAGATTCCTTGCCAATCAAGTGAGCGTATAGACTCCATACGACTCCTTGCCAATCAAGTGAGCGTATAGACTTCATACGACTCCTTGCCAATCAAGTGAGCGTATAGACTTCATACGACTCCTTGCCAATCAAGTGAGCGTATAGACTCCATACGACTCCTTGCCAATAAAGTGAGCGTATGGACTTCATACGACTCCTTGTCAAGAAAGTGAGCGTATCAGCTTTATGTGGCTCTATACTGTCCAAGTCAGCATATACAAGACATGTGCCTTCAAAAGCTAGCGTATGACTCTTCTTCAACAAAGACAGCGTATCACGGCAAATGCATTCAAGATGATTTTAAACATACATTCAACACACGTTTTCATGTGTCATGTACTCAGTTACCCACTTATTCAGAAGTTATGCAACGTGGCATCCATGCCATCAATCTCTCCTAGATATATTCTACTACTTTCAACTGCACTCTAATGTGTCTCCACCAGAATTCGCCACGCGTTCCTGCAGTTATGCACACGTCAAGTAACTGACTGAGCGTATGCTTCAGAACAGTTATCCAGAACTCTATAAAAGAGAGTTTCTTCATCTTCATCAGAGACTAGATCCAAGTCAGAGAGAACAGAGAGATTGCCCAGTTGCTGTCCAAGTTCTTCGAAGTTCGAGTTTTCTTCATCGTATCGTCCAAGGGATAAAGTGATCGTCTTCTAGATCAGATTCCTATAGTTGTAATTTTCTCAGAAACACAATAAATAAAGTGAATTTATTTATGAAAAACATGCACACTGTCATGTGTTGCATCCAAGTCACCTAACAAGGTATGATAACTCTAATCTTGAACCTTGCGTCTGGATAACCTGGATAGTCTGCAGGGCTTGTGGCAGTAGGCGTATTGCATCCTGCTAGTAATTAAGCTTGTGATAACCCGAGTTAGTTAAGTATCAAGCCGTACTCTTTGCTTGGCCATGAATGATAGATGGGGTCCTATCTTGTCTAGTCTTGCCTAGATCTGGTACATGGATATCTCCGGACATGCTTGTTTATGCTTTACTTTATCGATAATTGGTTCGAGGCTAAGTTCTGTTCAGGTGAAGGGTTACAATCCCGGTCCTTGTTTGGTTTACGGGTTGTAACTTGCTTACCGAAATAGTCCTTTAGTTATCTTATCATTTATCATCCTGTTTTCTTTAACTCATATCTTATGTTATTTCACCTATAACTTTATGTGCTGACATGCTGGTTTTAGTTCTTAAGTGAAGCCTCCTTTGTGGCACTTGTTCTTTCTGGGGTCTGACCCAGCTGGTTTTGTATGGCCAAATTTCGGAGCAGCTACCGAGGATCTCCCAACCTTCCTGCCAGATGGTGAACACTAGAAGGAATCCCGGCAATGAGTGGGTTTTATTTTACTCTCCCACTCCTTTGTAAAAATATTCTTTTGCGGCGTTTAGCCGCCGAGCAAGTGTTAGCTCGTTTGTTACTTTATTTACTGTCTGTCTACGGGCTGTAGCATGATTGACAAATCCTAGGGTTGATCATGTATGACTTAAACTCTTGCTAGTCTTCGTATTTTGTATGACTAGCTTCATGATCATCTGAATATATAATGTATGGGACGCCTTACTTGTTTGTCTGATGATCTACCATCTTGTTATATCTACTCGCTTGCTTGAGATTGAGACATTAGGCTTGTTATTGACCCTAAGAGACTGATGGCTCGTAGTAAACCCTCATGCATCTAGACAGCCGTGACCGTATTGCGTGGTGGGATTCACTTCAATATACGTAGCTGGCTGTGTCTGTCCCCCGCCCTCCAGTATTCTGGTTCTGGGGCGTGACACGGTTTAAGTGGTAGCCCATGCAGGTCTTGTAAATCAAGATGGGTGAGGGTTTCACTGGATAGATGTCTCAATCAGCACTCGCCCTTGATCTCTACTCGTGCCTTCTGATCTTTCAGAATTCTTGACCTGATCACATGTTTATATCCTTGACCTATCATGGCCTTCCTTATTATTCCCTATGTCGTTTCTTCAGCGGCATTGTTCTTGCCGATCAGCAAGGTGAAGCACCTCTCGTGGACCAGTAGCAACATGGAGATCAAGCCCAGCACTCAGGGGTAGCCTCCCGAGTCATGCTTACTGGGAGTCAAGAGCCACCAGTTCAGCCCGTCCAGCCTGCAGAGCATGACGATAGAACCTTGGTGGGTCTCATCAGGACATTGCTTGCGTCTCAAGATCGTTGGGACGATGTCCTGCACCAGGTAGTACAGGATGCCATGGGCCGTGTTGGTTATCAAGGGAACAGTACGACTAGCAGTTTCAAGCGCCTCAACCCTCCCTTCTTTGATGGGAGTGAACACGCTATTACAGCTGATGCGTGGCTCTAGGACATTGAGATTATCTTAGATGCAGCCAAGACTCCAGAAGGAGAGAAGGTAGCTGTGGTACGCCTACAGTTATTGGACCTAGCCCGCACCTGGTGGGCGATGATAGCGGTTGCTTTGGCAACGCCTGCCCGTGGGCGATATTCAGTGACAAGTTTCAGATCAAGTACTTCGATGCTGTGGCTCGGCACGACCTACAGACGAAGTTCACCAATCTCAGACAGATGAGCAGGACGGTCGATGGATATGCGGTCGAGTTTTCAAGACTAAGTCGGTTTGCTCCCACTTTGCTGGCAACCGAGTTTGATCGAGCGCAGCGGTTCCAGCAGGGACTCCACCTAGAGATCATTCTAGCAGTGGAGCAGTTTGAGCATCAGACCTTTGATGCTATTTTGCGGGCAGCTAAGAGACATGAGTATACCTCACAGAGAATTGTGGACAGAACTGGAGGACGGAAGCGGTCCCATGGTCAGATGATCCAGTCTTCAGCCCCAGCCCCGGCAGCTAGGGCCTTGACCATTGGAGCTCCGAGGAGGGCAGCATCAGTTACGTCGGTTCAGCATTTGACTTCGACGTATCCTCAGCAGCAGAAGCGGAGGCAGTCTTCCACAATGGGCTGCACTCATTATGGAAAGCCAGGACATGTAGTGTCAGAATGTCGCCAAGCACAAGGATTGTGTTTGGCTTGTGGGGCACCGGATCACATGATAGGGTCCTGCCCACAGAGAGCCGATTCATCCTCATCGTCCCAGACAAGTCCCTCAGTGAGGGGACCAGCACCAGTGTAGCAGCAGCAGTATCAGCCTCCGAGACCATTGCCGCCTCAGGCTCAGGCATTCCAACAGCAGCGACCGCAACAGTATGCCCAGGTCCAAGCTTAGGTTCAGAACCGCCAGAGAGGTTTCCAGCAGAGGGGACAAGCACCCAGAGGGCACGGTCAAGCGATGGCTTTGACCCTAGAGGAGGAGTTGGCATCAGATGAGGTGGTGGAAGGTACCATTCTCGTCAACTCTTTTCCTGTATCAGTATTATTTGATTCAGGTGTATCGCATTCATTTATGTCTGCACGATTCGCGACACAGATAGGACTGGAGCCTGAGTCATTATCAGTAAGGCTCAATATAATTACTGGTAACGGACTTGTGGGTGTAGATAGGGTGTTTTCCTCGTGTCGAATCGTAGTTAACGGTAGAGAGTTTCCCGCTAGGTTGATAGAGTTTCCGATGGCCGATTATGATGTAGTCCTAGGAATGGATTGGTTGAGGGACCAGTATGCTAGAATAGATTGCCATGTCGACAAGATTATTTTTAGTATTCCCGGTGAGCCAGAGTTTTTATTTTCTCGAGGCGGAGTAGAACCTTCTTCCCCAGCATTGCGGATGGCCGTAGCAGCAGCAGTTCAGTTTCCCAGAGTTATAGAAGAGTTTCCTGATGTATTTCTCGAAGAGCTTCCAGGCATGCCTCCAGAGAGAGATAGAGTTCACTATCGACTTGATTCCAGAGACATCACCAGTATCAGAGAGAGTCTATAGGATGGCACCATCAGAGTTGGAGGTCCTGTAAAAGATGATTAAAGAACTTAGAACCAAGGGATTCATTCGTGCTAGCGGATCACTTTGGGGGGCTCCGATGCTTCTTGTGAAGAAGAAGGATGGTACGTCAAGATTATGTGTTGATTATCGTACCTTGAACTCTGTAACAATTAAGAACAGATATCCGTTACCAAGGATAGATGATTTATTTGATCAACTCAGGGGAGTGGCAGTATTCTCGAAGATTGACTTACGGTCAGGGTACCATTAGATCAGAGTCAGAGAGCAGGACATCCCAAAGACAGCATTCAGATCTAGATATGGACATTAGGAGTTCCTTGTTATGCTATTTGGAGCGACCAATGCGCCGGCCGTATTCATGGACCTCATGAATCGTATCTTCATGCCCTATTTGGACCAGTTCGTGATAGTGTTCATAGATGACATCTTTGTCTATAGCGAGAACGAGGTAGAGCATGAGCAGCATCTTCGTGTAGTTCTTCAGATTCTCAGGAAGCACCAGTTGTACGCGAAGTTTAGTAAGTACGAGTTTTGGTTGGATCGTATCTCGTACTTGGGTCATATCATCACCAGAGGTGGAGTGGAAGTTGATCCCCAGAAGATAGTGGCTATAGAGACATGGCCAGTACCTAGCACCGTCGCAGAAGTTCAAAGTTTCCTCGGATTGGCCGGCTATTACCGACGCTTTGTGTCAGACTTTGCTTGGATTTCAGCACCACTGACGTAGTTGACCCGTAAGGATGTGCAGTTTGCTTGGACAATAGAGTGTCAGAGTTCATTTAAGAAGTTAAAGCGGAGATTGATGACGGCCCCCATTCTCACTCTAATCGACGGGACGGAAGGATTTTCAGTTTATTGCGACGCATCCGGCAAGGGATTAGGATGTGTCTTGATGCAGCATGGTAAGGTAGTCGCTTATGCGTCACGTCAACTTCGTGACCATGAGAGAAATTATCCAACCCATGACCTGGAGTTAGCAGACGTAGTTTTTGTATTAAAACTTTGGAGGCATTATTTGTATGGAGATCGGGTAGAGATTTTCACCGACCACAAGAGTCTGAAGTGTGTGTTTACCCAGAAGGATCTTAATATGCGTCAGAGGAGATGGCTAGAGCTACTTGTGGATTATGACATCAACTTGTAGTATCATCCTGGGAAGGCCAACGTGGTAGCAGATGCATTGAGCAGGAGAGCCGGAGTTTATTTTCTAACGGCACAGCCAGAGCTGTTAGCAGATCTTCAGAAGATGGGTATTGAAATTGTTCTTCCTTCCAGTGTGGCATTGATGGCCAGTATACAAGTTCAGTCCAGTATAGTTGAGAGGATCAAGTTAGCTCAGTCCACGGACTCTAAGCTTCAGCGGCTTAGGGCAGAATGTGTGGCAGGACAGAGACCAGAGTTATGCATTCATGAAGATTGTACACTCCGGCATGGAAGGCGTCTTTATGTACCCAGTGGAGATATCAGACAGAAAATTATGGCAGAAGCCCACAGTTCTCAGTATTCAATTCATTCCGGCAGTACGAAGACGTATCGTGATATTCGGCAGCATTTTTGGTAGAATGGCATGAAGAGGAAGATAGCCCGGTTTGTCTCTTGTTGTTTAGTTTGTCAACAAGTTAAGGCCGAACATCAGAGACCAGCTGGACTTCTTCAACCATTACCGATCCCGGAATGGAAATGGGAGCACATTACCATAGATTTTGTAACTAGATTACCTACATCCCCAGCTGGAAGAGATGCCATCTGGGTTACAGTTGATTGTCTCACGAAGGTAGCTCATTTTCTTCCTTTCAGAATCGGTCAGTCGACGGATCAGCTTGCAGAGATGTACCTCAGGCAGATAGTCAGATTGCATGGAGTGCCAGTCAGTATTGTGTCCGACAGAGATTCAAGATTCACTTTGCACTTTTGGCGGAGTCTTCAAGAGAGTTTGGGGACTCGTCTCAAGTTCAGTTCAGCCTACCATCCGCAGACAGATGGTCAGTCAGAACGCACGATCCAGACTCTTGAAGATATGCTACGGTCATGTACACTCGACTTTGGTGGTTCGTGGGAAGATCACCTGCATCTCGTAGAGTTCTTGTACAACAACAGTTTCTAGGCTAGTATCCAGATGGCACCTTTCGAGGCCTTGTACGGCAGGAAGTACAGATCTCCTTTAGCTTAGGACGATATCGGTGAGAGGCAAATGCTTGGACCAGAGACGGTGACACAGAATATTGAGGTGGTCAGACAAGTCAGAGATCATCTTCGAGTTGCCCAAGATCGCCAGCATCATTGGGCCGATTCTCATCGGCTTCCCCTTGAATTTTCTGTCGGCGACCATGTATTCCTTAGGATCTCGCCTACCCGTGGCGTCATTCGATTCGGCGTACGGGGAAAGCTCAGTCCTAGGTATATAGGGCCGTTTGATATTCTAGAACGAGTAGATGATGTATCCTATCGTCTCGTTCTTCGGCCGTCGTTACGTGAGGTACATAATGTCTTCCATGTATCCCAATTACGAAGGTATATCCCGAATCCGAGTCACATACTTGATCATTCGAAATTGGTTGTTGGTACCAAGCTTTCGTATGAGGAGAGACCCGTATCCATATTGGACCGGAGAGAGAAGATACTCAAGAACAAGACTATCAAGTTAGTCTGTATCGCTTGGGGTCATCATTATTTGGGTGAGTCAACGTAGGAGCGTAAGGATGATATCCGATCGCGATATCCTGACCTGTTTGGCTCGTAAGGTATAATGTCTTTCTTATGCCATATGCTTAAGTTCCTTGCTTGCATGAATGATTGCTTGATTGACTGCTAGTCATATATTGCCTGCATTTGATATAGCTTGCTCGACATCTCTAGCCTCTTGATTAAATTTCGAGAACAGAATTCTTTTAAGGTGGGTAGAGTTGTCACCCCCATTTTCCGTTCTACGTATTTCCAGTATACGTATGCGGAATCCTGACATGTATTTTATTTTCCTGCCTGGCTAACTAATTTCAGTTTAATCTTGATTAGGTTCATCATGGCATGTAATGGTTTAACTTGGTTTATTTTTGGTTGGCTTGGTTTATTGGTTCATCATGTTAAACCCACCACCATCCCCCTTTATAACCCATCTAACTTTTCTCTCTCCTCCACTTTCCCATTAACTCTTCTTCCTTCTCCATTAAATCCACCACCAACCAAGAACACCCCTTAGGCAAGTGCAACTTGCTTCCACAAGAGAGCCCATTTTTATTGTTCCATTAGCTTCTCCTCATGTTTCTAAGACACATTAGAACTTGTCATTTTCCATTTTGAGGCTTTGATTTTTATAGATCTAGAAATTAGTCATTTTTGGATTTTGGTGGTTTTGATCTATCAAACTTCTTTGTTTTCAAGTTTTGATGGTTCCATGTTGTAGAGAATTTTATTCTACCCAATTTTGACCATTTGAAAGTTGGATTTGGACTTGTTTTGACCAAGTTATAGTCTTTTGAAGCTATGGGTTCAACCATGGAGTTCTTGCTGATTTGGAGAAGACAGTGAGCAGTATGCGCGAGCTTTTTAACTTGCGCCGCTGAGTTGTACACGGTCTTTAGCGCAGCGCAGTCTGACTCATGTGCAATCTGACTGATGCACAGTCTGACTCATGCGCAGTCTGACTCATGCGCAGTCTGACTCATGCACAGTCTGACTGATGTGCAGTCTTACTCATGCGTAGTCTGACTCAGGCGCAATATGACTCAGGCGCAACCTGAGGCATGTGCAACCTAGCCTTGCGCAGTCTAGTGTCTAGCGCAACATGACTTGGCCTGACTCTTCCTGGCGCAACTTGACCCGACCTCGTGCGTTCTAGGGCTTGGCACCCTCCTTGCCTTAGCACAACCTGCTAACTTGGCGCAACTGGGCTAATGCCACTTGTTGGCCATGGCACCCCTTGTCCCTCCCCCTTGGGTGCATTATGTCTCTAGTTTTCCCCTTTTTATGATTCTTTGCTTCCATTTTATATCCTTACGCCTTTTCGATATAAACTCGATATGAACCCGATGTGAGCATGACATTGTTTATGAATGTTAATCTGAACACGGCTTAGTGATGGAATTGCATGATCAGTGACCCGTTGTGGTGCACTTGCATAGACACGATATGACATTATGACCTTATAGGATAACTCTTGATAGTGACCCGCCGTGGTGTACTCTTGACAAGTAATTTGACATAATAATTCTTGATGGTGGTCTGTTGTGACGCACCCTTGCCTTGTTATGTAATCTTGATAAGCAATCCAACATGATAACCTTGATACGCTCTTGCGACAGCTAACCTGACATGCTAAGTGAATTCTTGAGACCGTGGGTGATTGTATTGAATATGCTTGTATAAGCAACCAGTCTTGTCTCGCATCATGTCTAGGACATGTATCCCTGGTTACCACGGTCAGGGATTCATACTGAATCTGACCAGGTTAATGACTAGATTAATCAAGTAGAGCTTATAGAGAGGTATTTCGGCTACAAGCAATCCCGTTATCTGGGCGCCTTCCTTGATGGACTTGTAGCCTGCCGACGAGTAGGGCACATTTCCAGCTCACTGTTATGTGGGACACTACATGAAACGATTACTATGCACCCTGTCATGTGTTGCATCCAAGTCACCTAACAAGGCATGATAACTCTAATCTTGAACCTTGCGTCTGGTTAACCTGGATAGTCTGCAGGGCTTGTGGCAGTAGGCGTACCTCATTACATCTTGCTAGTAATTAAGCTTGTGATAACCCTAGTTAGTTAAGTATCAAGCCGTACTCTTTGCTTGGCCATGAATGATGGATGGAGTCCTATCTTGTCTAGTCTTGCCTAGATCTGGTACATGGATATCTCCGGACATGCTTGTTTATGCTTTACTTTATCGATAATTGGTTCGAGGCTAAGTTCTGTTCAGGTGAAGGGTTACAACCCCGGTCCTTGTTTGGTTTACGGGCTGTAACTTGGTTACCGGAATAGTCCTTTAGTTATCTTATCGTTTATCATCCTGTTTTCTTTAACTCATATCTTATGTTATTTCACCTATGACTTTATGTGCTGACATGCTGGTTTTAGTTCTTAAGTGAAGCCTCCTTTGTGGCACTTGCTCTTTCTGGGGTCTGATCCAGCTGGTTTTGTATGGCCAGATTTCGGAGCAGCTACCGAGGATCTTCCAACCTTCCTGCCAGATGGTGAACACTAGAAAGAATCCCGGCAACGAGTGGGTTTTATTTTACTCTCCCACTCCCTTGTAAAAATATTCTTTTGAGGCATTTAACTGTCGAGCAAGTGTTAGCTCGTTTGCAACTTTATTTACTGTCTGCCTACGGGCTGTAGCATGATTGACAAATCCTAGGGTTGATCATGTATGACTTAAACTCTTGCTAGTCTTCGTATTTTGTATGACTAGCTTTATGATCATCTGAATATGTAATGTATGGGACGCCTTACTTGTATGTCTGATGATCTACCATCTTGTTATATCTACTCGCTTGCTTGAGATTGAGACATTAGGCTTGTTGTTGACCCTAAGAGACTGATGGCTCGTAGTAAACCCTCATGTATCTAGACAGCCGTGACCGTATTGCGTGGTGGGATTCACTTCAATATACGTAGCTGGCTGTGTCTGTCCCCCGCTCTCCAGTATTCTGGTTCTGGGGTGTGACACTTGGGGACAGCAGAGTCCTCTATGGCTCGAAGTGGGGCCGCGCGAGAGTCGCCTTCGCCGTCTTGGGTAGAAGAGAGTACTCCGTCCAGAGCTTGGGGAGGAGCAAATGATTTTGGCCTCGGAGAGCATTTTTTCAAACGCCTGTTGGTCGAAGCGGTCGACCATCTTCTGTTGCGTGGAGCCAAGTTTGGCTGCATCCGATTGCATCACCAACTTCTCAGCCGTGGAGAAGTTTGTCCCCAGCAGAGTCGCCATCGTGTTTGCCATTGATTGTAAAAAAACATAACAATTATCGGAGGACTGAACTTAGACTCACAATACAAACTTGCTTGTACAAAAAAAGTCTAGGAACGAAAACCAAGGTACAACAATCTAAGTACAATTGTTTATTTTAGATTCTTGGGGATGACGATAGAGGCTCGGGAAAGCGACGGCAGCTCTGCCTTACTCCTTGGACGATCGGGTGCAACCTTGGCTCTGTAGAAGAACTGCTTGGCGTTGATGAAGAAATACTCTGCTTGATCTCTGTATATTCTCTCTCTGATTCTCTCTGGATCCGGGCGGGGGTCTTCTCTCTCTCCCCTCTCTTGTTTGCAAGGGAATGGCACCTTGCTATTTATAAGAGTGGGGGGGCATCATTAGGGTTTGTAATGATTGCCCATTCTCAAAAGTCGGCGGTCTGAAAGTTAGTTAATTTGGGCCGTCCATCTTGCATATGATAGATTTAAGCAATTAATGTGATTGCATAAAATCTCTGTGGTCAATAAATGCTGATTGCCATGAATATTCACGACTTATAATGGCCTGCCACGTGTCTAATTTGCTCGATTTGATTTGATCTGGGCATTTATTGCAACAAATTTGATTAGAATTTGTTAACACCCATAATTCCAGGAAGATAAGACTGCCACGTGTCTTGGCAGAGCCGCAGATGAGTGGCCGTATGAGACTAAATGGCCGTATAAAGATGGGCAGCCGCATGGGGATGAACAGCCGCATGAAGATGGGCAGCCGCATGGGAGTGGACAGCCGTATGCTGATGGACGGCCGCATAAGGGATGCAGCCGCATGCTGATGGACGGCCGCATAAAGGATGCAGCCGCATGCTGATGGGCGACCGCATAAAGGATGCAGCCGCATGCTGATGGGCGGCCGCATAAAGGATGCAGCCGCATGAAGATGGGCAGCCGCAGCCGCATGCCTCAGGATTAGATGGATTCTGCTAGCTGTGAGAAGATTTTCTCCTCTTCCCTAGGGACGCGCCATTACGTCAGTCATTATTGTACATTTTTGTCAGAGCAGTCATTTGTCAGAGCTGTCAGCCATCAGGGCATTAAATGCAGCAAAAGACGAAGGGAAGAAGCTGTTGAAAGACCACGTGGCTCCTCTCTGGGCTACATGAAATTATTCGAGCCGCATAGATGCTTGAACCGCATGGATCCCTGAGCCGCATGGGCTCTCTGAGCCGCATGGGGATCCTTGGCCGCATGAACCTTTCTTTATTCTTTTCCATGCTTCTACATGGACATGGATATTATTGGTCCGATTAACCCTCCTTCTGTCAAAGGACATCGGTTTATCTTGGCTATAACCGATTAATTTTCTAAATGGGCAGAAGTGGTTCCCCTTGTTGAAGTAAAAACATCTAATGTAGTCAGCTTCATCAAACACCATGTCATTTATCGTTTCGGGATTCCCCGAAGGATAATTCATGATAACGAACCACAATTTGCCAGTCAGGCATTTTATCGATTAAGCGATAAGAATCAGATCCAAAATTTGGCTTCTACGGCTTATAATCCAGCTGCTAATGGTTTGGCCGAAGCTTTCAACAAGACAATTATTAAACTTCTTAAAAAGTTTGTCTCTTCTAATAAACGAGATTGGAATGAGAAACTTGGAGAATGTTTATGGGCTTACCGAACGATAGTCCGAACTCCTACTGGTTTTATACCATTCTCACTGGTTTATGGACGTGAGGCTGTTCTTCCACTGGAAATCCAGATTCTATCTCTTAGAATAATGATCGGTTGAGACTTCAAGAACTTAAAGGTCTAGACGAAAAGCGTCTTCAAGCGCAACAGCACATTGAGTTATATCAAGCCCGCATATCTCGAGCTTTCAATCGTAAAGTTAAAGAGAGGGTATTTAAAGTCGGTGAGCTACTTCTAGCTGTTCGAAGACCGATGGTGATGACTCATAAAAGCAAAGAAAAATTACAAGCGAAATGGGAAGGTCCTTATGTCGTCGAGACTGTATTCTCTAATGGTGCCTATAGGTTGTCTAAACCTAATGGAGATTTGCTCATGATGCCAATTAATGGCAAATTCTTGAAAAAATATTATGTCTGAATTTCTTCTTTATTCTCCAGGTACCAATGTTTGGTTAAGATGATTATTTGTCTTCCTAAAAGAGAATTTTTGATCTTCTGTCTTACCAGCTGATTAAAAAAGTAAGATTTATTATTTATCATGTTCATATGACCTCTGAATAAATATTAACTCTACTTTTTTTCCTATCTATCATGTCCATATGGCCTCTGAATAGATATTAATCTATTTTTCTTTGAGTTGTTACGATCTGTCACGTTCATATTACCTCTGATAGTATCGTATACTCTAAAACAGAAAACGAGATTCATTATCTATCATGTCCACATTACCTCTGGATAGATATAATTTATTGAGTTTAGAAGACTTATCATGTCCATACTACCTCTGATAAGTGTTTTCTATCTCATACCTATTGTTTAAATTCAAAATAAATGATAGGGTCACAAAACAAAATATTTCATTCATGTCTTGAAAATATTACAGAATGAAATAGACAGAAGAATACAAAATTCTCTATTGATGAACAAAAATAAGAATACAAAAGCTCTTTATTTGCCTAAGGCAGAGCAGAGATTTCTTCAAGCAATATTTGTAGCTCCGCTAGACGCTTCTCGTGAGAGTTCATCACAGTTGTATTAGCTTGAGTACACCGAGCTTCTGGAGTACAAATATGGGAGAAGTCGACGAAAGTAGCTATCATCTTATCCTTGGCTTCGTCAAGGGTTTTGATGGTAGCTTCGGCACCAAAGACTTGCTCCTCCAATATTGACCTCTGCGTCAGATGCTGGTCCTGAGCTATGATCAACTGCTCCCTCGCCGCTTTCAAGCGAGCCAATTCCGCCTCGACTTCATGAATTCTATCATTCTGTTGATGAATTCTTATATTTGAAGTGTCATAGGCTTCTCTCTGAATCTCTAGCTGGGGCTTAGCTTCAGCCAAAAAAACTTTTTCTTTGGCGACCTTGATGCTGTACTCTTGGAGAGCTTCATTGAAAGTCATCTCCCGAGCGGTGTATTCAGCTGATAAAGCGTCATACTCGCTTTGGATGAGACTTTCAATAGTTTCACTTGACAGCCTTAGATATTCTCTAATGGGCTTTTCAAGTTCCTCCACGACCTTCTCCAATGCCGCTGCTCTCTCTGCATCATTGAACATGGCGACATTTCTGATCGTAAGAGTAATAGCAGCCGTCAAGCTTTCATAATTGAGGCCATTTTTAAGGACCATTTTGATCAGAGCCGCCAAAGTCTTGTAAAAAGTTTCAGTATGAATCTCAACTAAGAGATTCATTTCAGCGTTTGAGCTTGGCGTTGCAGCAATATCTACCAGATCCCTTTTCTGAAGACTGGGAGCAGATGTTGTTGCCTTGGTAACAGACTGAGATGAAGCTATTGTTGTCGCTGCTACTATGGCCAACTGATCCCCAGGAGCTTCAGGGACTATGTCTTCAGTATTTGTTACTCCAGCCGTTTCTGGAGTCGAAACTACTTGAGTTTCGGTGGCGGTAATTGATACGGATGGAATGGTAGTTATGGTAGCTAGCTCCAGTTCAGATAATGTCTTCTCAGGAACTTGTACCAGATCAGTAGCAATAACTGAGGATGTTATTACGACTTCTCCAGCTTCAGTTGATGGGTCGACTATATCCTCATCACCTTCATAAGCTACTGGTTCTTCAGGCTCTGGGAGTACTTCAGTTTCTTCATTAAAGTCTACTTCTTCCTCAGCAGCCACTTTATCTTGTACAGTGGGTTCTACTACAGTTTGTTCTTTATCTCCGCCCTCAGCAGAAGGAGACAATTCTAGCTGAGCCTACACTTCAGGCTCTTGTTGTATCTCTGTATCTTCTTCTTCTGAAGAAGAACCCTCTTTCTCAGACTCCGTATTTTCCTCATAAATATTTTCTTGAGGAGGAGGAACCACAGGCTTTGATGCAATGATGACACCTACAAATTAAACAAAATAAATTAATATACAAAATCATAATACATAATCTTGTATTGATTTTGTGTGATATATATTTACCTGGAGTAGGTGCAGGACGTGCCAAGTACGAGTCATAGTCCCCATCCCAGTCATCATCATCGAAAGTAATAGCTGGTTCATCTGATGGGATGAGCTCTCGATCAACAGTATGTGGAGTGGCAGCGTCTTCAGTAGCTTGTGTCTTTTGTGGCAAAGACAGGTGAAGTGATGAGCTGAGGCATCCTTGAGATAGAACACCCACACCTTCCGTTGATGTTGCCGGTTGAGATACAGAGGATCCTTCTCCATGCTGAGTCGAAGAAGATGCAATATGTTATGGCTCCTCGGTTGGAGTGTCGATCTCTGGAGTAGCGACTCTCTGTCTAGAAGGCCCTTTGACTGTAACCTTCTTCTTCTTCTCAAGGAGGGTCTTCTCTGGAAGAGTAACAGCTGCACCTTGCTTCCGTTTCTGGGTCTTGCCGATAATGATTGGTCCCGCAGCTATTTCCCCAGCACCCGTAGGAATGACTTCTAGATACTCATCTGGAACAGCAGCGTCATCGGGTATGTCTGGAAATACCCTGACTGGCTCTTCAACATTCCCTTCCTTGAGCCATCTTAGACTCCTTTTCAGGTTGTAGCCATGGGCGAAGGAGCGGATTGATGCATAAAAGCGAGCATACGTAGCTCAGTTGTACTGGTAGCAGTCGATACTCTGAATTTAGCACCGGTACAAGCAGTGCTAAAGTATCTCCAGGCTCTCGCGCCATCAATTAGCTTCCCATAATGGTAGAAGCTTGTGGAGGGATTACCAACATAAAGTTGGTCATATCCAAACTGGCGAGCGAACCGACTTGGTAGATATGGTTCGAACGCACAGCTGTCTTCATTCCTGTACATCAGATGTGAGGGTCTAATACACTGTAGCCATTTGAGAACTAGCACAGGCAATGAAGTCCTCCCTTCTCCTCTATCTTCAAACTGTACGCCGAGGCAGTCGGCTGGAACTGGTGGCCTTGTACAAAAGAAGTTCCATCCATGGGAATAGTTCAGCATTGCTCGGGTATTTGCTACTGTAGTTGCAATCCATGTAGCTTTGTTGAATTTTAGGAGGAAGACCTCCGCATTATCTCCAGGACCCAGTGGCAACAAACTGCAGTTATGATACAGTAGCCAGCCCATTAGATAAGTGTAGGGCATCTCCACCCTTGGGAAATCTTTTCGGTGAGGAGCATTGTTGATTAGTGCCTCACCAAAGGTCCGCAAACCTGCGTTTATTTGGCACACCATTGCCAATAGCAGGTTGATTCTGACCTTGAACACCAAACGTACTGTCGGCCACAATACATTTCGGTGGATTCTGTCTACTGTGCTGATCCCGGGCATAACCCATCTTCGCAGCCATAAAGACAGAAAGCCTGCCAGCAAGGCTTCCCTGGAGATCTTCTGACTACCATGCCTCAAGTGGCTCAAGGTTTCAGTCCCCGCTGGGATGTCTCCGGTCTTTTTGGACAGATACTGGTCTAGAGACTTATGTGACATCATTAAACTATTGATCAGATCTGAAGGGATTATTGAAAAAGGGTTGATGGTTGGAGCCTTGTTTTCCTGAAATCTCTCCTGCTCGTTCTTGGATATTCTATTCTCCTGGTAGAATAGATAAGTTGTCCATTTATTAGTGTATGCCAAGTGCGATCCACTGTCATACATAGATGTGCAAATTAAGTAATGGCACATCAGTTCTTGGTAGACCTCAACTAATTGAGGATTCTTCTCTCAGATTTCTGCTAGTTCTCGTTGGTAGAAACATACTCTTCATAGGGAGCTTCACCTATCGGCAACTTAGAGATGAATTGCATCTCGTACAGGGCAAGACCCATCTCACCGAGGAGGGTTGCAAAAGTTCCTGTTGAACTCATATACAGCTCCATCAAAGCCAAGAATTGGTTACTATTAATCGGTATACCCAGGCTCGTAGAGGCTACCGCTTCATACAGGCCGATGGCTTCCAGGTCTGTCTTGAAATTCTTCATGATCCAGGCACTGAGCTGAATCCAGTTCTGATTATATGGAGTCAACCACCCTGGTAGCCTAGGGTTGGCCTGAGGATATAATACTGCAGCCCTTATGAATTTATTAATAAACATTGGGGTCTGCACTGGCTGAATCAGAGCAGAATCTTCACTCGGTGTGAACCCAGTTAATAAACCGGAGAATGGGACGACACCACCACTAGGAGCACTGACGTGGTAGCCCATTTCATTGGCTCTATCCCTCTTGAAAATGATCCTTCTCGACCTACCATGACTGCTGGGAGTCAGGTTCCATAGCATTTGTCGAGGATGGGTTGCATGGATAAATGTGGATAGGGGATAATCCCTGGGCATGTCTGGGAGATACATTGCCCTCTCTCCAAACTTGAACACCCAGGACTCCTTCTTGGGGTGTGTTTGTGACTGGAAATCTATCGCATCCCCAAACAAGAAAGCCGACTTCAAAAATTGTTGGTCATCTAGCGATACCAACACTTCTCCATTTATCATAGACAACAACATCCTGTCCCCTTGAGCAGCTATTAGCTGGTGCCTCCCTTCAGGGTATTCTGGATTTGATTGAGGAAACTTCACGTAGGACAAATTCTCCAGGTAATTTGAGCCGACCATACTAGCTGGCGACCCAAGTATTTCTGCAAGTGGGTGAATTTGCAAGTCCACTGTCAAAAGAAAAATCAAGTTAGTAAAAATCTAATTTGAATTTTTTACGCAGATTACTTGGTCTAAGTTTTACGCATAAAGATTAAAGACTCTGACTATGCAAACTTTACGCTTATGTGCAAAAATTAAAGTTAAAATTTTAAAGTGTAAAAGTTCTTTGTTTTTTACGCAAAGTCTTTCACTTGTGAATTTTACGCTGGCACATATTGATGTGAGCGTATTTTGATTTTTACGCTGACACGTATAGACGTGGGTGTATGTTTTTACTTTTAGGCTGACACGTATAACATGGGCGTATTTTGTTATTTTGATTTCTACGCTGACACGTATAACGTGGACGTAAAGTAAAGTTTTTTAGTCTTATTCTCCAGCGAGTTCACGACCAAAAGTAGTGCTCTACCATTCATGGTTGGAGCCACAGCGGGGTTGATTGGTCGAGGCGTCGCCGATAATGGGATGTTGGCTTCTGTGCGGTCGGCCGTAGATGAAGCTGCGGCGGGCTTCTTGCCCTTGCTGCCGGCGGCGGTCTTGCTCTTGGGGGCCATGGATTTGAGTTGAGATTTCGAAGAAGAGTAAAGAAGTTCGAGATTGCAAAAGATAAGTAAAGTTCTCTCTCTACTCATAAAGCTCTATTTATAGAGAAATTTGAAAATCGGTTCACATCCCCAAAGTTTACGCTGATGGTTGGATATCTCGACTTTTACGCGGACCGTTGGGTATTCCGAATTCTACGCAGACTGTTGAATATCCCTGATTTTACGCTTCTGTTCAAAGTATTTCAAATTTTAAAAATAATTTGAAAACTTTGAAGGGGGTCTTGTAGGAGCGTAAAAAGTACTTCATAGACCAAGTCAAAGAAGTTGAGAGCTTTACGCAAGTCAAACAGAGTCAAACTCAGAATTTATGCAAGCCAAACAGAGTAAAACTCTATGCGAGCTACTTTACGCGAGAGCTATCCTCAAAGATTTTACGCGAAGGACAGACTGTCAAATTATCCCATTTAATGCGCGTGATACTGTTTCTGACATAATGATTTTCTGACAGTGGACAGCACAGAATCCGAGAAGATTTGATTTTCACCAAACCCAACACTTGTCGTTTAGTGTGCAGATGGGCTACTTTACGCTCAAGAAATTGCTTCTTTTACGCATGAAAGCTATTCGAGCTTTTACGCTTAAGGGTGTTGTGCACGTAAAGTTTATTTGAGCTAATTTTACGCTCAAGGCTATTTCTAGCCACTTTACGCGGGAAGTTTATTTTGGGCTATTTTACGCCCAGTCTGCTACTTTACACAGGAAGTATATTTTGGGTCATTTTTACGCCCGATCTTTTCTGGCTACATGAGAACGTGGTGTGCTTACGTGGCTTTCGTGCCACACTTATCGAGAAACAAGTGTACGTGCTCTCCCTATTTTGTTGAAGTAGTGGGACACGTGTCACCATGCGTAGAGATCACAATTCTATATGGGACACGTGTTGTCATGCGTAGAGGATAAATTTTATCATGGGTGACGGTTACTTTTACAGAAACCAAACTTTGTTCCTTTTTACGCACAGAGGTCTAGTCTATAAATAGAATTATTTTTTTATAAAAAAGGATCAAGAGATCAGAAGAGATATAGGAGAGGAGACTCTGAGAAAACTCTTGCTTTCAGAGTGATATTCCCAGAAGCATTTCTTCAACTTTTTTTCAAGAACAGGGTGAAGCAAAGCAGGAAAGCATTCGACTGTGCCATCAGTGCTGTTGCTCGATACCTTTCTGATGACTTAGTTCTTTCGATTGTTCGCCTTCTTCAAGCAGTTTTCTTCAACATCATCGTATAGTCCAAGGAACAAAGTGATCGCTCTCAGATCAGACTTCCATAGCAATACTTCCCAGAACAATTTGTACTTTTTTGTACTTTTTTTAGTTTTCTTTCAAAAGCCAATTTAAGGCATTTTGTTAAGTGAAACAGTGGTTTATTGTATTTTACAGCTTACGTATATTTATTATAAGGCTGGCATGTCTACGTTTCTAGTCCTACGTATTTTGGGACTGGGACGTTACACTTGGTATCATAAGATACCAAGATACCCCTCAAATATCTAATTAACTAACTATCTAATGTACTAACATAACATCTTAACTAATATCTAACATATGACCTATAGAAACAAATTTGCTAACATACCAATATCTAGAACTAACATAACCTACTAACATATCAATATCTAATATACTAGATATCTAACATCAAACTATCTAACAACATATCAAATATCTAACAAAATACTAACCTCTACTATCTAACTAACATTTATACTAACAAATATAACTTACACTAACATATAACAAACTCTATGATAACCTATGGTACCTACATTCATTTAATATCCATATTACATAGGCTCATAGGTTACACAAAATGCCTATATCGTATAGTCACTCTTCTACTTAAAATCAATACGGTACCAGTTTGACATTCACTAAATTCTAGAAATAAAGTATGTCGTAGCCCTTCGTGTTAGCTTTTCGAAACTTCAAACGGATCGCATTTTTATGTCCGGAAGCTTCCGAAATCGCAAAAATACCGAAACCCATTTGTCTTTCGGACAGCTGACAATCAAATAGTTTTACAGAAATTCCAGAACGATTTTGGCTTATTAAAATATATATTTGGAAAGCTAACTTCGATACGGTTCTTTTAAAAAAAAGGGAGATTAATCAAAATTCTGAACTAAAAGTTATGGTATTTCTAAGTTGCTATAGTTACTAAAAACGTGGATGAATATTATGACAAATTTGGGTTGTTTTGGACAAAAAAACACATGTAGGCCAAGATACTTGGATACCAACATAGGTATCTAAATGAAACTCATTCTAACCATCATAACTAAGATCAATCCACTCTTTAACCATTCTAAAACTGAATCTAAAATACAATTAATCCTATTAGGCAATAAACAAAACACATGGGGTGTCCTAATTTGGGATCTATCAAGTAGGACATAAAACACATATCTAAAATCCTCAAGAGAGCTCCAAATGGCCTCAAACTTGAATCTAAAGGGGGTACATGCATGGAGGTGGATCCTATAGATTCAAAACTAACTAATATGCATAGAAAATCAATTTAGAGAGTTGGTTTTACCTATTGGGAGTGGAATCCCAATGATACACTCAAGGACACGGCTCCGACACGAAGATCTTCCAAAAACGACACTTCTCCTTGTACTTTGCTCCAAATCTTTGCTAGCACCCTCCCTTGGTAGTATGAAAAGGTTGGATGGAAGTTTTGGTGGAGGGATATAAGGATTTGGAGATCAAATCAAAGAGGGAAGCTCTCTAATTTGGGAGAGAACACTTTGTGAAGGAAAATAGGCAAGATGGAATGAAATAAAAGTTAGAGAGGCTAACCTACCTATAGTGGCTGCCATTAAACCCTATTTTGGCCTTTGGGGAAAGCCCAATAAGGTCTCAACTAATCCTTTTGGTTAATTTTAAGCCCAATAAGGTCTAAACTCACTAACTTAATTAGTGGGGTTTGTGTGCCATGACTAACTAATTTTGGGGTTCCGTATATAGTCTAAGCTACCCGGGTCACTAATACAAGTCGGAACGAAACGAGACTCAAACCCGACTAAACAAATCCCATAAAATCAATATTAAAATATAAAATTCCCAAAATATTAAAATATAAAAAATGACCAAAATCATAATACATCAATTTAAATATTATTAAAATAATCTAAAATTCACCAATTAATCAAAATTCTAAATAATTCAAAAGTCACAAAATGACCAAAATACCCTTAGCCTAAAAAGTTATAATTAGTCATTCTAATCACATGGTTAGGTCCCCATGGTCATGGTTATTTTCTGGGCTCAACAGTTCTAGAGTTCACTAGCTAACACATCAAAATTATAAATAGTATTAAATTAATTAAAAATCCCTATAATCATAAATCCTATTATTAAATAATATACTTTTACAAAAGTTTAAAATTACTCTCATTTTAGAAAAGTGGGTGTTACAGCGTCTCCCTCCGCCACTTCCTTACTCTCACCCTCTCCTTCTCCGCGTCTCCTTCTCTCGCCTACCAAACCCTCAAGCCGCCGAGTCTCTTCCACGCCACGTGGCCGCGGCAGTCCGACGACGACAAGGTATGTGGTTTAGGGTTACGTTAGGTTTAGGGTTTTAAGTTTTTTTTCTAATTTATGAACGTTTAGGGTTATGTTACAGTTAGGGTTCTAATTTGTCCCATAGAGAAACCATATGATTTTTGTCCTAATTTCTGTTTGGGTTAGGATTAGGGTTAGGATTAGGATTTATGTCCTAATTTCTATCATTATTTTGCCCTAATTTCTGTCCCGTAGAGAAACCATATGATTTTTGTCCTAATTTCTGCTAGGGTTAGGGTTAGGGTTAGGATTTGTGTCCTATTTTCTATTTTCTCCTAATTTTTGTGCTAATTTGTTTTGTTCGACAAGTTTACGTTTAGGGTTCTAAGAGTTTTTTTTAGTGTTCTGCAGAAATTGGGAACAATCAGTCAGAAAGTGAGCAAATCTCCTTCAATTGAAGGCATTGAAGGTATAACTTGATAAATTTATGTATAACTTGCTCGATGAAGTTCTCTTCGTATAATAAATTTTGGACTCTTCTCTTTGTATGTTGTTATATGTTGGATAATAAATTAAGAAATTTGCATGCATACTTTCAATGACAGACATTTGATATTTATACAAATGCGTAATTTTGTATCAGAAATTTAGGGGAGTCGAATAGCATTGGCATCTGCTGTAGGCAGCAGGTGATGAACCCCCTGGCTTGGTATGTCATTTTGGACACACAAGGATACTTGGTATTTGTATATGTTTATCTAGTAACTTACAGACATGTAGCCCCTTTTATTATCTGTGTTATATATATACATAGTTAAATGTATGTAATATATGTGGGTTTTTGGATATTAAGTTAGGATATAGATTCAAGATTAAGTTAGTAATTAATGTGTGGGGAGCTCGAGCCTTGGGCAGGTTTAGACAAAAGAGAAGTGCTAGGATCAGAATTCTGATCCCGAGTGCTCAGAAGCTCCATAAACATACAATCTTGGAGAAATCAGAATTTCGATCCTAGCACTATTACTCGAGTTCTTTTACTGTTCTAACACTTGGAGAAATCAAAATTTAGACAGAAGAGAAGTGCTAGGACCAGAATTTTGATTACCGACGAAATTTGGCTGAAAACTTCTGTCGAAAAATAGTCCGTCGCTAAAAAAAGTCCGTCGCTAAGTTGTCGCCATTCGACGGCTTGGCGACGGATTTTCGTTATCAAGAATCATACAATTGGCAACAGCTAGCCGACGGATTTTTGTCAAATTAAGTATCAGGATGTTTCTGATACTACTTTTTAGCGACGAACAAGTCCGTCGGTAATACGTTAGTAATCGTGTATCAGAGAGTTTCTGATACGCAAAATCAGTCACCAATCTGTCGCTAATAGTTGCTAATACTTGATGGCAAAGCGACGGATTAGCGACGGGGTATCCGTCGCTTAGGCTCTGGATATCTTCATATTTCCAGAACCTTGGCGATGGTTAATCCGTCGCTAGGTTGTCACAAATTAGTCGCACATGCGACGACGTAGCGACGGCTTAGCAACGGAGTATCCGTCGCTTAGGTTCTGGAAATCATCAAAGTTCTAGAACCTTGTCGACGGATATTCCGTCGCTAATTGGTCGACATCCGTCGCTAACTGGAAATTCTCCAGTTAGCGACGGATATTCCGTCGCTCAGCCGTTGCCTTCCGTCGCTGGGTAGACGCAAGTCCGTCGCTAATTGAAAAAGTTTTGGAAAAAATTTGCATAAAACAGAGCATTTCCTGTTCGCACAATATCTGAAACATCGAAAAATTACAATATGCATCACACCTCACACAAACCAACAAAATAATATACATCACACACCAAAATACAAATATCTATCATAAATACATCACACAAACCAATATACATCACACACTAATATCCAAACATCCATCACAAAGTAATATCCAAATATCCACCATTATCCCAAACATTCACCAATATCCCTGTAATAATATTCGAAATTCACAAATATTCAATATTTAAAAAACATTTCCAAACAATTAAATACAATAACATCAATAAGAAGGAGGAGGTGGATCGTTCGCTGATAGTAATCCCTGCTGCGCCTGATGAAGGTACTCCTCCACCATGTGTGCCGGTGTAACCCCTCTTTCCAGAATTTTGATGAAATATTTTTATATTATTTATTTGAAAAAAATGGTGAGTTTTAGATTTTTATAAATAATTACTTAATAAATTATTACGATAGATGACTTTAGCCATGGTGGAGTTTTTTAGTACAAGGTGACTAGAAATCGTGTCACGGATAGTGCAATGGCGTGCTTTGACTAGTATATTAGCCCTGGTAGGGAAGGCCGAGCCATAGTGATGTCCTAACTAGGAAAACCAGGCCAAGTTGCGACTTAACCCTTACCAAAGATTTATTTATTTATTAATTATATTATTGAGTTTTAGGGAACCCGGTTGTACCGAACTAGTCCAGATTGGACCCAAAATAAGCCCAAGTCCATGTAGTCATGCGGTACGTCCAATGACATTCGTGTTGATGTAATTTAGTATGAGTGTGTTGTATTCCGTTTTAATGATCTAATGAGTATTTTCTAAGTATTCGTAAATTAAATATTATAAATATCATTATTAGTTGATATTCAATGGCATTGGTATAAATAGGTCCTTGTACATTTTGGAATTATTAGACTGTACATAATGGTATATACACCATTATTGATTTATTGAATTTCGTTATTATTATTATTATTATTATTTTTATTATCAAGGTTATTATTATATAATATTATTTTTATTATTGGTTATATAATTTTTGACAAATAAATGTTATATTATTATATATTCATATTTATATAAATAAGCCATACTCTAGGAACAAATGTTATTGGGATTTATTTGGGTTTTATCGAGATTATATATAAGAATATATATATGGATATATATATATATATATGTGTATATAGATATAAAAGAATAAGTTTTATTTGTAATTTACAATTGCAAAAAAAAGAATAGATATAATAGAATAAGTTTTATTTGTAATTTATAATTGCAAATTGATCCTGCAGGGACCCATATACAAATACTGAAAGTATAGGGACTTATGTGGAATCTCACTTGTGGGCTACTGTTCCCAACAGGCTCCAAGCCGAGCAAAGGAACCCGATCCCCCTTTTATAAGTCGACCGAGAGCGCACGAGAGAGAGGAGGAGAGTTCGCAAAACCCTAAACCTTCGATCCCGAGAAAACATCCAACAACAACACCCACACATGCGCGCCCTTCCCTACGCGCGCGCACGCTGCTGCGGGCCACCGCCGACCGGCCAGAGCAGCCGCCAGTACGTCAAACAGAACAACACAATAGTCCTCGATCCCAACTTCGTGGTATGAATTCTCTGTTGATGTTTGTTCATTTTTTGATCCATAACATGTTTTGGGAAGCCAGTATAACCAAGTTCATATCGCATTAAATAGTTTTTGAGTTAGTAGAACCATCTGTCCACTGTTTCGATCCAAAAATCGACAAAAATCTATTTGAAAACCGAACAATATTTGGTTCAAACACGCGATTAGGAAGGCGACTTCCAGTCGATCGATCGACAGTTTTTAGAAACCAAATGATGACAATCCCAGCCAACCTATAGGTCTTCATAACGCATTTTGCAGAAGTCGATCTCATCGAATATTCGCCGAGAAATCGGTTCCCCAATATTCCCAAAAACATGTTTTTAAAACTGTAGAATTTATGAAAAACTCTTCGATACGACGTGTGTCCCGCCAATCCGGGCGACATGGTCGGGAAACGAAAGTATCGAAAGGTGCGTAATGGTTTTGTGGACATGTGGATTTTGACGGAATTCAAATTCGTTGCATGTGCACGACGAATTTGATACGTATTCGTCAAAATTCACCGTATCAGCCTCTGTACAAATTTCCCAATTACTTTGTGCACGTTCGTCAGATCGAGACGAAACTTGTGCCAACAGGACCGTATCATTTTTTTGGTCCTGTATACCAAGTTTGGTCCGATTCTGAGACAGTTGACCCGATCGCTATTTTGCGAGCCCCATGATCCGACTCAACTGGCGATTATGTGCACGGCCCACCGGAATCCAAATTTGGACGTACAATTGGGTTCGTATCATCAAAACGTATCCATAGACATGTAATTTTATGACTTTAGAGACCATTTACTCTGGCACACTTTTCGGTGCAAAGCGGGTCCAACGGCGGACACCGTTTTGACCCAAAATTTCTGTTTTGCCCCTGTGTCCAGAATTGGACTTAAGGACTGGAAATTTTAGCGATTTTGACTATTCTGAGAACATTGATAAGGTCTATTTCAGCATCCGGAGACTGTTGTACGAGTTTTGACTATTGTGGCACACTAAATGGTTCGGATTATCGGTTTCACTTGCAAAGGACCACAGGCGAGTACAGTTTGTTGTTTGTTTTCATATTAAGCTTTACCATACCTCATTGTTAGTCAATAGATATGTGATTTTTGTCTTTTATGTTTGTTATAGTTTGTCGTATCGGGGAGGTGAAGTACCAAGGATGTGTGATCTGACCTTATACAGTGTATACAGAGTAGACCGTGATTTATTATTGCATTATACCGTGTAGATAGTATTTTATTATTACTTTATACAGTGTAGATAGTATTTCATTATTGCTTTATATGGTGTAGACCGTTTATTTTATACAGGGTAGATATTGTAGACAGTGTCGTGTAATTGTTCCGAGATCGATCACATATCAAAGGTACTTCAGTCAGTCGGTGAGTATTATCTTTGCATTTATTTATTATTTTCCTTGTTTAGTTTTATTTGTCTTTCCGTGTTTATTTTTCAAATCATATATTTAAAGGCTAACCTCTGTTGTATAGTCATTTTCATATATGCATTCAGTAAATTGTACTCGTTCCATTCCTGACTGAAAACCAATATTTTTCAGGTTAACGGTGGATTCACTTAGCATTATGAGTTACGGGTGTACCTGCAGACGAAAACCTAAAGATTAGCTAGATAGATGAGTTGTATCATTTCAATATTTGTAAGAATTTATATTTTTCTGCAAATATAAAACTTGTGAATTTTGTAAATTAAATTAATTTTGTGAATGAGCATTATTTGTGATTTAGAGCATCGTGGCTATACAGCGTTCTACCGCCGACACTGCGGCGTAGGCTGGCTTGGACACACATTCATATCGCAGAAAGCGGGTGCGGGTCGTGACAAGTTTTTGTGGTGGCCCATGCAGGTCTATTTTTTTCAAAAAATTGTGAACTCGTGATGGTACTTAAGTTAGTCGTACTATTGCGAGCCTGTGACTAGGAAATGCTCATTCACGAGTTAGGGTTAATTTAATTTAAGAGAAGGACTAGGACTAGGAGTCCCTTATACAAATTTATCGATGGGTTGTCTAGGCCATGCAATTCTGATGAGGAGTTATTAATTTTGATAGTTTGACAGATCCCCATAGGTACACTATTACCTCTTGATATGACGATGTGATCCAATGTGGATAGATTATTCACTTGGTGAGACATGGCTTCATAGAATTAATGACCTAACCTTGATAAATTGTTCAATTCCTTCTCTTTGCCTCTTTAGATATCATCCTTATATCTTAGTCCGAATTGCCTACTTAGTTCCTATTTTGTCCTCAGAATTATTATTTTGTATAATTCCTGATTATATTATCCATATACGAACCTCGAGTTAGTTTCGATTCAAAGTTTTTCCTCAATGGTTTGAATACACATGAAATTGATACTAGAATGTTTGTATTTCTATGTCATCAGTTATTTCCTCCCTGTTCAATCTTTTATTTTAAGGGATGTGGCTGATAGGACAAATACTTACGCTTTATTTCATAGTCAACTTGTTTTGAATCTCTAGAAGCTCAGGAATTTTTACAGATATAGTTAAAAGAATGTTAGTTACCTCGTAATGGCAGGACAACAGCGCACTGTCGCCATTTATTTGAATTATGGAGACTATGGATTTACTGCAGCCAGCAGCGCACTGGCGAGACACGACCCCTAGAGTTGAAATTATTTTAAGAAAATATAGGTTATAGAATATTGCTAAAACTATGGCTAGTGGTCCTCTTTTGATTGTAGTTACCCTTAAGTCAATATTGGATAGAGTCAAGAAATATTCGATTTTGTATCATATTTGAGTTACGAAATCAAGGGTTTGCCACAGCCAGAGTATACGGACGAGGCATAATCCTCGGTGAACTGACTTCAGACACGATTACAAGTTTAGGACACTATAGAGGATAGGACAATGTCCTGCATATCCCATAAGATCCAAAGCCAATAATAGTGGAAGTTCTGCAAGTTGGGTAGCAGGTCTCCCAATCTAGCATTCCGTGGTCCTTGTGACCTATTGACGAGGTAAATGACTGACACTAATAGGTTTACCTAGAATATAGAATTTAGAGGTCCATAACCCATTAGACGACCAAGGTCTTATGGATAAGAAGATAGTAGAAAGATGGTATAAGCAAGAACACCGGGTAAGATTTTGATTCTCACAAAACTCGAGCTACTTGTGCCGCCTTTCAAAAATTTTGTATACTTGTATTTTGACTATCTTGACCAATGTTGCTATTACAGCCTAGTTTGCAAGCTTACTCTTTAACGAGCTTGATTCAAGACATATCACTACAAAAATTTATCAGATTAGCGACGTTCCAAAATGTTGCTAATCACGGCAAAAAAGTCGCTAAGCGACATTAGCGACGTTTTGGAAACGATGGAAAAAAATGTGTCGCTAATCGAGAAAACGTCGCTATGGTGACGTTAGTTAGCGACATTTATAACGTCGCTAAGCAGCGACGTTTTCACGTGGACGCTAATTAGCGACGCAAATTGCGACGTTATTGTGTGGTCGCCGTTTAGCGACACTTTTACGACGTTTTGGCGACGACGTGCTGACATCAGATTTGGTACCACGTGTTGCCACGTCAACATTTTAGCGACATTTTTAGCGACTTTTATTAACGTCGCTAATATTTAGCGACGAATATTAACATAGCTAAAAATGTCGCTAACTTAAAAAAATAAAAAAAGCCAAAATCCAGAATATAAATGGAGCTGGAGATGGAGCCTGAGCCAAAATACAAAATCCAAAATACAAAATACAGAATCCAATCCCTGGATTCGCCGACCCCCTCGGTGGAACACTCAACACCGGCACGCACAATACATTCCAGAATATACTAAAAATAAAAAGAAAAAATACTATCCGCAACGAAAAAAGTCAATATGTAAACGATGCCTCAACGAACAAAGTCAATATTCTCAAATACGTACAAAGTCAATATCCTCAACGAACAAAGTAAATATCCCCTAATACGTCCAGAGTAAAAAATATAGTACAGTCCGAAAATACAAAAATGAAACTACTAATCGCCTGGAGCGGGAGCTGGACCCGGTGCTGGAGCCGGAGCTGGAGGAGGAGCGCCACCAGATGGCTGTCGTCACAACGCCAGGATCGTCTGATACTCCTCCGGTGACAACAGGTGGACGAGCATGTCCTCCTGTGTACTGTCGTATGTAGACGATGCTCCCGGCGTACCAGCAGACGGTCGCTCCGTAGCCATCTCCTGGAACTGCTGTATCTGCTCAACCAACAGCTGCATAGCTCGGGTCATCTGTCGCAGCGCCTCAGTGGTCTCCTCATGCCTCTCAAAGCGTGAGATGAGCGCAGAATCATCTGTATGCGGCCCCACCATCCACTGTAGCATCTCGTCACGCAGAGCTGTGATCTGCGCATCGACACTCTGCTGGTGGCGGAGCGACTCCTCATTCTGTGTGGGGCCGGGCACACTAGTGGCGGTCGTAGAGGCCTGTGACTCAATGAAGGCACCATAGGAGCCCATACCATAGTACGTACCCCTATATATGCCACCAACGGCTCTCATCCACAGCTCGTCATCTGACTGAGCTGCGGCGGCCGGGGGCTGCTGGGAAGTGCTAGCACTAGCTCCGTCTGACCGTGTCGGCCCGGCCTCCCTAAGCCTCAAAAACTCGGCCTAGAAATAACATCTATATGAATTCTTACGTGGTCGCTAAAAATTAATATTAATGTACTAGCATTAATTAAAACTTACGTAGGTGTCCCTGGCCTTGTCGTCTACGAACCGCTCCCCCTACGTGTGGGTAGCGAGGAACAATGTCACCATATTCGGGTCTTCTCCCGATTCAACCTGTTACGAAATTATTACATGATTTGTCAGTTAAGTTGAAAGAAATATATTACTATAAAGTATTAATTATGGGAATACGACGAGATACGTACCATATGGGTGAAGAAATCCATGATGGACCGTGATCCACCATACCACTGCGACCCCGTCTGTCGTGCTCTTTTAGACTTCGCGGGCTTCTCCTTGTAGGCTTTCTCCTCGAATCTCCTCTTCATTACCGTCCAGTCAGTGGCAGAGATCCAACCCTGAATAGGCTCTCCCTGGCACTCGCGATCCTTTTGGTCGAGGATCGCGTCCCTAATGAGCTTGCTGGCGACTCTGGAAAAAATAGCCTCGACAGCAACGGCGCGGTGGGGAGGGAAGAAGTAAGTTCGCTGAAAAAATCATAGAAGTACGTAAGTTATAACATAACATACTAAATGTTAAAAGGAAATAAACTTTTACGTACCGAAAAGTACTCAAACTATAAGGCCTTCTTGTCGGCCGGGATATCTCTCGAGTTGATCCAGGGCCCCCCGTAGTTCTGTCGCAGGAATGTACCCTGCAACCGGTGTACGGAGGAGGGATGATACCTTAAAATAGAAATTAAAATTTATTAAACAAGTTTATAATAAATTTAAACAAGTTAAATGCAACAATTTTACTTACCGCCTGATCCTAGTACAGGCCCAAATCTCCAACCTCATATCCCCCTCCGGGCGACACGGAGGATCTGTCTCAAATGGGAGCCGCAACCTGCCCCTGCCCCTATCCCTGTCCCTGTCCGTAGCATGCCCCTCGTCCTCGTCCTCGCCCTCGCCCTCGGCGTGGGCCTCGCCATCGCCCTCGACCTCGATGTGGGCCTCAGCCTCGGCCTGCTCCTCAATAGACCTCTGGAATACTCGACGGTACTGGCTGCGTAGAAGAAGAAGGCCCTAGCCTCGAACTACTAGAGCCGGGTATAGAGACACTACGGGCGACTAGACTGCTAGTGTATACTAGAGTGCAGGGGGATAACGAGTCGGTAGGAGGAATGGTAGATGGAAACTGTCGGCCTTGTCGACTCCCTCCAGCACTAGAACCAAAGGATCCATGTCGAGCCATATCTAAAAAAATAAAGAAGTATACCATACTACATCTGAAAAAAAACAAAAGTAAACCATTCTACATCTGAAAACGTCGCTAAGTAAACCATACTACATCTGAAAAAACAAAAGTAAACCATACTAAATCTGAAAATGTCGCTTATTAACGTCGTTAAAACAAAAGTAAACCATACTACATCTGAAAATTAAACATATTCAATCGTCTTCTAAAAATTCATCATGTTCCGATTCCTCTTCCTCTTCCTCTTCACTTCTATCAACTTCTTCTTCCTCTTCTAATACTTTTACCTCTTCCAATTGATGAAATATGCCATGAGGAACTTCCGTTGAGTCCACATCGACAATATTTGTAATATGAGGTAGTTCATCTTCCTAATAAGCTATCTCGTCGACATCGAAGGTATTCCGAGCTTTAGTCTTACAGAATGCCCACCAATATGATCTTCCGGCTCCTCGTTTTGGATAGCTGGTAAAGTAAACTAGCTGAGACTGGCTTGCTAGAACAAACGGCTCATAAGCTTGATATCAACGGCTGTGGTAATTTATGTCAACAAGACCATGTTTGTCAACTCTCCAACCTCGACCTTGGATCGGATCGAACCAGTCACATCTGAACAAGACGATCTTACAAGGTTCTATAGCATAATTGTATGTCAGTTCCACAATCTCCCGTAAGACACCAAAGAAGTCATTGCTTGGGTCGACATTTTTGTAGTTTGAAGATTTTATGCACAAACAGCTATTCTTCATAGAATCCAAATCTAAGAATTCGTCTCTTATTCGAGCATTTGTTGACTTGAACCTGAAACTATTTACGCAGTAACTTGGCCAGGTCTTCACTTGATAAATTGGTCCATTGGCTAGAGTTTTAATATACTTATTCTCAAGGATTGCCTCCAGACGATCAACCTAAATACCATATAAACGATGCTAACTTAATTATTATGTGCAAGTATAAATGTACAGAAAAAGTAAATTGTGAAGATATCCGTACATATGCTCTCAACCAAAAAGGAAAATAAAGTCTCAATTGTTGTTCTACTTCCTCCTCGGTTGCGTACGGATTATTGGACGTTACCTCATCCTTAAACATGCTGAAAAACAACGAAGCATAGGTATATTAGTTATATTGAGAAGCAACGAAGCACGCAAAATAATTTTACTTACCCCTCAAGTTTGTCCACTTCTTCCTCATCGCAGTTGAGCAATACATATAACATTGCAGCGCTAACCTCGTCGTCATTTAGATATCTTTTTTTCATTTTACCAGATAGCTTTTCTTAGGCAGTAAATACTTTCAGCTTTGCCTCAATACCAACTTCATAGCCGTCGTCATTTCTGGGAGCCCTTGTTCTGTTTGTAGCAATATGAGGCTAAAAATATATGGAACAGAAGTTTGAAAACACCTCAAGGACATATGCTTCATAAATAGAACCCTCCACTCGTGTCTTATTTTTCACCTTCCTCTTGAGGTGGTTCAACTGTCGTTCGAACGGGTACATCCAATGATAACCGACAGGTCCAGCAACAAGAGCCTTATGGATAAGATGAATCGGCAAATACTCTATTGAGTCGAAGAATACAGGAGAAAAAACTCTCTTAAGTTTGCAAAGTGTTACCACAATGTCCCTCTCTTGCTTCTCTAAATGATCGACGAGCAACTTGTAAGAACAAAGATTTCTGAAGAATATGCTAAGCTCTGTTAATGGATCCCAGACTACCGGCGGTATTAATTTCCGAAATGCAACAGGAATTAACCTCTCCATGAATACGTGGCAATCGTGGCTCTTCATTCTGGTCAGTTTACACTCCTTTATGTCGACACATCTTCTTAGATTGGAGACGTATCCGTCCGGAAATTTCAAGTCCTGGATCCATCTACAAAGTCTCACTTTGTCCTCCTTGTCCAGCGAGTAGATTGCCTTAGGCCGCAAAAGCTTTCCCTTCCTGTTGTCTATCATGTACAATGTAGGGCGTCTGCATATTTCGGCTAAGTCCAATCTAGCCTTCTGATTGTCTTTTGTCTTTTCTTTGACGTCCATTACAGTATTAATTATGTTATCAAACACGTTCTTCTCGATATACATTACCTCAAGGTTATGTCTAATCAGATTTGTGCTCCAATATGGCAGATCCCAGTATATACTCCTTTTGGTCCAGTTATGATCTTCGCCAAATCCCTCACAACGGCTGCTTGTTATAGGATATTCAATAGCACTTGGGATTTCTTTTACTTTCTCCTATGTGTCCTCTCCGGACCACATTAGCGGTGGATCGCCCTTCGCTATAGCTCCGACACGGAAAGCAGTTCTGTTCCTACGGTACGGATGGTCTTTCGGCAAGAACTGCTGGTGACAATCAAAGAAGCATGGCTTTCCTCCATGTCTCAAACGAAAAGCCTTAGTGCGGTCCATGCAATATGGACATGAAAGTCGACCATGAGTGCTCCATCCAGATAACATTCCATAAGCCGAAAAGTCATTAATTGTCTATATTAGTGCTGCCCACATCTGAAAATTCTATTTTTTTCGAAGCATCATACGTGTACGCCCCTGTTTTCCATAGCTGCTTCAGCTCATCTATCAACGGCTGTAAGTACACGTCGATGTTCCTCTTCGGTTGTTCAGACCGGGGATGATAATAGTTAAGAACATGTAAGGTGTCTTCATGCACATCCAAGGTGGTAGGTTGTACGGAGTGAGGATTACCGGCCAGCATGAATATTGGGAGCCTGAAAGACCAAATGGGGTGAAACCATCAGAGCAGATCCCCAACATTATATTACGCACATCAGAAGCGAAATTAGGATATGCTCAATCGAAGTGCTTCTACGCTTCTCCATCAGATGGGTGATCCAATACTCATTCGATCTGTTGTCGCCTGTGCCAACTCATATTTTCGGCGGTCTCTTTCACCATATACAACCTCTGCAAATGCGGCGTCGGGCAAGAAGTGCATTGAAGCAGTCGGTCTTCTAGACTTGCCTGCAGCAGTTGGCTTGTAGCAATCAGCACCACAGAATCTCCACACTTCTGCATCCTTGTGATCTTTGTAGTAAAGCATGCATCCGTTCTGAGAGCAATCGATCTTGTCGTATCCCATCCAGAGGGATCTCACCATCCTCTTAGAGCGGTAGAAGTCTTTCGGTAACTTGGCACCTTCCGGCAAGATATTGGTAATCAATTCGAGCACTCTATTGTAGCATTCTTGCGGCATGTTAAAGTCAAACTTTATGCTCAAGAGTCGAGTGATCACCTCTAACGGTGAATGTTCCTCACAGCCAGGATACAAAGGAGTCCTTACATTCTCCAGCAACTCCATGAACTTCGCGGCATCGGCATTCGGTGCCTACTCAGCTGCGTCACGATTGTATGGATCGAAACTAGACCCCGCAGCGTCGAAGACCATGTTCAGGTACTCGTTGTCGATACCAGTTCGGTTGTGGACATTCATATAAGGATCCACATAAGGCTCAACATAAGGCTCCACATAAGGCTCCGCTTGGAATGCTAACGGTACAAGCTCTCCGTGTGCGGCCCATTGGTAGTAATTCGGAAGGAAACCCTTTGGGTATAAATGATACGTCACATCCAATTCTGGTTGAAACTTCATGTTCTGACATTTTGCACATGGGCACTTAATGTTCATTCCATCCATGGATTGAGGAAACGCCTTCGCGAATTGGAGGAATTGTTCTACTCCAGCGATGTATTCATCTCGCACACCGTACCTGTCATCTCGAATGCGGTTGTACATCTACGAACGGTCTAGAAGATACATGGATATAGCTATTTTTAGATATCTGCAAATATAAATAAATTTTAAAACTAAAACTAATATACTATATACTACATACATACATATATACTGCGAGCCTTCTAGGGTCCCCACCCCGAGCAGCAGACCCCCCAACCCCACGAGCAGCAAGAAGGTCATAACCCGACGTCCGACCGTGACTCGGGACCATTCCTATGAGTATCGAGATCAAGGAAAATTGACGACGGCATTAACCAACCAACAAAACTACGTGTTACAAATATCGGCACTATCGGTATGTGGTTTCGAATCGGAGTACCAGATTTTTCGGTGTCGAAAAACAAATAATTATTACTAAATTATCAGATTTTTTGGCACTATCGGTGCTCCTAACCCAGCCCCCCCGTACCCCTCCCCCCCTACACCACCCCAAACCCAAATCCGAACCCTATCCCTAACCCCTCCCCCACCAACCCCCCTCCCCTCCCCTCCCCAGCCCCCCCACCCACCTGCTCCCCTCCCCCACCAACCACCCCTAACCCTAACCTGAACCCTTACCATAACCCTCCTCTTCCCTCCCCCCAACCCACCCGTCCTCACCCCCCAGCCGCCCTCACCCCTCCGCCCCTCCCCCTCCCCCCACACACCCACCCCTAACATGAACCCTAACCCTCCCCTCCTTCCAGCCGCCTTCCTCACCCCCAGCCGCCCTCACCCCCCTGCCCCACCCTCCAGCCACCCTCCAACCTTTCCTCACCCCCAACCACCCGCACCCCCTGCCCCTCCCCCTGAGCCACTAGTACCCCCCAACCACCAACAACAAAAATAGAGAGAGAGAGGAAGGAGTCACGTACCGGAGGAGATTCACCGGAGAGAGTTAGAGCGCCGGAGAGAGTGAGAGTGAGAGCGCCGGAGAGAGTGAAAGTGAGAGCACCGGAGAGAGTGACAGTGAGAGAGTAAAATGGATGGGGGAAAATGAATCGAAGGGGAATTTAATTTAGTTAGAATTTAGCGAAGTTCTCACTAACATCGCTATATTAGTCGCTATTAGCGACGTCGTAGCAATATTTTACGACGACTAGCTCATGTAACTAATATACGTCGTTGTCACGCCGCTATTTTCTTTGTTAGTAGCGACAGTTAGCGACGTTTCAGTTATAAGTTGCTAATGTCCGTAATTTAGCAATGTTTTGCGAACGTTGCTAAATTTACGTTGCCAATTGAGCTGATTTTAGTAGTGTATGTGTATTGGGGAAGCCTACTAACATATTGTCTAATCAGAATCGATGCATTACGGTCTAATCTACCTTAGTGCACTTGGTTTGCTCTCCCTCTGATTAATCTACGTGGATTGAGACGTAGATGTCTCTAGGATCTCATCCGCGACTGCATTGACAATTCTCCTTGAATTATACATTCGCCTTTGAATCACGTAATTGTATTCAGTGACATCTTTCTTGAACTCTTTATTGTTTTTGTCTTTCACCGATTGGAAAGACGAAAGCTCGTAAATGGTAGATAGATACCGAGTATCCCCATGGCTATGATAGTTGTATACACAAGTGAAGCTACCATCGGCTAGCCTTGTGACTAGAACTTTGCCTTAAGTTACTAGTTTTTCTTTCGACCCTCAAAACTACTATTGGGACCTTATAGCCATCTGAATTTGAGAATGATTAGGGTTTTACCCTTAGTAAAAATGCCAACCTAGGAGACTATCTAATCTCAAAAAACCAATTGTTGTGAGTCTTAATTATTTGCTTAAAGCTTGCCTTAACTAGCAACCCTTAAGCCTTAACCCAACCTTTTCTCGACCAAAGCCTACAGTTTAGACATAAGATGAATAGACAAAGGTAAGGACAATCATTTACCGTGACTATGGTAGACACTCATCCCGAGATTGGTTTCCAACAAATATTGCCCTAGTTAAATTTTATTATTAAGACCTAACTAGTATTGGAATACTACAGTTACTAGCTTAGCCAATACCATAGCTTGAATACCCTGTCATAATATGATCTACCAGTTATCTATAGCAATACATGATTGTTGCAGTCCATAACACTAGAACCCTTGTGATAATAGTCTAGCAGGCTTGAGACAAATAGAAATTCATGACTCAGTTGTTAGAATTCTTTTCATATGATGTGGCTTAGAGTTGGTTACTCCATCGACAACTCTTGTATACTGTGGACGAGTAGATCATTCTATTTTATCGACCATGTGTCATTGTACACACTCGTTTTCCATTCATTGAGGAACGACCCTTGACTTGACCTATATCTACCGTATTCCGTTACGCCGTGCCTTGTTCTTTATTAACAAGAGTCGAGGTACAATACCCGGACTTTGGAATTCTTCTAACCTCATTATTCCTAAAACCATGTCCTAGCTTCAATAAGAGGAGTAGACTGTAAGCCTTCTAAAATTTTGGGATATATGAGGATTACCGATTGATTAGAATGATTTCCATTAGGATGATAATTAGTGCCCCATGGACTCCACTTTCAATTAAGATCATTTTGTGTCCCCGACCGTGTCATTAATAATCGGAGCACGAGATCAGCTGTTACCTTCCAACAAATTTTACATACAAGACGTAGACGACTCTACCTTCATCTAGGTATATCATGTCCTACTCAAATACGTCCCCTTGTACTCTATTTTTGTGGTACGACTTTCAGGTCAAAAGGACTAGCTATAACCCTTACCATAGTACCGGTATACTTCCCGACTACAATTAGAGACTCAACCTCGACTCGAACCTTTCGACACAATATATGGTTGTGATCTACTCGAAGCCCACTACGCACCTGTTACTAGTGTGTCATTCAATTGTGTCTTCTCATGCTATTTAAGCACAAATGTCACTTAAGGCACATTTTTGGGCTTTAGGGACCTAACTAACCAACCTGACTGGCAACTAGCTCAACCACTTGGGTGGAAACCTATTCCAGGTTACCCTAACCTAGTAGAAATAGTTTATCATTGGATCTTGTCCAGTCAATATAGATTGAAATCCAACGTTCATCCAACCAACGAGTGATGTCTAAATAGGGAACCCCTTAAGATCCAGTAAAATCCATCCATGCATACCATTATATTTGGACTATAAAAATTGAACTATTTAAAATAAATCCCTATACCTATTATGTAGTCTCCTCCTTTTTGGATGTGAAGTCATCCGTAACCCATATTCCATCTACCTGGAAGTCGCGATACGATCTTGTATTGCATTTATATCCCTTGCTCGTGTGTTTAAATAACCACGAAAAAGATCACAATCTTGATTTCTCAAATTCTGTTCTATTATGGAACATGTTTAGAATTTCGAGAACGGAACTTCTGTATTGCACGGATTGCAAGCCCCTCTAAGAAAGGAAGGGTTCTTCGATTTCACAAGTGATTGGACTAGAGTAGCCCAATCTAGCAAATAAGTCAATGGTTCATAGACTTTTTTTCTATCAGCATCACTAGATAATCTCTACCGCTCTTGAAACTTCATAATTGCTCTCGATTATTCTTCCTTATCTTCATGTCCTTCCTATTACAGAGCGACGATGGTCATGCTTATTAGAATTTACCAATATTTCTTAGCTACTTGTGTAAATTTATTGCTTGTTAAATTTTGGGTTGCTTGATAGATAGGAGAGGATTATAGATGCCATATACGGTAGATATTTATTGGTAGCAGTTTTAACAATTAGTTGGAAGATTATAAAGTTTTAGTGACATACCTTGGAGGGAGTAGTGTGACCAAAGGTGGGTAGAAGTCATCGGGGTTTCGTAGTTACAAAATGGCTAGGAGGAGGATATAAACTATTTTTGAGGAATTAAAATTTAAGGAGATTAAGGTAATAGTAGATTTTATTTTTAAATTTAAGGAATAGTTATGAGTTAGAATTTCGAGGACAAAATTATTTTTAAGGTGGGTAGATTTGTAACCCCTCTTCCCAAAATTTTGATGATATATTTTTATTTTATTTTTTTAAAATAAATGGTGATTTTTAGAATTTTTTAATAAATAATTACTTAATAAATTATTACGGTAGATGACTTTAGCCATGGTGGAGTTTTGGAGTACAAGATGACTAGAAATCGTGGCACGGATAGTACAATGGCGTGCTTTGACTAGTGTAGCCCTGGTAGGGAAGGCCGAGCCATAGGGATGTCCTAACTAGGAAAACCAGGCCAAGTTACGACTTAACCCTTACCGAAGATTTATTTATTTATTAATTATATTATTGAGTTTTAGGGAACCCGGTTGTACCGAACTAGTCCAGATTGGACCCAAAACAAGCCCAAGCCCATGTAGTCATGCGGTACGTCCAATAACATTCGCGTTGATGTAATTTAGGATAAGTGTGTTGTATTCTATTTTAATGATCTAATGAGTATTTTCTAAGTATTCGTAAATTAAATATTATAAATATCATTATTAGTTGATATTCAATGGGTTTGGTATAAAAAGGTCCTTGTAAATTTTGGAATTATTAGACTGTACATAATGGTATATACACCATTATTGATTTATTGAATTTTGTTATCATTATTATTATTATTATTATTATTATTATTATTTTTATTATCAAGGTTATTATTATAGAATATTATTTTTATTATTGGTTATATTATTTTTGACAAATAAATGTTATATTATTATATATTCATATTTATATAAATAAGCCCTACTCTAGGAACAAATGTTATTGGGATTTATTTGGGTTTTATCGAGATTATATATAAGCATATATATATATGGATATATATATGTGTGTATATAGATATAATAGAATAAGTTTTATTTGTAATTTAAAATTGCAAATTGACACTGCAGGGACCCAGATACAAATAATAAAAGTGTAGGGACTTATGTGGAAGCTCACTTATGGGCTACTGTTCCCAGTAGGCTCCAGCCCGAGCAAAGGAACCCGATCTCCCTTTTATAAGTCGACCGAGAGCGCGAGAGAGAGGAGGAGAGTTCGCAAAACCCTAAACCTTCGATCCTGAGAAAACATCCAACGCCACCATCCACACCTGCGCCCCCTTCCCCATGCACGTGCACACCGCTGCGGGCTACCGTCGACAGGCCATAGTCTCCCCCAGCGCGTCAAACAGAACAACACAGTAGTCCTCGAGCCCAACTTCGTGGTATGAATTCTCTGTCGATGTTTGTTCATTTTTTGATCCCTAACATGTTTTAGGAAGCCAGTATAACCAAGTTCATATCCCATTAAATAGGTTTTGAGTTAGTAGAACCATCTGTCCAGTGTTTCGATCCAAAGATCGACAAAAATTTATTTGAAAACAGAACAGTATTTGGTTCAAACACGCGATTTGGAAGGCGACTTCCTGTCGATCTATCGACAGTTTTGAGAAACCAAATGATGACAGTCCCAGCCAACCTATAGGGCTTCATAACGTATTTTGCAAAAGTCAATTTCGTAGACTATTTGCCGAGAATCGGTTCCCCAATATTGCAAAAAACTTATTTTTAAAACTGTAGAATTTATGAAAAACTCTTCGATACGACGTGCGTCCCGCTAATACGGACGATATGGTCACAAACCGAAAGCATCGAAAGGTGCATAATAGTTTTATGGACGTGTGGATTTTGACGGAATTCAAATTGGTTGCGTGTGCGCGACGAATTTGATGCATATCCGTCGAAATTCACCGTGTCGGCCTCTGTGCAAATTTTCTAATTACTTTGTGCATGTTTGTCAAATAGTGATGAAACTTACGCCAATAGGAACGTATCATTTTTTTGGTCCTGTATCCCAAGTTTGGTCCGATTCTGAGACAGTTGATCATTTCGCCGTTTCGCGGTCATCACGATCCGACTCAACGGGCGATTTTGTGCACGGCCCGTCGGAATCCAACTTTGGACATATGGTTGGATTCGTATCATCGAAACGAATCCGTAGACATATAGTTTGATGATGTTAGAGACCATTGACTCTGACACACTTTTCGGTACAAAGCGGGTACAACGACGGACATCGTTTTAACCCAAAATTACCGTTTTGCCCCTGTGTCCAAAATTGGACTTAAGGACAGGAAATTCTAGCTATTTTGACTATTCTGAGAATATTGGTAATGTCTATTTCAGCATCCGGAGACTGTTGTACGAGTTTTGACTATTGTGGCACACTGATTGGTTTGGATTATCGGTTTTACCAGTAAAGGACCACAGGCGAGTACAGTTTATTGTTTGTTTTCATATTAAGCTTTACTATACCTCATTGTTAGTCAATAGATATGTGATTTCTGTCTTTTATGTTTTTTATATTTTGTCATGTCGGGGAGGTAAAGTACCACGGATGTGTGATCTGACCTTATATAGTGTATACAGTGTAGACCGTGATTTATTATTGCATTATACCGTGTAGACAATGTTTCATTATTTCTTTATACAATCTAGATAGTGTTTCATTATTGCTTTATACAGTATAGACCGTGTACTTTATATAGTGTAGATATTGTAGACAGTGTCGTGTAATTGTCCTGAGATCGATCACATATCAAAGGTACTTCAGTCAGTCGGTGAGTATTGTCTTTGCATTTATTTACTGTTTTCCTTGTTTAGTTTTATATATCTTTCTGTGTTTATTTTTCAAATCATATATTTAAAGGCTAACCTCTATTGTATAGTCCATATATTGAAACTGCATTCAGTGAATTGTACTCGTTCCATTCCTGACTGGCAACCAACATTTTTTAGGTTAGCTGTGGATTCACTTAGCAATGGGAGTTACGGGTGTACCTGCAGACGAAAACCTAGATATTAGCTAGATATAGATGAGTTTTATCATTTCAATATTTGTAAGAATTTATATTCTTCTGCAAATCCGACACCACCTCGGTCAGAATCGTAAGCTCTGTCCTCACATCATCGCCTACCGGGGTCACAGGAGGAGGAGACGGGGGCGGTGAAAATCTCGAAATTGACGCCTGCAACGACGCCAGGGAGCCGCATCCATAGAGGCGCCCTTTCCTAAAGCCATCGACGGTATCTACGAACATGTCGTCGAAGCGAGTAGCCATAGAAGAGGATGCCTAGGTGGGCGTTGTTTCGCCGACATCCTCAGCAGTAGGGGGCTGAACCCATCTAAGGGCCTCACGATACGCAGCCTATCCAATGAATGTGTTTATACTATAAGTTTTTCTAAGTTATAATCTAAATTTTATGTTTTCCTAAGTTATAGTCTGAATCCTAAGTTTACCTAATTTAGTTAACAATACTTATAATTCTAACATAAATCTCATAAACATAGGTACTTACATCAGTCTCCTTGCCACTCTCGTCGACGAAGCTCCCGTCCTTCCGCCTCTTGTGCGTATACTGGAATACATCGTGCATGGTGACCGAGTCCGCCTCTTTTCCCTCCTTTACCGCCCGTTGGGCCTGTATATGAAATATTCATAGAATTTAATTAACTTCATATATTAATAGGACTAAATTAGATAGTTGAATGAATTTGCGGAATCTCACCAGATCTACACGTATCGATGCGTTGGGTCTTGATCCCCCCGTATGCAGACCCACGGCCTGTCGATTCGCCTTCACTTTCTCCGATTTTTGCTTGTACGCAGGAGTATCCATCTTCTCCAATATCTGATCATAATACTCCTGCCGAATCAAATCCTTTTTCGAATGCCCCGAGCGAAGGTTATACACCGTGTCTCGTATCGTCTTCCTGAAGACGCTTCTGTAGGTCCTGCGGATGGCCTCCTTACGATGGAGGGGCCACCAGAACGTCCTCTGACATACAACTTCAATTATCACAGAATTAAAAAAATGGTAGATTAAAGATTAATTAATAATTAACCACAAGATATATATATATACCCTCATCTCGTCAAGCCAGGCGTACTACAAGTCCTGGGACACCTCAGAAAAATTAAGGTAGGGGCCATGGTAGTCATCCCGGATAATGTGCCCTAGAATCCTGGCAGCATCTCACGAAAAACCTACAAAGAAGCAACGACTGGATTATTAACTTGAATAAATGGAACAAATTTAATAAATTTACTTAAATTTACTTAAGATTCACCCACGGGCCATAGATCTCGTCGGAACTCGCCTATTGGCCTCTATAATGGCATCCAAGGATCCATGGCTCAGCGCATGTACTCACCAGTAACCAGATGTAACTGAGTCCGGGGGTACTCTAGGGCCCACCGTGTAGTAGCTGGTGGATCCCCTGGTAGATCCGCTAGCGGAACGGATCCGTCAACGGATGGAGTCGCAGGCCTCGACGAAGGTGACGATAGCCCCGGGGTAGATCGACGGCAGGATAAGTCTGTGCCCGGGGTACTCTCCGGGTCAGGATCGCTAGATAGGGTCACATCCCGGGAATGCTGAAGGCGACCACGACCACTACCACCAGCACCACCACCACGACCACACCCACGACCAGGACCACCAGCACCACCACCACCACCACCACCACCAATACCACCAGCACCACGACCAACACCACCACCATGACGAGTGCTATCCACCATGACCTGTAAATAGAACATATTGTCACGTCCCAGAACCAGAATACTGGAGAGCGGGGGCAGACATAGCCAGCTACGTATATTGAAATGGAAACCACCTCGATATACGGTCACGGCTGTCTAGATATATGAGGGTTTACTACAAGCCAACAGTCTCTTATGGTCATGAACAAGCCTAATGTCTCAATCACAAGCAAGTAAGTAAGGTCGCAAGATGTATGATCATTAAATATACAATGATAAGGCATCCCAAATATTACATATTCAGCTGATCATGAAGCTAGTCGTACAAAATGCGGGGACTAGCAAGAGTTAAGTCATACATGATCAACCCTAGGATTTGTTAATCATGTTTACAGCCCGTAGGCAGACAGTAAGTAAAGTGCATCGAGCTAACAGGTGCTCGTCGGCTAAACGCCTCAAAAGAATAGTTTTACAATAGAGTGAGCGAAACAAAATAGAAAACCCACTCGTAGCCCGGGTTCCGTCTAGTCGCCACCATTGTGCTGGAAGTTCGGAAGATCCTCGGGAGCTGCTCCGAAATCTGGCCACACAAAACCAGCTGGGTCAACCCCAGAAAGAGCAAGTGCCACAAGGGGGCCACGAAATAAGAACAAAAGCCAGCAATCAGCATAAAAAAATCTAATATTAAAACTAGAATTTACGAAAACATGTCAGGATGATATACGACGAGATAACCATGGAACTATTCCGATAGCCAGGTTACAACCCGTGAGCCAAACAAGGACCGGGGTTGTAACCCTTCGTCTGAACAGAACTTGGTTTCCCACCATTTATCGGCAAGATAATGATGCAAGAAATCAAGACAGGGAGCAAGCCTGTACTGGATCAAGACATGGTTAAACTGGTTATACCTCATTCAATCAATCACGGCCAAGCAGATACTACGGCTTACTACTTTAACTAACTAGGGTTATTACAGGCCTAATTACTAACAAGATGCAGTGAGATTGTTCCACAGCCACAAGCCCTGCAGACCATCCAGGTTACCCAGGTCGAAAGTTAGGAGTTGAATTCAGGTGGGTATATCATCCAGGAAATGCATGTACCCTTAGGTGACTTAGAGGGTACAACACGCGACGGTGTGCTGGAAATGTGCCCTACTCGACGGCAGGCTACAGATCCCAAGAGCGCCCAAGTAACGGGATTGCCTGTAGCTGTGTCATCTCTTCATGACTACTGTGTCATTCTAGTTATTAACCTTAATCCATTTTAGTAGGTTCTCCTGACCGTGGTACTCAGGAGTCCTATCCTAGACATGATGCAAGATAGCACAAGTGGATTTAACAAGCAAGCAAGAAAGAACTACCCACGGTGTCAAGGCAAGTCAAGTTAATTAGCTGTCGCAACAACATTAAGATAAATCATGTCAGGGTACTTGTCAGGAGTGCGCCACGATGGGCCACTATCATGTCAGGTTGGTCATGTCAGGAGTGCACCACTACGGGTCACTGTCGTGTTATGCTAGTTCCTTGTCATACCATGCCATGTACAATAGTCAAGCTTAAAGAAATAAGACCAAAACTCCAAGAGCCAATGGGTTAAGCAAGGGGGTTCAGGGTGCAGCGTGCGCACAAGGGCACGCACAACGTACACACAAAAGCACGCACGTAGGGGAGCTAAAATACGCATAAAAGCACGTACGCAGAGAGCTGCGTACGCGAAAAGTCACGCACGCAGGAGAGCTGCGTACGCGTAAAAACACGCACGCAGAGGGGCTGCGTATGAGAAAAGTCACGCACGCAGGAGAGCTATGTACCAGAAAAGTCACGCACGCAGGAGAGCTGCATACGAGAAAAGTCACGCACGCAGGAGAGCTGCGTACGAGAAAAGTCACGCACGCAGGAGAGCTGCGTACGAAAAAAGTCACGCACGCAGGAGAGCTGCATACGCGTAAAAACACGCACGCAGAGGAAAGGGTCTTCTTCTCCATGGCTGAGAAGAAGCTCTCATGGCTCCCAAAACTTCAAAGCATCACAACTTGGCCATCCGAACTCCAAATCCGGAATTCCAAAGTTCCAACCGAGGTGGAATTGAACTCTCTTCCACATGGAAACATCAAAACCCATAAAAATCCAACCTAAATAGATCAAAATCATGCAAAACCAAAAATAGGAAAAACTTAGATCTAGAACAATGGAGACTCCAAATCATAAAATGCTAAGTTCTAATGTTGATCACCATGTCCTAATCTTGCAAATGGACAAATAAAAGAGGGTTCTCATGTGGTGGCAAGGTGCACTTGCCTATGGGTGGGTGTAGAGGAAGGAGAAGAGTGTTGTGTAGAGGAAGGAGAAGAAGAAATTAATGGAGGTTTATGAGGAGAGAGAAAAAGTTGGTGGAGTTTTAAAGAGGGTAGGATATGGTGTGTTGAGGGTGGAGCATAGGCTAAGGTGTTCCAATACATATTAAACCAAACCAAACCAACCCAATCCAATTAAAACCGAACCATGTCAAAATCCGAAATACGAGAAATACCGAAATTCCACAAGTTGAGAAAAATAAAAATACATGCCAAAATCCAAATACGAATATAAATACGAAATACGAGAAATACGAGAAATGAGGGTGACACACATAAACATAATTAGCAATATAGAAGTATAAATGAATATAAAACTAAACTAAAATGTATATTCCAGCAGCCGGGTGACGAGTGCCACCGCGACGAAAAGGACTAGGAGTGCCATCTGCAAAAAGAAAATCATACAATAAGTAGATGATCGAACGACAAAAGCATGAACTGAAATAAGAATACAGAAGTTTAAACTGAATTCACTAAGTTAGTTGCAAGTGCTTTTATGAGGTTAAACTAAATTCAGTAAGTTAATTAGTAGGAAGTATTTTTATGAGGTAAAAGTAAATTCACTAAGTTAATTGGAAGTGTTTTTAATAGATACCGATATTTAATCTAATCATCGTCGTCGTCCTCGTCCTCGGCCTCGTCTCCAACCTTATCCTCATCCTCATCCTCATTGTCGACTTCATCTGTATCCTCATCCTTATCAAGTTCTTCTTCTTCTTCTTCTTCTTCAGCCTCAATACTTGGGATAAGACGCCTCTTTCTCCCCTGGTTGGCAGCTAAGTCTTGTGTATCAACCTCTTCCTCCCTCTATTTTCCTCAATAATATCTTCAGCATCCATGGTATCCGATGTCACGCCCCAGAACCAGAATACTGGAGAGCGGGGGAATGACTCAGCCAGCTACGTATTACGGGTAGCTGAATACCGTATAATACGATCAATGCTGTCAAATAAGACGAGGGGGTGCATACTACATAAAAGTCTCACTATGGTCACTTTCCATCTATTGTCTCAATCATTCAAACAAGAAACAGAAATAGAGAACATGTGAGATAAAGCAGTAAGGCGTCCCAAACGCTCAGTCAAAATGTTTTTGATATCTGGCTTTACAAAATACAGCCAGATGATGTAGTAAGTATACACAATTGTTATCAGCTGCAGCCTGACTTAGTTACAATTATACAAAAGTAGGTACAAGACAATCTGACTAACATATCGGTGCAAAACGGCAAAGTATAAAGTATTTAACAAAACGAGAGGGGAAGTAGGGAACCCACTCGAGTCCTCCTGTGATCATCCCTCTAGTATTGACCATCTTGGAGGTAGAAGTAAGCTGGATCCTCGGGGACCGGTTCTAAATCTGGCCATACAAAACCAGAGAGGTTAGACCTCTAATAGCAAGTACCGTAAGGAAGCACGATATGAGGAATAAACCAATAATGGGAAACATAATAACTAGATCTCTGCTCTGCTATCTACTAGGATTCACATAACATCACGACACTTCGAACCAACCTCCCAACCAAACAAGGACAGAAGTTGGCCCGTCATGTCCTGACATTTTGATCATCTCAGTTACGTAACAGAGTGGGTACAGTACACACACAAATCAATTTAAACGGCCATGCAACTACTACGGCTTGCTACAGTGAGTTCCAAGTTATCCTAGAATTATACAATAGGAATTACTCAGTTCTTACTATGTGCAAGCAAGGCTAGTTTACCCAGTCAATCAATTGCGCCAATTATGAATTAGACGAGTCCCAGCGGGATGCCCGTCATCAATATACAATATACAATATAACCAGATATCGCTCCCTGTCCGTGTGACAGATTTGCAGTATCTGTGGGGACCAACCGGCCTGTCGGGTACTACTAGTCCCAAGAGGGCTGCCATGTAAGAACTCAGAGATCCATTCTCTCCATGCAATCATTATTTTATTTAACTTAATAGTCTCTACGTTGAGTGAAGTCCCATACCGTGGGTCATGGTCATTCAAATGAGTACTTTCGTTCGGGGTACGATATGCGCAACTCTACAACTATACCCGTACGGTTAGGTTGTAGGTCTTACATAGCGTAATGCAACACAACGACAAACTTATCTAAGTACGGCATAAAGATGCGGTTCATCAAATCCATAAATATTGCTGGAACATTGGTCGAACCAAACGGCATTACTAAGAATTTATAATGCCCATACTTCAACCTGAACGCCGTCTTGGGAATGTCTTCCTTTCGAACCCTCACCTGATGGTACCCTGAACGAAGATCTATCTTGGAGAAAACTCTAGCTCTGCTCAACTGATCAAATAAGTCGTCGATCCTTGGTAGTGGGTACTTGTTCTTTACTGTTGCCGCGTTAAGCATCCTGTAATCGATGCACAACATGGATGATCCATCCTTCTTCCCTACAAGTACCATGGGTGCTGCCCATGGCGATATGCTAGCTTGGATAAACTTTTTCTCTTTTAATTCCTCTATATGCTGATATACCTTGGCTTGCTTCGAATCCGCCATTCTGTAAACCCGATCTAATATCGGTTTAGTTCCAGGTGCCAATTCTATACTGAACTCAATATCTCTAACCGATGGTAGACCTAGAAGTTCTTCGGAAAATACGTCCAGAAACTCTTCAACTACCTTCGGAACCTGAACTTCTTCCATTGTCGTTATTACTCCCTGCTCTTGCTGAGTTGCCTCTAATCTGACTAAGGTGAACCGTCTCACGCCTGGAATATCAAAAGATACACTCCCACTACGACAATTTATTGTCGCATGACTGTCTTTCAGCCAGTCCATGCCTAAGATAACATCGAAATTTCTGACAGGAAATTCTATCAATTGGGCGGGTAAGGAATGTCCGCAAACTACAATGCTACATGCTAGAATAACTCTACTAACTCCTACGAGCCCATTACCAGTGAGTATATTCAACCTCCCTGGCAATGCCTCGAACTCCATTCCTAGCCGTGTCACAAATTGTGCAGATATAAATGAGTGAGATACTCCCGAATCAAACAATGCTACTGCGGGATATGAGGCGACAAGAATGTTACCTGCCACAACATCTTCCGATGCTAATGCCTCTTCCAAGCACAGAGTGAATGCCTGCCCTCGACCTCTTTGCTGGTTCCCATGTTGTGGCCTAGCCTGGTGCTGCTGCTGGCCCCTTCCTTGATGATGCTGGGGTGGTCTATGATGGTGCTGCTGCATCGGCGGTCCCTGCTGCCGAAATAGCTAAGCCTACGGCATTAACGGGCGCTGTGCCCACGGTCTCACTGCTACCGCTGGTCCTCGATACTGTCCTGCTCCTGGTGCTGGCAGAGCAGGAAACTGTTGCACTGGTCCTCCTGACCTCGAATTCATAGGACATATGGTAACCCGATGATCTAGATTTCCACATATCAAACACAGTCCGTTCAATGCTCGACACACATCTCTAGTCTGTCCTATCTTCCCATAATAAGTGCAGCCCGCTGGGGGTTGCTGGTTCTTTCTTGGTTGCTGCTGCTGCTGTCTGGGTGGTGGTGCTGGCCCTCGTATCGCCACATCGTGGATACGAATGCCAAGGGATAGTACTGTTGTTCGGGGCGTTGCTCCCCCTCCTCCTTCAATCTGACTGTGAGATCTCTTCTGACCCCCAGTCCTTGCCGTGATCCTCTGAATGGTGATCTCATGCCATCGGATTGCTGTCAATACTTCGTCAAAAGTCTGATAATTATGCCCCTCTATCAATTGCAAGAGCTCAAGTTGAAACCCTTGCTGGAACCTCATCGCCCTCTGGCGCTCTATTGCTACCATCTCTGGGGTAAACCTACTCAATCTGCAGAACTCTGCTGCATAAGCATCTACTGTCTTGCTGGCCTGCTTGAGGTTAATAAATTTCTGTTGTAGCTCAAACTGTGCCACAATCCCATAGTACTTCATCTTGAATCTTACGGTAAAATTGTCCCAAGCAAGTGGACGTCTGATGCCTACTTCCTCTGATTCCCACCAATCTCGTGCGAGATCCTGAAGTAGCAACTTCACCTGATCCACACATTCTTCTACCGGTACCTTAGCTGCTGTCAGAATAGCCTCGACATCCTTAAGCCATGCATCTGCTGAGACGGCATCCTCCGTGCCTTCGAAACGGCGGGGGTTGAACTTGCAAAATCTTGTTGAAGCTCCTGAATCTGGCCTCGTCCCTCTTTCCAATGCCGTTTGTAACACTTGGTTGAGTAGTACATTCTGCTCTTGCAACTGAGCGTGCATGCGTTGCTGGGCTAACATCTGAAGTTGTTGGGTAGCCATCATCCCTCTTATGATCTCCAGAAGGGCCGGTGTGTTCATTTCCGCAGGGGTAGGTAGAACTGTTGGTGGTGGTGGAATCTCTGGATACTGCGATCCAGCTGCTGCTTCCACTATCACTTCTTCCTGGATAGTCTCTTGAGGTAGTACTGGCCCTTGTTGCTGACCAACCGGGTCATGTTGTCCATGTTGCCCATATTGTTGCTGTCCAGCTCTGACAGGTACAGACGAAGTACCCCTAAGAAAAGAGATAAAAGAACAATCAAACGATCGAATTTGAAGGATCAATGAAGTCAAGGGATACCGGAATATCAAGCTGGAGTTGAGAATCAACGAATTATGAGATCAAGGGGGAACATGTGTAATTGAGACATCCTATTGAAACACCCAACAAGTCTGAAATCAGACCTGCATGGGCCACCACTAAAATCTTGTCACGTCCCAGAACCAGAATACTGGAAAGCGGGGGAAATGACTCAGCCAGCTACGTATTACGGGTAGATAAATGCCGTATAATACGATCAATGCTGTCTAATAAGACGAGGGGGTACATACTACATAAAAGTCTCACTATGGTCACTTCCCATCTATTGTCTCAATCATTCAAACAAAAAATAGAAATTGAGAACATGTGAGATAAAGCAGTAAGGCGTTCCAAACGCTCAGTCAAAATGTTCTTGATATCTGGCTTTACAAAATACAGCCAGATGATGTAGTAAGTATACATAATTGTTATCAGCTGCAGCCTGACTTAGTTACAATTATGCAAAAGTAGGTACAAGACAATCCGACTAACATGTCGGTGCCAAACGACAAAGTATAAAGTATTTAACAAAATGAGCGGGGAAGTAAGGAACCCACTTGAGTCCTCCTGCGATCATCCCTCTAGTGTTGACCATTTTGGAGGTAGAAGTAAGCTGGATCCTCGGGGACCGGCTCTAAATCTGGCCATACAAAACCAGAGAGGTTAGACCTCTAATAGCAAGTACCGCAAGGAAGTAAGATATGAGGAATAAACTAATAATGGGAAACATAATAACTAGATCTCTACTATCTACTAGGATTCATATAACATCACGACACTTCGAACTAACCTCCCAACCAAACAAGGACAGAAGTTGGCCCGTCATGTCCTGACATTCTGATCATCTCAGTTAGGTAACAGAGCGGGTACAGTACATACACAAATCAATTTAAACGGCCATGCAACTACTACGGCTTGCTACAGTGAGTTCTAAGTTATCCTGGAATTATGCAATAGGAATTCCTCAGTTCTTACTATGTGCAAGCAAGGCTAGTTTATCCAGTCAATCAATTGTGCCAATCATGAATTAGACGAGTCCCAGCGGGACGCCCGTCATTAATATACAATATACAATATAACCAGATATCGCTCCCTGCCCGTATGGCAGATTTGCAGTATCTGTAGGGACCAACCGGCCAGTCGGGCACTACTAGTCCCAAGAGGGATGCCATGTAAGAACTTGGGGATCCATTCTCTCTATGTAATTATTATTTTATTTAACTTAATAGTCTCTACGTTGAGTGAAGTCCCATGTCGTGGGTCATGGTCATTCAAATGAGTACTTTCGTACGGGGTACGATATGCGCAACTCTACAACGATACCCGTGCGGTTAGGTTGTAGGTCTTACATAGCGTAATGCAACAATCAAAACTAACCACGGAATAATCACGCCTTGACCATAAAGTACACATGCTATTTTTGTAAGATAAATAAATAAATAAATAATTAAATAAATAAACAAATAAATACATTGAAGCCTGCATGAGTCTGTATGCCAATATTCAGGATTAGCCAGTCGATTTCAATAATTCATAATTAATATGAACGTGTCTCATTCATTCATTTCAATAAGACGACTAGCCAGTCTCTTAGTTCCAACCAGGAACGCATGATCAATTATTAATCAAGATAACAATTAATGCTAATTAATACTAAGATAATAATTTTAATGTTAATCAGTACCAATCCATGTCAATCAATGTCAATTAATACCAATTAATGTCAATTCGGGGACAAGAACCAGCCAAAAGGTATTAGGGACTAAAGTTCATGCGGCCAAGTTAATTGGGATTCTATGCGGCTCAATAAAACATGCATACGCGATTAATAAATTACATGCGGCTCGAAAAGGCAAGCCTATGGGGCTAAATGACAATTTTCATGCGGTCGGGATGATAAGTCTTTAGGCGGCTGGAATTGAGACGAGTCCTATGTGGCTCAAAATACCATGCGGCCAAAGGTCGCCAAGGTCCATGCGGCTATTATTATCAAGCTTTATGCGGCTTGAGGAAAATCTCATGCGGCTGCGGGTAAACTAAACCCATGCGGCTGAAGGACTGAGTGCATATGCGGCTGGCTAAAAACTTATGCGGCAGATAAGCTTATGCGGCTAACTAAGCTCATGCGGCTAACTAAAGCCCATGGGACTATCTAAACCCCATGCGGCCAGGATGACTTGCCGCATGAAGACTCATGCGGTCAAGCACTACCATACGGCCAGGATATAATACTCATGCGGCTAAAATTGGACGAGACATATGTGGTTGGAAATCATCGAGTTTTATGCGGCTCAGAATTATATGCGGCTGGAACTCTTCATGTGGCTCAAAAGACTTGCCGTATGAAAACTCATGCGGTCAAGCACTGTACTTCTTCTCCACTATTCCGAGAAGAAGAATCAGGAAGACCTTACTTCCAAGCTCCATAAATCCCTCATTCCAAGCCCAAATCTAAACTTCCATAGGTCAAAATGGGGTAGAACAAAATTCTTTACAACATGGAACCATCAAAACTTAAAAATAACAAAGTTTACTAGATCAAAACCTAAGAAATCCAAAAATACATTAAACTTAGATCTACAAGAAATGAACCATGGAAATTGAAAATGCTAAGTACTAAAGAGGCTCAAAACCAAGTAAGGAAGATAATGGAACGATAATAATGGTGATCCATCAAGAAGCAAGTTTGGCACTTGCCTTGGTGGCTGGTAGGTGGTGGAAGGAGTTATGAGGAAGATGAAGATTAATGGTGAAGTAATGAAGAGAGAGAAAGAGGATGGCTTTAAATAGAAGGGGTGGTGGTAGGTGGTGGTTTGTTTCGGTTCATGATGAACCAATATACTAAACCAATCTAAGTCGAACCCAAAGTATAGCTAAAGTAGGAAATAAAATACAGAAATAAATTGTAGAAAATTAATTCACATAAAATTAAAGGGGTTTAATTACCGAGCAATACATGATAAATATTAAATAAATATATTAAAGCAGTACATGTATTAAAAAATACGCATTCTGGGAACGAAAAGTGACATCCGACTGTTGTCCCAAGTATTGGGGCTTTTCGATCTGGTCCTCTTGGTATGCTGGGTCTCCAACGTTGAATGTATTTCAAGATTTAATCTTACATACTTCCCACCAGTCAAATCGATCTCTACGATGCCTTGGGTAGCTTGTATAGTAGACTTGAACAGCCTGACTTGCTATCGCAAACGTGTCGGACCCTCTATACCTTCTGCGATGATTTATTTGGAGAAATCCAATTTGTTTATCGATTCTCTAACCGATATTTGGTGTCGTATATCGAACCACTCACATTTGAACATCACAATATGTATATCGTATGGGGAAGTATATTGTAAATCTACAATATCCTGAAGCACTCCATAATAGTCAAAGTCTGGCTTGTCGTCATAGATGGTGCCTCTTATGCAAACAACAGAATCCTTGGTACTAAAGTCGTCATTAAGAAATTCGACATTTATAGAATTCTGAGTTGCCTTAAACTTGAAGCCATTAATGACATAGCCTGGCCAAGTCTTTGCATGCTTCTTCGGTCCCAATGCCAAATAACGAATGCTCTCATTTGTGAGTGTTGTTTCATGCCATAAAACCTGTAAACAAATATTGATAATTTAAATGTTTTAGCTACATATATTTTAATGGTAGCCGCATAACATATTATCTCAGTTACTTACGTATTTGCAAAATCCGGACGGAAGGGCACAATCAACCTCTCTTTGAAGTCCCTCGCCAGTAATATCGAGTGTCCTCGTTTTGACTTCATCTCTAAATATACTGTTAGAGAGAATAAAAATAAGTGTAGTCACTTACTTCAGCTCGTCCACCAACGGTTGTAAATAAATATCGATATTCTTCATCAGATTTTTGGGACCGGGTATGATAGCTATCAAGAACATATAAGGAGTCTTCATACACATCCATGGTGGCAGATTGTAAGGGGTAAGAATGACCGGCCCGCAGGAGTATTGAGATTTTGACTGCCCAAAAGGGGCAAAGCCATCAGAACATAGCACCAGATGTACATTTCTAGGCTCTGCAGCAAAATCAGGATAACACAAATCAAAATATTTTTACGTCTCTCCATCCGAAGGATGTGATAATTCTCCATCGTCCTTTGTGCATTCTTCGTTGTGCCACGTCATGTGTTCTACTGTATTCAGAGACATATACATCCTCTGCAACCACTTCGTGATCGACAAGTAATTCATATACTTGTAAGGACGTCATTTTCTAGTTGACTTTTTTTTCCTGCACTGGCTTGTAAAGATCCGCATTACAGAAGCTTTAACTTTCTATGTCCTCGTTCTTTTTGTAGTACAACATGCATCCGTTGCGACAATAATCTATCTTCTTGTACCCCAGTCCCAGTTGTTGGACCATCATATTTGACTTGTAGAAGTTTTTTAGGAGCTCTTTGGACTCTTTCGGTAACACCTCCTTGATTAGTTGTGTGATCCGGTCATAGTAAGCTTGTGGCAAGTTAAAATCAGACTTTATGTTCAACAACCGCATCATCTCTGACAGTACGGAATGAGTCTCACAACTAGGATATAAATGAGTATCTGCATCCTGAAACATATCATAGAACTCCTTTGCCTCGTGATTAGGATCCTTCGGATCAAAATTAGGCCCTACCGCATCGTACACCATATCTCGTGCATGGTTCTGCAGGTCTCCATAATCAACATAGCATCTGCCATCTTCGATGACAAAATCCATTGCAGCATTATCATCAAAAGCAAAAGTAACAGCTTCCGTAGCGTGTCTTTCCGGATATAGTTCACCTTGCGATGACCACAGGCTGTAATCACGTACGAAACCCTTACGGGTCAAATGATCTCTCACAGTCACCACTTCTTCGTAATGTCTATTACGACAATTACCACATGGACACTTGATTTTGTTACCGTCCATGTACTGGGCTTTGCTCATGGCATACTTAAGAAACACTTCCACGCCTACCTGAAAATTGTCACTCACTCACACCTATTCTGCTCTCGTATTGCCATTTATACATCCATGTACGATCAATGAAGTAACGATCCATCGCAGATTAGATGTAAAAATCTACATCGTAAGACAAAGTAAAAAAGAATTGCAATTAAAAATATATAGTCCGATACTGACCCCTCCTCTACTTCGTTGCTCTATTTCCCTTGCTTCTTAAGAAGGCCCCCTCTCTGACCGATACTCATAGAAATAGTCTGATACCGATACTTATATAAATAAGGTTTATATACCGATACTCATAGGGTTAGGGTTTAGATACCGATACTCATAGGGTTAGGGTTAGGGTTTTAGGGTTTTAGGGTTAGGGTTAGGGTTTAGATATCGATACTCATAGAAATAGTCTGATACCGATACTTATATAAAAAGTTCGATATCAATCTGATACCGATACTCATAGAAATAGTCCGATGCTGATATCGATACCGTGAACTAGTTCGATACCGATGTTAGGATTAAAATTTTGATCCAAAATCACTATTCGGCTAATGAACAGTGACTTCCAGACCCAAACCTTAGTATTGGACAATTTTGAGACCAAAATCCTAATATCCACTATTATGTGAGATCCTAATACTAAATAATCCTTTTTACTACACTCCGTTTACATCGCAGTCCAAAATTTGATAGGTCGCTTTCAAAACTATACAACTTCTTTCTACGTGGATTGGATCTATCAAATCGAGTTCATTGTGAGCACTGTAAGCATAAGCCCACATGCCATAAGGATCAGACTCATAATAAGATGCCCAAACATGCATTGACAATTTCTAGTTTACACAATCGATGTCTATTAAACATGACAAACAAATGACTTCAAATATGACTCTCATGATTGCAGCCTAAGAACTCCCAACATTTTTATACATGGATTACAAAAAAATATCAAAAAAATCAATATTGACCGTGCCATAAAAAATCAATCTTAATCGTGCCATAAAAATCAATCTTGACCGTGCCATTATATTTTTATACATACATTACAAGAAAATATAAAAAATATTAAACCCCGACCCACCTCCGTTCACCTAAACCCCCCCTAGCGACCTCCCCACCCGTCGACCCCCACCCTAACATCCCCCGCCCCCACCAACCCTTATCCTCCCCTCCGACCGCCAAGACCCCCCAGCCATACGACCTCCCCACCCACCGCCCTACCCTAACCCCCCTCCTTCCCTCGACCACCAACACCCCCTGGCCACCCTCCCTCCGCTCCCTTACCCCCCCTCGCGACCTCCCCACCCGCCAACCCCCACCCTCCGGTCCCCTCCCTCCACTCCCCTAACCCCCCTCCCCCCCCCTCCGCGGCTGTGATTCCTCCTGCAGGGTGTACCCCCTTCCGACCACCAAGAGAGAGAGAGAGAGAAACATACCTAAATGAGAGAGAGAGAGAGAGGTGAGAGAAAACTTTAGGGGGAATGAAAAATTTCCCCCCGTCGGTTCGTTTTATGTTAGGGCACAGTATTTAGCGACGGATTAGCGACGAATATATCCGTTGCCAGGCCGTCGCTATACCCCTGCTAGTTTGTCGCTCTATGGTCGCCCAATTTTTGTGCCAATTTTTTAACATTTTTCTGCAAAATATTGAAAACTGGGCGATGACATAGCGACGGGTTATTTTTTTGTTGCTATATATCCGACGATATAGCGACGGATTTTCGATCGAGATTTACCCTTAAGATTAAAAAAAATTGGCTACAATTCGACGGAAGACCATCGCTGTTTCGTCGGACGTCCGTCGCTATTAGCGATGAAATACATCCGTCGCTAAATACCCGTCGCTAAAATGCTGTATTTTGGTAGTGACCCACTGGTCCCTATCACTAGCCTCCATCCCCTCTATCAAAAGAAAACAGGCCAGGACCTTCCCCACCTGTCGTCTCACCTCCTCGTGAAGCATCGACTGAGTAAAAGGTCTCCCCTCGTACATGTGTTTATTCTTGTTCTTCCATAAAACCTAGGTAACTGCCCTGACGAGAATCCGATGGAAGTGAGCCGGTGCCGCCGCCCACCACGCGGCGAGACGAACTGACAGATTCCCTATTTCCACTCTGATAGATTGAGAAGTCCTGGTGTAGCCGGTCCCACATCCCCGCAGCTATGTCAACACTCTCAAAAATAAGTGTCATCATCTCCACTCGGCTCTCGGCAACAATGATACTTGGATGCCAGGTGAAAACTGCAAACGGGCCATTTGTCGTCCGTCAGGATCCTATCCCGGAGAATGTGCCAAAAAAGGAAATACCATTTCAGCGGGAGGAAGCGACTCCAAATGTTCCCAAATAGCGGTAACGTCGACCTTTGTTCCTGACCATATCCCATGCTAACGCCGTAGAGTATTGACCCACCCCATCTTGACGCCACCTCCAACGGTCGACGAGCTGCTGCAGAGAAACAGTGGAGGTACGAATGCGCTCCCTGACCTCTTGCCCCTGCCTCCTGGGTGATCCGAGGGAAATCCTACCCCCCTGAGGCAGCCGAAAGTCTCGTACCGACCGGGTCGTCGAAGCCACCAACTGAATACGCGGGCAGAACCTGCACAGCGGATGCCAATCTTCCCAGAAGAATGGCTTGTACCCCCTGCCGAGCTCCACCGATATGTGGGCCTCGCCAAAATCTCGGCCCAAAAGAAGATGAAGCCGCACGCTAGTCGCTACGGAAGTCGCCCCCACCCGGGATGGATGAGCCTTCTGATAGTATTTGGCGCGGAAGAATGCGGTCTAAAGAGCTTCTCCGATGCAAAATTTTTGCCACAATTTTACTGATATGGCATCCGTGAGCGCCAGCAACCTACACACCCCCGAGCCTACTTCAGTCGAAGGATGCACCACCTCGGACCTGCTAACCCAGATTCGATTATCCGATCCAGCCTTCGACCCCCACAGGAAGTGAGATAACATGGATTCAATCTTCTTCATAACGCACTTGGGCAGGTTGCAAATTGCTAACAAGTGAAGCGATATAGAGGAAAGAACATGCCGAATGAGAATGAGCTTACCTCCGACGGACAGGAGGCGATGTTGCTACCCCAATATCATGTCGACAATCCTGCCAATTGGAGGATCAAATAGAACTGCATTCCGCTTCCCGATCGCTAACGGGCATCCCAGGTACTTGAAATACGGATGAGCTAATGGGAATCCCGCTGCCCCCGCCAATTCCCTTCTCCTAGCCGCCGAGAATGAGGGAACGATGTAGAAAACAGACTTGGACTGGCTAATAGCTTGTCCCGAGACCGCTTCATAGTCCTGAAGGAGAGCCATGAGAACGGCGACCGCCCTCTTGGCCCCGTTCCCGAAAATCAACATATCATCCGTGAATGCTAAATAGGAGATCCTCGGACACCCGCTCGGGATGTTGTATCGCATCTGGCTGGTATCCCGGCCGAGCCTGGTCAGATTCCTTCTGAGGCCCTCCGTGGCTAGAATGAACAGGGCCGGCAATACGTGGTCTCCTTGATGGACCCCGCGGGAAGAGGGGAGGCAGTCGTGAGTGGTCATGTTGATCATGATAGAGAACTTGCAGTTACTGACACCATTATTTATCAAATTGACCCATTGATTGTTGAACCCAAACCTGTGCGCACGCATACACACACACAGACACACACACACATATTTTTTTTATCAGAACACTAAGATTTTATTGATTTCTCATGAGTACCAACTCAGGTTATAAAATTAGGAGACTTAGCTCATATTACATAAACAGTAACCTACTCAAAGTCTGAAGGAATTGTAGCATGGGAACATCGAACCATAGCCTTCTTGATATGCCTCTTAACTTCAAAAATCAGTTGTTGATCTCCATAAGCATAACCTTCATACCTCCATTTATTTCTATTCTTCCACAATACCCAAACTATCGCCCCCGCAGTAATCTTCTTAATGTGTTTGTTACCTCTTGTCCACATCCTTCTTAATCGCTGATCAATCAGAGAAGTAGCCACTGGAATATTAAGCAAAAGCATGAAATGACTCCAGACTGCATCCGCTAATTTACCTTCGGCAAGAATATGGCTGGTAGACTCCAATTCAGGACTTAAACAGCAATGACATGCTTAAGCTAGTTGGCATCCAAGTTTTTGAATAACATCATCCGTATGGAGTCTCTACCATAATATACGCCATAATAGGACCGACCATTTAGCTGGTATACAAGAACCCCATATGTGTTTGAATCTTCCATCAGGATCTTGATGAGTCCTGATACAATCCCAAGCCGAAGTGATTGAAAACACACCTGCTCTACCAGGTCTCTAGATATAATTCTCTAGTCCATCATGTGTGGTTGATATATCAATGTACTCACCCCCATATCCCTTCTCTTGATAATACGTTTCCAAATATGGGACGCAGTCATAGGTATAACAGCTTGAGAAAGGTGAGAGTTAGGATAATACTTAGCTCTCATGAAAGTGACCCATAGGGGTTGGGAAGATCTGAGTTTCCACCAGAGTTTGACAGTGAGCGCATTCATAACAACTTGTAATCTACGAAGTCCAAGCCCGCCTTCTTCTTTTGGAGTAGCCACTTTCGACCAAGACACCCATGATCGTTTATCCTGACCATTAGATGAACCCCAAAGGAAATTTTGAAACATATCTTCAGTCCGCTTGATAACACTATCAGGAGGATTGCAAGCCGCCAGTGTATAAACTGGAATCGACGTGAGAACTAACTTGAGTAATATCAGTCTACCACCTATCGATAGAGATTTGTTGTACCAGCCACTGATTTTGTTTAGAATCTTTATCACTAAATCATCAAACATGGCCGCATTTCTCATTCCCGCTGTCATAGAAGCTCCAAGATATGTCATTGGAAGTTTACCAACTTTAAAGCCAAATGTAGATTTGATCTCATCCACTCTATTGGGATCAATGTTCTGTGATAAAAAAATACCTAATTTTTCAATATTAACCTTCTATCCAGAAAAATCTCCATATTGTCGAACAATATGCATCACTTTTTGAATTGATTTCTTATCTCCTCCTGAAAAAAGAGTACATCATCTGCATAAGCAAGATGAGTAATAATAGGACATCCTCTTGGAGAATAGAATAGGTGAAAGCCGAGTTAAAATCGAAAATCATTCAATTTGCAACTGAGACTCTCCGCAGCAAGAACAAAGAGTAATGGTGATATTGATTCACCCTGTCTCAATCCACATAAACTCTTGAAAAAACCCGAAGCATTCCCATTTATCAAAGTAGAGAACCAAACATTATCCACAAGATGAAGAATCATGTTCAACCATTCATTGCAGAACCCCATCTGTCGAAGCACCTTTAAAAGAAATCCCCAATGGACTCTATCATATGCCTTACACATGTCCAGCTTCAACGCAGCATTCCCTCCCCAATGTTTGTCATGAATCATGCTGATCATTTCTTGGGCCAGGATCACATTGTCTACAATCACTCTGCCTTTTATGAACCCACTCTGTTCAGGGGAGATAAGACGAGGAAGGAAAGGGGATAAACGTCGAGCAAAGAGCTTAGAAAATAACTTATTCACAAATTTGCATAAACTTATTGGTCTGTAATCAGTAATAGATTTTGGATCTATCATCTTCGGAATAGGAAGTAAATGAGTGCTAGTAATAGATCTAGGAAATGCAAATCCATCAAAGAAAAGATGAACTGCCTCCAAAATATCCTGACCAATAATATCCCAAGCTACCCTGAAGAAACGACCAGTGAAGCCATCTAGCCCTGGTGCGCTATCCTGATCCAGACTCTTTAGAGTAGCAATCAGTTCCTCCATCAACGGATTCTCCATAAATTGAATGTTATCATCATTTGTAATAGATGAATTTATCGAGTCTAAAAATTCAGGATGATTAGTGATATTTGATGGAAGAAAGAGCTTACTGTAGAAATCATTAGCCTCATCCTGAATATCCTTCAGATTGTTGAGATGATGACCATCCGCAGTATTAAGCCCATGGATCAGTAATTTGTTTCTCTTAGCTGAAACACAGGAATGAAAGAACTTCGTATTCTTATCTCCTTCGCCATCCCATTTAGCCCTAGCCTTCTGCGCCAATAGGAGTCTTCATAGCTAACTCGTTGCTTCAAATGTGCCTTAGCCTTCATCCAATCCTCCCTCAGAGTGTCATCCTCCTCATAAGCAATCTCCGTAGCTAAAGCTTTGTCTTCCGCAATTTTTACCTCCTGAAAAATATCTCCAAAAGTTCGATGACTCCAAGCTGACAAAGCTTTCCTCACAGCTGATAATCGAATCCCCACACGCACCCAGCTATTCGCGTGATTAACAGATAGCCATGCCTGATTAACAATGTAAAGGAAATCATCATGAGAGGTCCAAAAATTCAAAAATTTGGATAATTTCCTCCCCGAATCGCATTTCTTTTTATAGTTAACAGAATAGGACAATGATCAGACTCAGTATGACTGAGATGAGCAGAAGTAGATAAAGGAGCCCAAGCCTTCCATTCTGTATCCATGAGCCATCTATCTAATCTCGAGCCTTGTATGTGTGGGCCTTCATCACTCTTCACCCAATTGTAGCAATTACCAGAATATGGCAATGATTGAAGTCCTGTTCTCAGTTGGAAGTTAAGGAAATCATTGACACCAACCAGACAGACTGGAGTACCACCAAATTTTTCTTCTACAGAGGCAATCACATTAAAATTCCCCTACCAACCATGGCATCCTGAGTTGCGATTGTAAATGAGCAAGCCGATCCCAAAGCTCATGTCTTCCTTCATTCTTATTATGACCATGCACCACCGATAATAGAGATCGAAATGGAAACAACGATCCCGATAGAGTAACACTAAGGACTTGGTTGTGAGAATCAACCTCCTTCATGATGATCTTCTGTCTTGCCAGAATCTAAATGTTTCCCTTACTGTTAGAGACCGAAGCTTGAAAACCCAGTTTGAGTTGGAAAGAGTATAGTTGTTGAACAGATACTTTAGGCTCAATGATAGCCAACACCTTAACTTTATGGATACGACACAATGATTTGAGTCTTTTACAAGTCATTTTTCCGCAATTCCTCTAACATTCCACATAAGAATATTAAACATTATTGGAAGAGGATAGGGGGAGAGTTGGTGGACCTTTCGAAGAGGATCTGGTGCATCTTGGTTCACTTGGTGCAATATAAACTTTCTTCTTCCCCCATGCTTTTCTTGATTTACTAGGCACCGCATCTTGTGATTCGCTATGGTTCTCCTCCTCATCTACAATATCAGTCCAGTCTTTTAGTATCTCCCCTTCTTCTGGAGTTGAACGTTCCGACAACATGTCCTCATCTGTCTCTTTATTTGCTGCAATCTCTTGATTAATGTCATCCGCAGACTTGTCCTTCTTCATGTCTCCATCAGCAGCAGTAATAGCCACTACTGGAGGCTAGAGTAGAAGATCATCCAAAATAGGATATGTTGCTGTCAATCCTGAAGTGACCACTGGATTAGCTTCGCCGTCGGAGATAGGAGTGCAGTCAGCTTCTCTCTCATCATGAACCACAGTCTCCAATATAGTAGCACTCTTAACCATGTTTGGATTCTCGTGATTATGAGTAGCATTAATGTCATTAGGTGCATTATCCTCTTCAATTAATAGTTCTTTAACTTTGCTTTGCAGATCGATGGAGGGGCCCACACTTTTAGTTTGATCAGCTGTGTTCTCATTAACTTTCTAAGTTTTACATTCCTCCTTAGTATGGCCTTGATGAAAGCATGTGGTGCAATACTTTGGAGTGTGCTCATATTCAACATGTTGAGCAAAGGTTCTTCCTTGTGGCATACAAATACGAACAACTTTAGGCAATTTTTTTACTAGAGTCTACTTCTACAAAAACTCTGGCCATGCTTGGACGAAAAAGCTCCTCCGTAGCCTTGTCAAGACGTAGAGGTGTTCCAATGCCAAGAGCAATGAAAAATAACGCATTCTTAGCAAATAGTTGGATTGGAAGGCCGGAGAAGACTACCCAAATAGGAGAAAGGGGAGATTTTCTAGAGGCAGAGATATCTTTGGTCTATTTAAACAATCTCATCGGAGCTCGAACAACATACCATATGTCCCGAGAATGAAGTCTCAGAAAATCAACATCCAACAAAGGACGAATCAACACATGCTTCGAGTCAATAAGACCCACCTTGATCGTACCCGCAAACTTGAAGTCCTCAAAAGCTTTACGGATCGCATCTATGGATGGCCGTTGATGTGAGAATTTACCAATCAATGCAAACTTGAATGGATCTGCTAGGACTTGTTCATCCTCCTCCGAAAAAGTGACTACAGGAACTCCTTTAGAATATGAAGGAGATCTAATGGCAATCGATGGTGAGTGGGAAGATTCGGTCGCCACCACCGATGCAAACGTCGAGCTAGGCATCGTAATACGTAGTACAAGTGGCCAACTGGTCCACCAGTACTGGAATGACGCCGGCCCGGCCGAGGCCAAGCCAGAATCGAGGTGGAAGGATCAAAGATATATATAGCATTATGCATACTTTTAGAAATATAGATAATTTTATTTAAAGTATTTAAAAAATATTGTATTTTATAAACTATAATGACATAAATAACTCTTTTCAAAATCTAGATTTATTTGTATTAGGAAAATAATATATAACATAAAATCAAACTCAAAGTACATACATATTTTTGTTTCTAACATTTTTAGAAATATTCTAAAATATCATAGAATTAATGTATTAACACTCTTTTTAAGAATATAAATAATTATATCTATACAAAAACTGTTGCAAATAATTATACATACTCAAATATAGGGCTGCCCAAACCTACTGAATCTGGCCCAGCCCAACAATTCATTAAAACAAAAGAAAAATAAAAAAAGAGCCTGGCCCAGCCCACTGGGAAAAGGCCCAGTGCAGAGCTTCAAATGAAGCTAACCCTAGATTTTAGGGAAACAGAGAGAGAAAAGTAATTAGAAGAAGACAAAGAAGCTGGAAAAAGAACAAGAGAGGAACGAGAGAGAGAGAGGCTAGGAAGAAGAGGAGGAAGGAAGAGAGTGAGAGGAAGATGGGGAGAAAGAGAGGAAGTGATCAAGGGAGGGGGGAGACTGCTCACCATGGGATGGTGCTACTATCACGACCCGCTCCCGAATATTCGAATACGTGTCAGACACATCCAGCCTACGCTATGAGACATAGCGTAGTAAGCTGTTCTAAACCTTTAATTTTCTTCAAACTTATATTAAATCAGATTAATCAAAGCATCTATATCGAGATAAAATAGAAATAATTCCAAATATGTCACTTAGTTATATTTCCAAAGCAATAGTAAACTGGAAACAAATTCGCCCAAATGTATGTAACTAGTTATTATAAACCAAGTTCAAATATAAGATGTAAGCTAAGCTATAGGATATTCCCTAGCAAGGGCATCCTTTGGGTTGTGCGATAGCATCTCAGTGGCAGATCCATAGTATGAATTGCAAATCAACTCCTACAAAGTCAATTCACCTGCAACGATCCAATCAGGAAAGGAGCAAAGTACAACCCTACAACTTACAGTTACTAAAGTAAAAAAATGACAAATATGGAAAGACATGGAAATAAGGAAATAAAACCTAGAATTTATAATTGCAACAAGAAATAATGGTTGCAATATGACAAGAGATATGAACTATGTAAAGTAATTTTGAAAAGCTAGTAGACATGTGATCGGCTATAATAGGAAAACTTGTAACATGTAAATAAAGACATCATGGGGAACGACATTGACTACACGTACACGATGTGCAGTCAAGCTCGGATACATATACTACTCTACGGACTTTGATTACATGTTAACTAGACATTTCCCCAACCCATGCAAGTGTAAGAGGAATGCAACATGTAACATGAAAAAATAATACAAATTGAAACATGTAAGGAAGGTACAACTTAAGAAGTGCTAAATACAACTTGAGATACTTGTAAAGAACAACTTGTAGGAAAAGTGAGAAACAGGTAACGAAAGTCTAATATGCGAAAAAAGAATCATGAACAAAAATGTAAAGTTGTAGTGTACTTGCCTTGTTTTATCGAAAGGATTGTTGTTAAATGTTGATATCCAAAGTCCTCAAGCTGTAACAACGTATAATGTTTCTTAGTTTAAAGGTTAAGTGCCATCTGTGTGTTGTGCTACTTACGGGGTCACGTTGTGCTAGACATGACACACTAGTCTAAATATTGAACATTAAGACTAACACAATATTTAATACACATCAAAATTAGGTTTTAGTAAGTTAAAATCATAAGTCATGGATTACTTGTATTTTATAGGAATTTAATAATAATTAATAATATTTTATTTTAATTATTAAATAAATAAAGTATTTATGAAAATGGGTCCGACAATGTTCGTTTAAATAGTTAGAGGTCGCAAACTAACACGCTACTATTTTTTATTGGTTAAATTTAGGCAAAATAATGAAGGTATCAAGTTTGTTTTGGACAGAAATTACTATTTACAGAATTATTTGAATAAAAAACTATTTTAAAAATAATTATTTATAATTAATTTTTAACATAAACCAATTTTTAATACATCAAAACTAACCTAAAATTAACATATAAATATATGAAAATGATATAAAGAAAATCTAGTATTTCTTTCTGAATTTTATTTATTTTTACAACACTATTTATTATTTACTAAAAATCAATAAACATTAAATACATTAAATAGTAAATTTTTAATTAATAGAAAATATAAATAATAATATTTAATGCTGGAAAATTTATAAATAAATACTAAATATGAAAACACTAATTATCAAAATTTTGCAATATTTACTAACAATATTAAACATGTATCAGAATACACAGTTTTCATAATTTTGTAATTAGTATTTTTAATATTAAAATATATTTAATGAAGAAATATTTATACAAAAATCATAAATGGATACTACAATTAGAATTACTATTTATCAGCATTATATATAAATTTTATACAGCATAAAAGTATTGATAAAAATTCAAAATACAAAATATACAATAAAATAATACCATTTCCGTATTATTAGCAATATATAAACACACACATACATATAAATAAAAAACACAGAGCCAGGTGGCTCAAACTCGGGCTTCTTGGATAGGGGTCTTAACACAGCTGCTCTGACCAATAGGTCAGATTTCGTTCTGTGTTAGAAACAGAACCCAACATTTTATATGTCATACTAAACATTATATATACCTATATAGAAAAACATGCAAAGGGAGGGGCTCGAACTCTGGTCCACGGGGACAGAGACTAAATGATGTGCCGCAGGCCACTTGGCCAGACTCGGCTTCATATTTTTAAAGGGCTTCTATTATATATAAAGTAAAACAGAGGCTAGAAATCTTACTGGGAAAAAGATGGCGGTCGTGCGGCATTGCTCGCGTGCTGTCGCGTCTGGGCGTCGCATCGTCGTTGCGGAAGCAGGGTTCACATTAGAGCAAAAACGTGGTTTGTCGGTTGTCAATGAAACTCGGTTCGTCGGCTCGGGAATGGAAGGGTGGAAGGGAGGATTCGGTAGACATTTGTTGAGGTGGTGGTTTGAAGAAAAATGAAGGATCAAACTCTATATATAGGAAATAAAGAGAAAAAGAAAATTTGTGGGCTCTTCGACTGCTCTCAAAATTTTGAACGTAAAATGGTTGCGGGTTTTAATAAAAGAATGAATAAACATCATTTCTCTTCTCTCTCGGTTTTAAAAAATTCGTCCTCAAAATTTTCAAGGCCAGGGTTCGTACAATCATACCTGAAAAAGGTAGGGATACTCCTTCCTCATTTTCTCTTCTCTCTCCCAAGTCGACCCACGATAAGAGTGATGTCTCCATGCAACCCGGACCAAGGGTATAACGTTGTTTCTTAACCTCTTTCCTTCGATCCAATATCTCCATGGGTTGCTCCGAGTAGGTAAGACTAGGTCCAACTTCTAGCTTTGAGTGATCCAAGACAAGACTAGGGTCTGGAATGTACTTCCTCAGCTGAAAAACATGGAAGACGTTGTGGACGACCTCCAAGTATGGTTGTAATGCAACTTTGTAAGTCACATCTCCAACTTTGCTAAGTATAGTGAAGGGTCCAATTGTTTGTCATTTAAAATATCAAAGACAGGTATTACAGAAATAATAAAATTGATTGCAAACTCGCTTGTACAAAAAAAAGCCTAGAAGGAAATCCTAGGAAACAATCTAAGTACAATTGTTTAGTTTTTGATTCTGGGGGGTGACGGTGGAGGCTCAGGAAAGTGTTATCAACTCTGCCTTACTCCTTGGACTATTCGATGCAGTCTTAGCTCTTGAAGAAATTGCCCTTCGTAGGTTGCCAGCCTTGGATTTCCAACCATCTGCATGGATATGGTACCCTGCTATTTATAGTAATTTCAGGATGAAGGATATTTTGAGCCGCATGGATGGCCATGTGGCCACGTGGCTACAATAGCACATAAAGACCCGCTCTTTGGCCGCAAGCTGGTGACTTGTTGAGTTTTGTTGCAGCAAATCTGGGTGGTTGAGACTTGATCAAATTGCCATATGTCCCCCACAATAGAGTAAAATCAATCTTCTGCGGCCCGGATTGACTTGGCCGCATGCGGTACCAAGAGTCTTTCTTCTGCGGCCTGGATCGGCTCGGTCGCATAAAATCTCAAGACCCTTCCTTCTGCGGCTCGGATCATCTTAGAAGCATAAGGTTGTAGAGCCGAAAAATCAAGTTGCACATTCAATATACTGATCAGTGATCAAGTTGAGCCCCAAAAGTCAACTTACGCCACTGATATGAAGCAGACTGCGCCACCGATCAGATTGCACCTGATATTAGACTGCGTCCAATCTTTTTGCGCCAAAGCCTACGTGGCTTCTGACACTTAATATCATCATTACCTGACCATACTGACGACTGACACAACAGAAAACGAGGAAAATCTCTTCGAATCCCGTAAAGTGTACCGCTCAAGGAAAAGTTGGTAGACAGTTGTCCTGTATATTTCGTGAGTTGCGCCCAGGCGCAATCTAAATAAAATCCTTAGTTACGCCTGGGCGCAACCTAAACGACTTTTACTCAGAAGATGCCACGTGTGTAGGTGCAGCTCAAATCAAGCGCAGGTTGACTTGTTGACTGAAGCTCGCGCAACCTGATAAAGTTAAGACAACTTACATTCTAAAGCAGGATGACGTGGCACACATGCCACTAATCTCTCAAGACGTGTCAACTATCCTGTACACGACCACGCACATCTCAATCATACGATGCCATGCGTCTAAATACAGCTAGTATACGATTAACAACTGAATGGAAGTTGGCACAACAGGAGGTTGGCGTAATCCAGTATAGTGCAATCCAGCCTCGCGTACATCAAAATAACTGCTAAAACAATTATTTTATGAACTCTATAAATAGAGTTTCCAATCATCAACACACAGGCAGAGATCAAGAACTCTTACAAAATTGCTGTTACATTCTCCAGAGGCTACAGTCTTCAAGTTCACATAGTCCAAGGGATAAAGTGATCGTCTTCTGATCAGATTCCTAAAGTTGTACTTTCCCAGAATTCATTGTACTTTGTACTCTTTTTCAAGTTTGGAATAAAACAATTTTTTATTTTTTGCAAACAAAATGGTGACTCTGCTGGGGACGACTTTCTCCTCCGATGAGAAAGTGACAACTCAATGTGACATTACGTCGATCGGTAAGATGCAGAAGACTCTGGTTGTTCAAGTCAACCAGACAGCCTACGAGAACATGATCAACACCAAGAGCAACAAGTGCGCGGTGGCTATTGCCAAGAACAGGGCTGTGTGGACTCCTAAATCCTCCATAGTCGCTGTTGCCCAGGCGTAACTTGACTGCTCAATGACCAAGGCGCAATCCGCCTCAGTGGCTCCAGTACAGCTTGTTTCTGTTGCTAAGGCGCAATCTGCTCCCTCTGCTGCCCATGCACAGTCTACCAAAGTGGCTGCCAAGGCGCTACCAGTAGTCCGTAGGACTATGGCGCAACCTAAACAATCTGCTACTCTGACGCAACTTAAGGGAACTAGTCTTTTGGCTATACCCACTTCTGATTCTCAAGTTCTGAACTTAGAGAATTCATGTCCTAGTGCTAACACTAGACAGAACAAAAAAAAAGTCCTACGGCATTTTCTCAATTGGCACAATCTATGCCTAAAATGATCACACAACAGAACAAAGGGAAACGCTTCTTAGCTAACCCTGTTCAAAATAAAGGAAAACACCCTTTGGTCTTTCCTCAAACTTTCCTGGTCTATGACACTGAGGAAGATGTATCAGATTCCATTCCTGTAAATAGAGGTCCTCGGATCTCTGATACTGGCAAGAATACTGATCACAGAGGTATCTTGCCTACTCCTATGGGGTCTGGCCAATATCTTCCTACCTTGCAAATTTCAAGATCCAAACAAGGATAATTGAAGGTATCACAAACAGAGACACCAGGAGCAGAATTTTCAGATTTATGCGCTTATCTCAATAGGCGTCAACCAATATCAGCTTTGGCAAAACGTAAGAACCCTATGCCAAAGGCCAATCTGTATCAAACGCCAAAGTTTGAAAAGAAAGACCCTTCTACCTATGCTAATGAGTTGAGTACATCTTTGTACACTCAAGGAACCAAACACCTGAAGAATAGGAGACAGGTTCCTAACATCATTAAGGAATATGTCCCTCCGACTTCTTCTCGTCCTGTAGTTGTAACTGATCTCCGGCAACGTCTTACACAAAGACGGGAAACTACGAGAATGCTTTCCTCACCTCCAAATCGCGCTTCAAATCGCCATTGCCTACATGAAGTTGTCATCAACTGTTGTTGCCAATCGGCTCGACGATCTGTCTTCGATCGTCTGAACTACGCTTCAACTCCTGAGCATATAATAGAAGACGAAGATTAACTATTATATGCTTCTGTTGACATGACTTCTCAAGGCACTGGGGGTTGGAAACGTCCAAGACGTAATGCATCCCGTAATCCTAGTCAACAATACTTAGACCGGATCCATGCATCCAGTGAAGGTGTCTTTTAATACACAAGATCAAAAAATCAATATTTGATCCAAGGTGTCTTTAATCAAGAAGATCTCCCTATCATCCATATGGGAGAGGACTCTCTTTCAGAGTTTGATGCAGATAGTGAAAGTTCTGAACAAACTATCTCGTCAATAGCTGCAAGAGAAGTGACAGCATATACCATTACAGAAGATCAAGATGCCTCTACATCAATCAGCCAAGAGCAATGAATTATTGCATTAGAAGACAAATTGAAAACTATGGCAGAAATGGTTGCAAGCATACACACCATAATGGTAGCTCAACATACAGTACCTTCGATTGTAAACCTTGTTATAAATCTGGAGCTTATAACATCTTCTGTACCTGTTAGTCTGGGGGTACCGGCCCCTCAGGTCACTTCTGGGCCAACTCAAGCTAATCCAAGTCAGTCTGGTGCTGGGGGTGGTAATTACCATACTGTTCTTCCTCCTAGCACTCCTAACCAGTCCACCAATTCTCAAACATCAGGGGATGCTAATGAGGCTGTGAAACTCTTACGCACTCAGTTTGTGTCCTTCAAGCAGAAGGATGGCCTACAAATATTGGGCATCAAGCAACCATATCCTACAGAGTGGAAGGAAGTTCCATTTCCTCCTAAGTATAAACTTTCAACCATTATGCTGTTTGATGGTAGCACTTCTCCAAGTCAGTACATCAATCATTTTGAAGTGATGACTGATCAATTACAGCCAAATAATGCTCTCCTTACCAAAGTGTTCATCGGTTGTTTAGCCGGTACAGCATATGACTGGTATCGTAGCTTACCAGATGATTGTATCACTTCTTTTGCCGGTTTCAAACAAATTTTCTTGGAACGATTTTATGAGGGAGTCAACGACATGACAATGTCTGCCCTCATTAAAGTTAAACAGAGGCATAATGAATCCATAAAGAGTTTTATTGAAAGATTCCGCCGAGAGGCACTCAAAATGCCTTTAGGTACTCTATCCGCTGTAACAATAGACACTTACAAATCAAACTTGTTGCCTATTATCAGTATGTGGACGGGATCTACACAATTCCAGGATTGGCCTTTTTTCATTATTAATGCAAAGGCGGCAGAAGTGAGTGCTGAAAAGTTCAAGCAGTTAGGAGTCCAGATGACTCGCCCTAACCAAGATGAACATTCTACACCTGGGGGTAGTAATCGCCAGAATAACCATAAGAATAAAGAAACATTGGCCATCAATCTTAAAGACAAAAAGTCTTTAGCTGTCAATGTTACTCAAACGAGATCCACCCCATCAGCACCACTGTAAAAGTCAACTCGTCCAAAAGAAGAGTATTCTTTCGACGAAGATGATACGTTGAGCATCTTCGATTGCTTGATCAAAAGCAATAAGCTTCAGCTTCCAGAGGCAAAGCGACCAGAAGAAGTTGGTAAAACTGATCACCCTAAATACTGTGTTTATCACAGATTCATAGGGCATCCAACCAGAGCATGTTATGTGCTCAAAGGCAAAATCCAAGAGTTGGTCAACTCTGGAGCAATTACTCTACAGCAGGACGAGAAAACAGTGACTGCTAATGTGGTTTCCCTCTAATTTGGCAATTTTCCACCACAACTCGTACAAGATGGGGCAGTCCCCATTCCAAAGACTACTCTAGAAATTGTGAATATCCTGTCTCCTCAAAACGAAGGTCTTGTTCCGATGACAACTGACAAAGGAGAGATTATGTGGATTCATCCAGATCTGGTTGCAGAATTTGAAATGCCTTCCTCTTCTAAACAAAAGAAGCATTCCAAGTCTAAATCAAAGAACTACAATATGGTATCCTTTGAACCATTAACAGAAGAAGAAATCCTAATGGACACTAGATCTGGGAAACCTTATCTTCGGGAGTATTCTAAAAATCAAGAAAACCCTGCTCTATCCCCGGATGCTCTTTCTCAATCATGTTCTCCTGCTGAAGATACACCGTCTACATCTGAGCCAGTGGCCGAACCATCTCCTCCTAAACCAACATCAGCAGACAAGGGAAAGCAACCTGTTCGCTTTGATAAAGCATTGAAAAAGTCATCATCTCTTGGACTTGAAAAGCTTTACAATTTTGACATATTGGCTCAATTGGCCAATACCCCAGCAAAATTATCAATTTTTGAACTTTTACGTCTCTCAAAAGAAACTCGTGAGACGTTAAGTGAAGCTTTGATGCAGGCTGACACCTGCTTAACTCTTCTCAAGAAGCCTGAAAAGGAGCCAGTATGCTGTGCACATTGTCATAGTATATTTGAATTAATGCCCAATATCATTTTTACACAAGATGATATATTTTTAGAAGACAATCGTCATGATCGTCCTCTCTATTTCACGGGATATGTGGATACCATGAAAGTCGACCGTATTCTGATTGATCCCGGGTCTGCACTTAGCATCATGCCAAAGTCCTTATTGGATGCTTTGAAAATCCCAGTACATAATCTTTCTACAACTATTACTACCATCCTGGGATTCAATCAAGGAAGAAGTGAACCTTTGGGGAAGATACGCCTAAAACTTCAAATTGGCAATCTTCATACAAAGGTAACTTTCTATGTTATTGACAATCATGGATCATACAATGCTTTATTGGGAAGGCCATTCCTCCATGAACACAATATTGTACCCTCTACACTCCACCAATGCTTCAAATATATGGATAGTAATAGAGAAGTCCAAAAAGCGGTTGCAGATCTGAATCCTTTTAAAGGAGTTGAAGCATATTGCAACGATTCTCGTATGTACAAAGAGGAATTCATGAAGGTGGTACTAGCAATGGACACAAATAAAGAACAGAAGAGTATACCTAATGATACTCTGGTGATTCCAGTCAAGGGACGTACCTCCTGTCCTCAGTCTTCCCAACCACTGACTATTTATCTACCTTCCCATGAGAAATGACCTAAAGGTGATAGTCAGGAACAAAGGAAGCTCACCTCTTTTGAGCCGCTTGTAATCGATCTTCGGTGCAAGAAGCTCCCTCTTCCTTCTCGTTCTTCTTCTCCTCCTCTTGTTATCAATCTGACTAAGCCTACTAAGGCTAAAGTTCCTGTTGTAAATGATGGTGTAAAGATCAATAAAGTATCTCCTTTGCAGTATACTGATATCTTTTACTATACTCAGTGTTATTTGGATATGCTAGATAGCTTTAAACCACTTGTAATAGAAGTCGTATCTCGACGAAATATGGTATCAATGGATTCAATATAAGAGTCGTACTTCTTAGTACCGTCTCGAAAGAAAGATGAAAAGCCTATATTCTTCAGCAAGAGCGAAGAACCAAAAATTATGCTCTATAATGATGATAGAGATGATACAGGAAGGCTACAATTATGATTCTATAGTCCATAATCTAAAGCTATCATCCGTAAAATGGGCTATGATTTTAGAATAGGTCTCAACAATGGTAAAGGAAGGCGAACCCCTCTTCGTATTGTTGTTCCAAAAGGAAAATCACAACAATACCACAGTAAAACGAAACAAGGACTAGGTTATACGTCACCACTTCGAACTCCAGAACCTTCTGAATCTGATGAAGAAAAATGTTCAAATTCTTCTGATTCTATCTCATGGGACTCTGATACCAGCATCGGTCATATTCATAAGGCGATAGTATCTTCTAATATGGTGTCCGCCGAATTCTCAGAAGACGACGAAAGTGACATTGAAGAAGCTCCTGAAATGGATCCTTGGGTACAAAGAATGGACAATTAGTGAGAACTTTGTTTTGAACAACGAGAACCACCTACTGAAGATCAACTGGTCCAAGTTGATATTGGAGAGAAAGGTGTATCACGACCAATCTTCATCAGCAAAAATATCTCAGAAGATGATAAACAAGAGTTACTTCACCTTATTCGTGAATACATTGATGTCTTCGTCTGGAGTTACGAAGACATGCCGGGATTAGATCCTCAAATTGCAACTCACAAGCTTAACATCTTGCCGAATGTCAAACCGGTCAAACAACAACAACGGTGATTCAAGCCTGAAATGATGGATGCAATTGATGATGAAGTCAAAAAGCTTATAGCTTGTGGCTTTATCAGAGAAGAATAACATCCTGACTGGGTGGCCAATGTCGTCCCTGTCCTGCAGAAGACCGGAAAGGTTCAAGTTTGCATAGACTTTCGGGATCTCAATAATGCTTCCCCAAAGACGAATTCCCTCTTCCATTTACTGATGTTATGATTGACAATACATATGGATTCGTACGAATTTCTTTTATGGATGGGTTTTCTGGATATAATCAAATCCAGATGAATCCTGAAGATGAGAAACATACTTCGTTTCGTACTCCTCGGGGTGTGTACTGTTATACGGTCATGCCGTTTGGCCTTAAGAATACAGGTGCAACTTACCAGTGGGCTATGAGTACTATCTTTTGAGATCATTTGTGAAAGACTGTCGAATGCTATGTTGACGATATTACTGTCAAAAGTAGTCTCAAAGAAGATCACATTCAAGATTTAAGAACTATCTTCAATCTAATGCGCCAGCATCAACTCAAGATGAACGCCACCAAGTCTTTCTTGGGTGTCTCTAGGGGTAAGTTTCTCGGCTTCGTCATTACCTCTAAGGGTATACACGTTGATCCCGAGAAGATCAAAGCCATTCAAGAGATGCGTCCTCCACGCAACCTAAAAGAGCTATGAGGATTCCAAGGTCGACTTACGTACATCAGGCGGTTCGTTTCGAATTTATCTGGACGTTGTAGACTATTTACTCAATTAATGAAGAAAGGTGTGTCTTTCATTTGGACGAAAGAATGTCAACGAGCATTTGATGATATAAAGCGATATTTAATGAGTCCACCGGTTCTTGTACCACCGATCTCAGGGATACCCTTCTTAATGTATGTCCGAGCAATGGATCATTCATTGGGAGCTTTGTTGGCTCAGAAGAAAAAAGAAGGTCATGAACAAGCCATCTACTATCTCAGCCGAACAATGATTGGAGCTGAACATCGTTATAGTCCAGTGGAGAAGGAATGTTTATCCTTAATGTTTTTTGTTCAGAAGATAAGACATTACATCATAGGTCAAACTATCCATGTCATATCCCGGGTCAATCCTCTTTGAGTCTTAATGAAGAAGCCAAGCACACTCAATTCTAGGCTTGCCACATGGGCCATACTACTAGCACAATATGATATGGTTTATGTTCCTCAAAAATCTTTGAAAGGCCAAGCACTTGCTGACTTCTTAGCAGCTTATCCCGTCCCTGAGACATCTAAACTCTATGATGAGATTTCGGACGAGACATTGGAATCAAATATGATCTCAGAAGAATTTCCTACTTGGAGGTTATTCTTTGATGGAGCTTCTAGAATTGGACCTGGAGGTACTCTCGTTGTTGGAGTAGGAATTGTTCTTGTTTCACCCGATGGATTAACTATTCAAAGGGCCTATTCTTTAGACGAATCATGCTCCAAGAATATGGCAGAATACAATGCTTTGCTCATTGGACTTCAATTAGCCAAACAATTGAATATTGAATATCTCGAAGTATATGGTGACTCTAAGTTGATTGTAAATCAGGTTAGAGGCATATATGAAGTCCGACATCAAGATCTGGTACTATACCATAAAGCAGTAACCAGAATAGCTTCTTTATTCAAAGGATTCTTCATCGAACATGTACGTCGCGCATGCAATACAGAAGCTGATGCTTTAGCTAACTTAGCTGCAGTATTGGCAGTTCCAGTCAAAAGACAACAAATGGTGGTTATCTCTAATAGAGAATTATTTTGTGTTGGAAACAACCATAACATTGAATTCAGCAACCTAATTGAAGTCAATGTCATTAGTGAGGACTGGAGGATACCTTTTATTGATTTTGCAGTACATGACATATTGCCAGAAGATCCTAAAGAAGCTACAAGTATCCGCCGTCGATCACTTCGAATCTATTATAATCATACTACTAAGACATTGTATCGAAGAACTTTTGATGGATTACTCTTGAGGTGTCTCGCTGGTGATGAAGTAAAGCAGATATTACGTGAAGCTCATGATGGTGTTTGTGGAGCACATCAACCTGGTCCTAAACTACAGGATCGTATCCGACGTATGGGCTACTACTGGCCTTCTATGGTATCAGATGCTATTGATTATGCAAGAAAATGCCGTGCATGTCAAATCCATGTAGATTTCATTCACCAACCGTCAGAATTTCTTCATCCAACTGCAGCCTCATGACCTTTTGAAGCTTGGGGGATGGATATAATTGGCCCTATCAATCCTCCTTCATCTAAAGGGCATCGGTTCATCTTATCTATAACCGATTATTTTTCCAAATGGGGGAAAACTATAACTTTGGCTGAAGTAAAAACTAGTAGTGTCATCAACTTCATTAAACATAATGTGATACATAGATTTGGTGTCCCTCGCCAAATCATTCATGATAATGGGCCGCAATTCATCAGCCAAAAGTTTCATAGGTTCTGTGATGACAACAGAATCAATAATGTTGCCTCAACAGCCTATAATCCTGCGGCTTACGGGTTGGCTGAGACATTCAATAAGACCATTATCAAACTCCTTAAAAAGTTTGTCTCTATTAACAAACGTAATTGGAGTGATAAACTTAGAGAATGTCTATGGGCATATCGCACTACTGTCCGTAACCCCACAGGTTGTATACCTTTTTCTCTAGTATATGGATGTGAAGCGGTACTACCTTTGGAGATTCAAATTCCATCATTAAGAATCGCCATTGCTAATGAGCTTACTACAGACAATAATGATCATCTTCGGCTTCAGGAATTGGAGGCGCTCAATGAGAAAAGGTTATTAGCTCAACAACACATTGAACTTTATCAGGCACAAATTTTAAAAGCTTTCAATCGTAAAATCAGAGTATGAACATTTCAAGAAGGCGAGTTGGTTCTTACATTCAGACGTCCTATGACTATGACACATATGAGCAAAGGCAAGTTCGAGGCAAAATGAGAAGGACCATATGTGATAAATAAAGTCTTTTCTAACGGAGCCTATCAATTGACAGTTATGGATGGTAGAGTTGCTATGATGCCCATGAATGGCAAATTTCTCAAGAAATATTATGTATGAAGACAAAATGTACTTTATTTTCAGAAAAATGATGTAAATAAAAGTTCATTTTTATTCAAAAGCAGAATTGAATTACATAATATTAAGGACAGGGAGGAGGCCCTGATCCTTTATGATTAAATACATAGTTCGCCAATCGTTCAAGCATTTCATTACCAGAACTCACAAAAAACTCGCAAGCAGCCATCCTCAACGCTTTTTCTTCAGCAGTCTTCCCGGGTTCCACTAATTTGGAGATCAAATCCTGTCCTGACGTAGGAGGAACAGTTGAGCCTTTGACCCTTTCTTTCTGAGGAGGTACTGAGGGCTCAGCAGGTTGTGTCTCAGTTTTTCCTTCAAGCTTCGAGATGAACAAATCTTTGGAGGACATTTTTTATACAGAAGGGAAAGAGATTGGTGATGTCTACGAAAGTTTTTGTTCTATTTATAGACAAAATAGCTAGATAGTCAATCTCGAGAACTGATGCGACTTTTCGAAAGAAACTCAACTGTTCGTTCATTTCCAACTGTTCGTTTATTTATAACTGTTCGTTCATTATCCGATGTGACTGTTTATTCATTTTCGGTGTCCTTATCTTGAAAATTGAAGTGACCATTCACTTTTTCTAATGAGAGTTCACATTCTCTATACTTTTGAAATTCTGCATTACATCAGCAACTTGTTATCCACATTTTTCCTTGATTCTATGTTTCTTATCACCACATCAAAATCAAATCATAAAGAAGAGAAAATTATTCTTTATTTCTTCTTTAAAAAAACATAGATACATCTTAATGGAAATCTATTACATATCGGATTTTCATTCTAATTGAAGGTCTATTACATCTTTGGATCTTCTTATTTGTTGGTGGCAATTCCTTGTCGTCTCGACCCGAAGCAACGAGCTCGACAATGGAATCAACTCTGGTCTTCTCTCTCAGAAAGACTAGAGGAGAACCACAGAGTGCAGCAGCCCAAAGATGAGTTGCTGTCAATACAACTGGTGGAAGGAGACAGCCCACCAGGAGAACTAGGAACGAGATCACCCTTCTGATCCGATTCCTAATTCTGTCTCTCCACCATCCAACTCTCATGTATACAGGCTCTTCCTACCATCTGAGGAAGACCCTTCTTAACATGAAGAGTCCTGAGCTGTCTGATTTGAGTGTCAGAACCATATAAGCTACCTGATGTGGGTGTTAAAAAAGTGTTCTCTACAACATCCAAATCACCAATACCAGTTCTGAAGAAGCTCGCTAACCAAATCCCTGCAAATATCAACGAAACAGGAGAAGTTAGCAGAATCTATCAGCAGCATGGCGCCTACAAACTGGCGCACATCAGTATGCGCCTACAAACTGGCGCACATCAGCAATACGCCTATATAATGGCGCACATCAGCATTGTGCCTACAAGCAGGCGCATATTAGTGTTGAACACTGATCAAATGGGCGTATGACAGCAATATGCGTCTCTAATAAGAGCTAAACATTTGGACCATAGTGTGCGCCTATTTTCAGAAATAGTTAGCGCAGACTTACTAGTTTTTGAAGACACGGCATGCAAGCAAATTGTGTCAGAATGAAGTAGCGCAAGTGAAGCCTTGTGGAAAAACATTTGTTTGAGAGAACATGAATGATTCTTTCTGGATGTCTTTTTTTTAAAAAGAGGTTAAAGAGGAGGTGGGTGCGTCATTCCAGGATCCAATTTTTGGGAGAGAATTAAAAATAGGCATCTACAACCGTGCAACAATTGCCACGTATTCTTCAGAAGAAATAGTATAACGAAGAATTGGCTAAAAGAATATGTCCATGAGCACTATTCGAAATCACAGCCACACAAAATCAGAAATTCTAGGTTTTATTGCATAAAGACGGATGGACCCCTACAGCCAAGGACATAAAAATTAAAAAGTTGTTCTGCCTAAGAACATTATTTCTTGTCCTTGCCTTCATCAGTCTGACGAAGGGCGGCGTCCAACTCTTGCATGATGCAGATCCCCGGGCGACGCATCAGGTTGAGAAGTCCTTCTGAATTGGCGTGCTCCTCAGAGGATGATCCGCCACTCGAACGATTGAAGACTGACGGAGTTAAACCGAAACAGTCCAGAAAATTCACTGCCCTCAAAGCTGGGTCAGCCTCCAACAAAAATATTGTAGGCGCAATACCTTATCTTGCTTTAGGAGACTTGATTGTGGTGTCAGCATTAGTCTCCATCTCTTTCTTCTTGGGGGCCATTGAAGAACAAAAATGAAGACCAAAGTACGGAGATCAACTACATATATATCAACAAATTGACTCTTCGTATTCCTCATGGGAAACTGAAAGAAATCAATGAAACTCCGGAAGATGAAGAGAAGATTGGATACTTTCGAGAAAGGTATTTAATGATGATGACCGAGCATTGATCGGCGCAACCTGACTTCGTCAAAACTTTTATAAAATTTAATGTATTCCAAAACTTTACAATGGCTTTAAGTTTTGAAAACTTTGAAGGGGGTCTTATAAAGCCTAAAAATTAAGTTGCGCCTTCAATATACTGATCAGTGATCAAGTTGCGCCCCAAAAATCAACTTTCGCCATTGATATGAAGCAGACTGCGCCACCGATCAGAATGCACCTGATATCAGACTGCGCCCAATCTTTTTGCGCCAAAGCCTACGTGGCATCTGACACTTAATGGTCATTATTACCTGACCATACTGACGACTGACACAACAGAGAACGAGGAAAATCTCTTTGAATCCCGTGAAGTGTGCCGCTCAAGGAAAAGTTGGTGGACAACTGTCCTGTACATTTCGTGACTTGCGCCCAGGCGCAATCTAAACAAAATCCTTGGTTGCGCCTGGGCACAACCTGAACGAATTTTACTCAGAAGCTGCCACATGTGTAGGCACAGCTCAAATCAAGCGCAGGTTGACTTGTTGACTGAAGCTCGCGCAACCTGATAAAGTTGAGACAACTTACATTCTAAAGCAGGATGACGTGGCGCACATGCCACTAATCTCTCAAGACGTGTCTACTATCCTGTACACGACCACGCGCATCTCAATAATACGATGCCACGCGTCTAAATACAGTTAGTACACGATTGATAACTGAATGGAAGTTGGCGCAACAGGAGGTTGGCGTAATCCAGTATGGCACAATCTAGCCTCGCGTACATCAGAATAACTGCTAAAATAGTTATTTCCTGAACTCTATAAATAGAGTTTCCAATCATCAACACACACACAGACGGAGATCAAGAACTCTTGCAAAATTGCTGCTGCATTCTCCAGATGCTACAGTCTTCAAGTTCACATAGTCCAATGGATAAAGTGATCGTCTTCTGATCAGATTCCTAAAGTTGTACTTCCCCAGAATTTATTATACTTTGTACTCTTTTACAAGTTTGGAATAAAATAAATTTTTTTTTTGCAAACAAAGGTCTCAAGAGTCTTCCTTCTGCGACTCAAATTGGCTTGGCCGCATGAGGTCGTCAGAAGAGTTCCTCCTGTGGCTCGGATCATAAAGTCTCAAGAGTCTTCCTCCTGCGGCTCAAGTCTACTTGGCAGTATGGGGTCTCCAAGAGCCTTGCATCTGCGGCTCGAGTCAATCTGTCCGCATGAAGTCTCAAGAGTCTTCCTCCTGTAGCTCAAGTCCACTTGGCCGCATGGGGTCTCCAAGATCCTTGCTTCTGCAGCTCGGTTTCACTTTGCCGTATGGGTTCTTCGAGAGCCTTGCTTCTGTGGCTTGAGTCAAACTGGCCGCATGTGATCTTAGAAAGCCTTGCTTCTGCGACACGAGTCTACCAAGCTGCATGGGGTCTTCGAGAGCCTTCCCTCTGCGACTTGGGTTCTCTTGGCCACATGGGATTTTCAGGAGCATTCCTTCTGCGGCTCGAGTCTACTTGACTACATGAGTCCACTTGTTTCTGCAGCTCGAGTCCACTTTGCTCCCCGATCTGAGGCTAGTAAAGCACTTGCTCTCGATCGTTGTAGGAAGACTTTTGGGACTATCATATTTGCTCCCTGATCTGAGGCTAGTAAAGTACTGCGAGACAGGACGAGCTATGACAGGCCTGCGCATAAAATATGCGATATGGCCCTAGACTTCTTCGACTTAGCACCCGAAGGTGCGTAATAGAAAGAGTCCAGGTTGGAAGCTTCGACATTCTCAATGGGCCGCGTGGGGTCTGGCCCGTAAGAGATTCTCCCCTGACTTGGTTCAAGTAAAATAATTGTACCCAAGTGGGAAGGAGACTTTAAGATTTGGCTCATATCTGGTGCAAACACACCTGAGTCGATTCTGTACAGTTTACCATCGGTAGCGTGCATGATTTTAAGCGCGCATCTCTGGTTTACTGTTGTCATAGCACGTTTGAGGCGCATGACCCGTGCCGTCTTGGATTTCTTTATACTAGCCCGCGAAGGTGCATAGTACTCAGAATCCAACTCATCCTCGCCATGACAGCGAGTAATTCTGTCGAGTGATTCTTTTCTTCTCTTTTTATTTTGGTGCCCTTTTCAAAGGAGGCAAGGGAGCTCTATATATAGAATAGAATGAGCCCTTTCTTCTTCTTCTTTCCGATGTGGGACTAAAAGCAATATCATATTTTCCATGCTTTTACAAGTCCCCCTTCAAAATTTTTAAATTGCAAATTTGGAATACTTTGAATAAGAAGCATGGAAAGTAGAGTTGTTTAGGTGTGGCAATCCAATCAGAGGTAGCATGGACGTGATAGGTTTGGGTATTTCTGTTGGAGATTTTATGTGGACTTATCATCCATGGCGTACCTTGGTTTTAGGTACAGATAATAAGTTAAGAGAGGGAACCAACATATGTAACGCCCCAGTCCCAATATACGTAGGACTATGTACGTAGACATGACAGCTGTATACATACGAAGTACAGGGGCCTTGTATGTATACATAAGCTGTAAAATGCAGTAAACCACAACTAACTAATATCATCCACAAAATAAGGAAATAAAAGATATCATATAATAAATTGTCTTAGAATAATATGTTGGGTGGAGACACATCCACTACCAACCAAAATAAAAATGAAGAAGTACATAATATATAAAAGGACTAAGTGGAAGTAGCAAGGAGTAACCAAGTCACTTTATCTTCGAATAAATGGAGAAGACCACGATCTCGGCTAGGATACCTACGGAAGACATGAACACACACCAGGGGAATAACCAGTTCCTCAGAGGGACGTAGCAAGATACAAGAAGAACATGCTAATATGAACTGTCATAATAATAATAATATGCAAAACTCTCCTAGACACCAATATGCCAAAGGGAATACTAACCATCTATTGTGCAATTTAGAGGACAACTTTCATGCGTATAGGTGGGATTTTAGGCTATAAGTAGGCAACTGGCATCCAGTCATACGTATCCGGCCGTAACGTCCAAAACATCAGAGGGTATCTGCAAATATATATCGCCATAGTTCCTTTCGAAAACTATGATTTACCTGTTTGGCTTTCCATACGCACTAGCGACTGTCCTCCCCCAATGTTCCCCACACTGACCAAGTCACGTCCATAACTCGTCCAGTTTTGTAACTTCTTGAGTCTCTAAAACCCTAGTCATAGCAGTTACGATCTATTCGTCACACGATAATAGAGATGGCCAGTCCATAAGTCATGCCCCTAGCAAACTGTCTCAAACCATGTAGTATGAGTGTCATGGCCCAAGGAGATATAAGGATATCCCCCAACAAGAAGGTAGTTCGCTAAAACTAAGTTAACATGCATATAGTAAAGTAAAACGACTAATAGAGTCGCTTACCCCCAAGTGTGGCTTGGACATGCAATTTATAACAAAGGAAACTAACAATATGAAACAAAGTAAATAATATGAAAAATAAATAATATGATAGTAAATTAGCAAGGTATACTTGCCTGGTAGGACGCCTGTGTGCTCCGATGATCATGATGGTACAACATATGACTTCGATGTTACAACTATGCCAGACGGCCTCCAATAATGGCACGGACAGTTCCATCGGGTCTAGAATGGTCAATTTAGTTAGGGACGACAAGAGGTAGTACAAAATTGGCGAAGGATTTAGGAATAATGGGCTTGGTTTACGGACATGAGGATAATCGAAGAAATTCACAAAAATACTTATATAATTTTAGAAAAAATTTCATAAAAGTTAAAAAGATATTTTTATTTGTTAAAATAATTTACGAAACTGCTAAAATAATTTTATATATAACAATTAGGAACTATATAAAAATCGTTCTAGGACAAAACTATAACTGGTAGATCAAAATAACTTATCATAAATTAATATACCCTTAGGGTTTAAAAAGTAATTTCTAACTAAATAGTGAAAATTTTCTAGGGTTGAAAATATTATAACCGTTTGTTTTTATACCATAAAACTAGTATAAATAAAGCTTATTATAAGGTACAACAAAATATAATAATACTTTTATTAGTCAAGAATATATTTGCTAAGTATAAAAACCAAAAAAAATGATTTGGGCTAAAACCAAAAATTTAAAATTATATAGGTAGCTCTAACCAGTTTTACATATAGTTTAGAATGTAATGTATAATTCTTAATACTAATAATCATGATAACAAATTTTAATAACCTAGTAATAAATAATAACAAAAAGTATAGTAAACTTAAATACTGGTAATAATAATAATAATAATAATAATAATAATAATAATAGCAATAATAATAATAATAATATCAAAAGTATTCACAGTACACAATAGAACCACAAAAAGCCAAAGTAATCACACAAACAAACAAAAATAAAAAGAAAGGAAAAAGGAAAGGAAAAACGAAAATAATAATAATATTATTATTATAGGCTCTTCTCTCTGAGAGAGAAGAAAAAAAATGAAAAGAAAAAGGAAAGGGAAAGAAAGGAGAGGGAAGGAGGGAGCAGAGAGTGGGGTGAGCGGGGGATCGGAGCTATGGTCGGGATCGAGAAGGGTCGTGCGGCGGCCACTCGTGGAGACGCAGCGCAAGGAGGCGGAGAAGTGATCAAGAGGGAGAGAAACGGACGGGAAGCTAGCCTCGTGCGCGGCCACCACGGTCACCGACGGCGGTGCCGGGCGCGGAGGAGTCGGGGCGAAGTGGCGCGGCACGCTGGGTCGTGGGCGGTCGAGATCCGCGGCGCCGGAGGAGGAGTCTGCTGCTGGGGCGGTGGAGAGCGGCCCAACGCCGTTGACTTAGGGTGACTTCCGATGGGTCTGGCACGGCGGCTAAAAGCGACGCCACGGCGAGGTCGATGGGGCAGCGAGCGGAGTACAGGTACGATATTTTACGGTTTTTTGTGATAGTTTTAGGGTTTTTCGATTGGATGAAGGAGGCGGATGTGGCTGTCGTGGCGGTGGCCGTGGTGGTGGCATGCTGGGTTTGTGTGATGTTGAGGTCAGAAAGTCTGGTGGTGAGCGGTGGTTGGGAGATGTGTCTCCGATGGTACTGGTAATGGTAGTAGCGACGGGTGACGGTGGTGGTGTGGCATGGAGATGGTGTTGTGGGCCGGTGTAGGGTGTTGGTTGGCGGTGTTCATGGTGGTTGTGTCCGTGGTGCGGCGGGAGGTCTCTGGCAGAGGGAAGGCCGGGGTAACGACTTCGGGACGGGGTGCTGGACAGGGCGGAGGCCGTAGATGGCCGGGTGAGATAGCGGAAGGAGATGGAATTGGCAGTAGGGACTGTATCGTATTGGTCGGGAGAGGGTGCTGGGCTGCGGCCGCGCCGGTGATGCCGTGGGGGAAGATGACGAGGGTGGTGGATCTTGGTGACGGAGGCGACGGAGCTTTGCAGACAGCAATAGGTTTAGGGTTGAGTTTGGATGAGTCGTGTCAGGTGTGACCGACATGACGGGGACGGAGGTTCGGATCTGTCGAACCCGGGGTGGAGAAAATGTATTTGTACAATAAAACACATAGTGGATGGGAAGGGAACACGGACACGATGTACGATGCTGGGATGGTTGTGAAAATTTATGGAAAAAGAGGACAAGTACCTCTCCTTTTATAGGAGGTGGGGATCTCATTAGGATAAGGACTAGAATTGATTTAAAACCCCAATAGATAAATACCATATTAATTCAATCGCTCTTTAAAATTTAATTTAATCAAATCCGATAAAATCTAGATAAAACATTTATTTAATAAAATCTTTTCTAACTTATATTATTATATTTAATCTAATATTAATTTAAACAAAGTTTCAAATATATTTTTATGAACACTAAAATTATAATAATAATTAATTTTGAAAATTCATAATAAGTATTTAAATATTGATAGAAATTACTTGGAATTACTCCTTGTATAATAACAATTAAAATTTCTAAAATTATGAATAATATTTCAAAATGCCTTTGTAGGAAAATTAAGGTAGATAAAATAATTTTCGTAAAAAAAACTGTCACTGCCCATTCCCGAAATACGTAAATTTTTAATTTTTCCTGTATATGGTATCTGGCACCTGTATCTTGAATGTATGTATCAATAACTAGCCATGGCATGGGACAGTATATCGTCGCGGATTAGTGTGCTACCCCTTGTCCTTGTTTGGTTGTAGGCGTGGTTCACTATTTCGATGATAGGATTTCTGAACTGTGTTGTGGTTAGAATTTTATTTATTTAATTTAATTAGTTGTATCATGTAGCCATTAACATGTTTAGCCACATGGTTAGGAGCATGCTTGAGATTAGGGTTTTCTTTGAGTCAACCCAACCCCTATATATATTCTCTTCCTCACTCTCTCTCCTCATTCATTCATTCTTTTCATTTCTTTTTCTCCCAACGTTTAGGCAAGTACATCTTGTACCAAATGGAGAGATTCTTGCACTTTTCATTTCTTAATTTTTATTTGATATTATTTATCTATATTGTTCTTCTCTTCACCCTCTACAAGTTTAGTACTTAGCCTTTTTGATTTCCATAGATAAATTCTTGTAGATCTAAGTTTATGTCATTTTTGGATTTCTTGGGTTTGATCTAGTAAACCTTATTATTTTTAAGTTTTGATGGTTCTATGTTGTAGAGAATTTCTTTCTGCCCTATTTTGACCTATGGAAGTCTGGATTCTGACCTTGGATGAAGGAGTTATGAAGCTTTGAAGTCATGGCTTTTCCTTAGTTCTTCTTCTCGGAAAGTGGAGAAGAAGAACAGTACTTGACCGCATGAACTTTCATGCGGCAAGCTTTCCTGGCTGCATGACTTGTTAGCTTTCAGCCGCATGAACTTAATTTCTTCAGCCACATGGCACTAAGCAGTTTCAGCCGCATGAGCATTCGCAGCCGCATGTGTATTCTCAGCCGCATGAGCCATTGCAGCCGCATGAGTGCTTCCCCAGCCGCATAAGATCCAGCCCCCACTGCCGTATGAACTCTAATTTTTTGAGCCGCATGCGCCCCACATATCTCAGCCGCATGAGCCTGCTTCAACCGTGCCGCATGAGCCTTTCGTGCCGCAGCCGCATATGACCTGCATGCTCCCAGCCGCATATGCGCTCGTCTATTTCCAGCCGTATGAGCTTACTTACTCCCAGCCGCGTGAGCGCGCGTCCCTTCAGCCGCATGAATACCCGCATTCCTGAGCCGCATGCACCCGTTCGTTTTGAGCCGCATGGCCCAGATTTGCTGAGCCGTATGAGCCCATCCACCCTTGGCCGCATAGGGCCTACTTTGGCTGTTTTGTGTATTTTTGTCATATTGATTGCATTATGGCTAGAATTTTTCCCAACTTCCAGCATGAAAGTTGTAGATCTTTGTATTGGCTTCAAGGGTCCTCATGTCTCACTTTAACCAGATTTTATGTGTGACTTTTATGTCACGAGAGGTCCGTGTGACTTCCTGACTTGACCATGTTCCTGACCTGATTACCTGTATACATGCTGGTACCTATTCTAAGTGTGTATTGAGATGCAATATTAGTATGCACTGCGGTGCTATTTAATGAGTGCACTGAGGTGTGACTCTACGTGCTAAGTGATCATTCGTGTTATATGTCAATACATGTGTACCTTCCAACACAGTCATGGTAATTGGTCAGTAATAGTGTCATGGTATGTTGATTGTTGTTTGAAGCATTACACTAAGCATGGATCTAGATCGGGCCGATGTGGATTTATATTTAGGGTACACGTACTATGGTACGACATACAGGAGGATGACCATGTTACCACGACATGCAATTCCAATACCAAGATAGGGTTAATCTAGCAGCTCAAATTGGTAGATGCATTGGGTGGGAAGAATCCTGAGATCGTGCCATACTGGCCACCCCAGGTCCTGTCCTGATGTATCGGGTTGGTCGCCACGGATACAGTTTCATCCGCCTATAGTGGATGACTATATCCGACTCCTACGTGCTATGTGTTATATGTTTTAGCACGGTGGCCTTACAGGGGACCGGTGCATAATTAAAGTGCTATATGTATATGTATATGATACGGCATTGGCCAGCCCTGCTGGGTTGACACGATCTGAGGATTCCTATATTGCATTACTGGAATAATCCAGGCTAATAGTAGAAAGCCGTAGAATTTGATTGGCCGCTTGTAAGCCGACTTGTTTGTGATATGTTATCTTTTGTTAGCAACTGAGGAACATGGACTATCGTGGTGCGTGGTCCAACCCATGTCCTTATTTGGTTGTTGGGTTGGGCTATTGTGCTGCGATAGGCTATGCGCCGAAGTCGCGATCAGAAGCCCTCTTACCTGCCCATGGTTATAGGATATATCTTATCTCGACACGATATTGGCACCGTTTGTCCTTATTTGGTTGTAAGGGTGTCGTATTGTCTCGATGATATGGTATAAGCCTATAACTCGTGAATCAGGTCTTATTTAACTCATTGGATTTATCTCACCCTTTTGTGCTCCCTTGTGGTACTTACTATTCGGGGCCTGACCCTGCTGATTTTGTTTGGCCAGATCTCGTAGCAGCTCCAGAGGATCCAGCTTTCTACCCGAACAATGGTGCACACCAGGAGGATGGACGCCAGGGACCATGAGTGGGTTTCTTCTCCACCGCTCTAATATCTTCTATTTTGTACTTGGCATTTAGCCACCGGCACCTGTTTAGCCGGCAGCTCTGGACACTAGTTTCCTTTTACATAATTGTAAATAAATCAGACTGCAGCTGACTATAGTTATGTACTATTGACTCTCGGAACAAGCTCATCATTTTGTATAGCTAGACTCATGGATCATTTTGATGAAGCGTCGGGGACGCCTTACTGCTTTGTCTTATATGATCATTATTTAATGCTTCTTGTTTTGATTGATTGAGACATAGATGCTCTATGGGACCATAGGAGACCTGATTGTAGCATGTACCCCCTTGTCTCTTGACAGCCACGATCGCCGTGTGACGTTTATATACCTCATGCGGTGTAGCTGGCCTAGTCCGTCTCAGTATTCCGGTACTGGGGCATGACAAAAAGTATCTACATAAATCAACTTTCACGTACTTCGCATGCGACTAGTACAAAATATATTTACCTTGAAATAGGTATAGAGAAATACACAAAATTTTGTTACTGGTGCGACAAAATTTATACTTTGGAGAAAATAAAATATTTAACTATATCATATCGAAATAACTATATTTTCTGTACATAAATGAAATTTATAAATAAAAAAATATTTTCTAAAAATATGTACCTCGCACATATTCGTACTCGACCAGTAAATACCAAAAAATGCAAATTTTTGCACAACATACAATACGATTACGCGACGTATAAATACAAAAAAAAATCAGTACTAAAAATATAGTAGAAATTTAGGGATTTTACATCCTACCCAACTTACAAGAATTCCATCCTCGAAATTAAGAATAAGTAGGGGTTTGAGAAGGTATAAGGGTATATCGATACGGAACACGATCAAATCATTAGGCGAGGCAAGGAGACGATGTTTAACACAAACTTGTATTTAGAGAGACGAAAATAAATCATGGATATGGTTATGGGTGAGGTCGCTAACTAACGTAAGTAAAAGATCAAGTGTTTTGGAAATAAAGGTAAAATAATTTGAGAACAAGGGCACCTGGTCCCTTGGAAAAGATAGTCATCTAGGTTTAGGGGTACGACTAAGAAAACGTTTCTAGTCATTCCTAAGTTCCAAACGATTAAATAGTCAAGGTAATAGTTTGAGGGTCAAAGGAAAGGGCGAATAACTTTAGACGAGATTGTAGTCACGTGGCTTGGTCGATGGCTAACTATCTTGGCAATAGATGGTGTGGCAACTAAGGGGATATCAAGTACAAGCGTTTTGTCATTCCAAAATAAGTGAAAGACAAAGACTATTAAGGGTTTGAAGAAGCTATTATCGAATACGAATACGTGGTCCAAAGGTGACATGAATAATTCAAAAGAGAATTGCCAAGGCAGTCGTGGAAGAGACTCTAGAGGCCAAGTTTAATTATGTCTCCATCCACGTTAGAACGATATGTAAAAAGTGAACCAAAGTGCACTAGGTTGATCAGACCATCATGCACCGATTTTGATTAGACAATATGTTAGTGAGCGCGCGCTCAATAGCATAAGTCATGAACAAGCTCGATAAATGGATTAGCTTACAAAACTAGATTATAGTAGCAACATTAGTCAAGATGGTAAAAACATGGGCACAAGATATTAAGATTGAAGAAAAGTAGAATTAGTTCAACTCTTTAAGAATCTAAGTCATGCCCTATGTTGGTGCCTATACAGTTGCCCTATGGTTTACATGTCTAAGGCTTGGTTAAGGCCATAAGGAAGGTTAGATCGTAGGACGTTCTACCCAAGTTACAAGAATTAAACTAGTAGGGTGATGGGACAATGGGTCATGTCCACCTAGTATGGGTTACCTTATTAATTTCGATCAAGCACGAAAGAAGGGCACGAATCACGATAGAAGGGATCAAGCAAGATACAACTCGAGGAGTCAAACGAGAAGGTGGTCAAGTATGTGGATGAGATCCTAGACTCTAATCCTATACGCAGGCTTGCTTGGTACGGTAAAGTAACCAAACAATTTATTTTGACCTGCATAGGCCACTACAAAATCATGTAACACCCCAGTCCCAATATACGTAGAACTAAGTACGTAGACATGCTAGCTGTATACATACGAAGTACAAGGGCCTTGTATGTATACATAAGCTGTAAAATATAGTAAACCACAACTAACTAATCTCATCCACAAAATAAGGAAATAAAAGATATCATATAATGAATTGTCTTGGTACAATATGTTGGGTGGAGACACATCCACTATCAACCAAAATAAAAAGGAAGAAGTACATGATATATAAAAGGACTAAGTGGAAGTAGTAAGGAGGAACCAAGTCACGTCATCTTCGAATAAATGGAGAAGACCACGATCTCGGCTAGGATACCTGCGGAAGACATGAACACACACCTAGAGAATAACCAGGTCCTCAGAGGGACGTAGCAAGATATAGAAAGAACATACTAATATGAACTGTCAGAATAATAATAATATGTAAGACTCTCCTAGACACTAATATGAAAAAGGGAATACTAACCATCTTTTGTGCAATTTAGAGGACAACTTTCATGCGCATGGGTGGGATTTTAGGCTATAAGTACGCAACTGGCGTCCAGTCATACGTATCCGGCCGTAACGTCCAAAACGTCAGAGGGTATCTGCAAATATACATCGCCATAGTTCCTTTCGAAAACTATGGTTTACCTGTTTGGATTCCCATACGCACTAGCGACTTTCCTCCCCCAATGTTTCCCACACTGACCAAGTCACGTCCATAACTCGTCCAGTTTTGTAACTGCTTGAGTCTCTAAAACCCTAGTCATAGCAGTTATGATCTATCCGTCACACGAAAATAGAGATCACCAGACCCAAGCAAACTGTCTCAAACCGTATAGTATGAGTGTCATGGCCCAAGGAGATATAAGGATATCCCCCAACAGAAAGGTAGTCCGCTAAAACTAAGTTAACATGCATATAGTAAAGTAAAACGACTAATAAAGTCGCTTACACCCAAGTGTGGCTTGGACACGCAATTTATAACAAAGGAAACTAACAATATGAAACAAAGTAAATAATACAAAAAATAAATAATACGACAGTAAATTAGCAAGGTATACTTGCGTGGTAGGACGCCTGTGTGCTGCGATGATCATGATGGCACAACATATGACTTCGATGTTACAACTACGCCAGACGGCCTCTAATAATGGCACGGACTGTTCCATCGGGTCCAGAATGGTCAATTTAGTTAGGGACGACAGGAGGTAGTACATAATTGGCAAAGGATTGAGGAATAATGGGCTTGGTTTATGGACATGAGGATAATCGAAGAAATTCACAAAAATACTTATATATTTTAGAAAAATATTCATAACAGTTAAAAACATATTTTTATTTGTTAAAATAATTTACGAAACAGCTAAAATAATTTTATATATAACAATTGGGAACTATATAAAAATCGTTCTAGGACAAAACTATAACTAGTAGATCAAAATAACTTATTATAAATTAATATACCCTCAGGGTTTAGAAAGTAATTTCTAACTAAATAGTGAAAATTTTCTAGGGTTGAAAATATTATAACCGTTTGTTTTTATACCATAAAACTAGTATAAATAAAGCTTATTATAAGGTACCACAAAATATAATAATACTTTTATTAGTCAAAAATATATTTGCTAAGTATAAAAACCAAAGAAAATGTTTTGGGCTAAAACCCAAAATTTTAAATTATATGGATAACTCTAACCAGTTTAACATATAGTTTAGAATGTAATGTATAATTCTTAATACTAATAATCATGATAACAAATTTTAATAACCTAGTAATAAAAATAATAACAACAAGTATAGTAAACTTAAATACTGGTAATAATAACAACAATAATAATAATAATAATAATAATAATATCAAAAGTATTCACAGTACACAATAAAACCACAAAAAGCCAAAGTAATCACACGAACAAAAAAATATATAAAGAAAGGAAAAAGGAAAGGAAAAACAAAAATAATCATATTATTATTATTATAGGATCTTCTCTCTGAGAGAGAAGAAAAAAAATGAAAAAGAAAAGGAAAGGGAAAGAAAGGAGAGGGAGCAGAGAGTGGGGTGAGCGGAGGAGAGCGGGGGATCGGAGCTGTGGTCGGGATCGAGAGGGGTCGTGCGGCGGCCACTCGTGGAGACGCAACGCAAGGAGGCAGAGAAGTGATCAAGGGGGAGAGAGGCAGATGGGGCGCTAGCCTCGCGCGCGGCCACCAGGGTCGCCGACGGCGGTGCCAGGAACGGAGGAGTCGGGGCGAAGTGGCACGGCACGCTGGGTCATGGGCGACCGAGATTCGCGATGCCGGAGGAGGAGTCCGCTGCTGGGGCGGTGGAGAGCGGCCCAACGCCGTTGACTTGGGGTGACTTCCGATGGGTCTGGCACGACGGCTAAAAGCGACGCCACGGCGAGGTCGGTGGGGCAGCGAGCGGAGTACAGGTACGATATTTTTGGGTTTTTGTGTGATGGTTTTGGGGTTTTCCGATTGGATGGCGGAGGCGGATGTGGCTGTCGTGGTGGTGGCTGCGGTAGTGGCGTGCTGGGTTTGTGTGATATTGAGGTCGAAAAGTCTGGTGGTGAGCGGTGGTTGGGAGATGTGTTTCCGATGGTACTTGTAATGGTGGTAGCGACGGGTGACGGATGTGGTGTGGCGTGGAGATAGTGTTGTGGGCCGGTGCAGGGTGTTGGTTGGCGGTGTTCGTAGTGGTTGTGGCCGTGGTGCGGCGGGAGGTCTCTGGCAGAGGGAAGGCCGGGGTAACGAGTTCGGGACGGGGTGCTGGACAAGGCGGAGGCCATGGATGGCCGGGTGAGACAGCGGAAGGAGATGCAGTTGGCAGTAGGGACTGTATCATATTGGTCGGGAGAGGGTGCTGGGTTGCGGCCGCGGCGGTGATGCCGTAGGAAAAGATGGCGAGGGTGGTGGATCCTGGTGACGGAGGCGACGGGGCTTTGCAGACAGCAATAGGTTTAGGGATGAGTTTGGATGAGTCGTGTCGGGTGTGTCCGATATGGCGGGGACGGAGGTTCGGATCTGTCGAACCCGGGGTGGAGAAAATATATTTGTAAAATAAAACACATAATGGATGGAAAGGAAATACGGACACGATGCACGATGCTGGGATGGTTGTAAAAATTCATGAAAAAAGAGGGCAAGTACCTCTCCTTTTATAGGAGGTGGGAATCTCATTAGGATAAGGATTAGAATTAATTTAAAACCCCAATAGATAAATACCATATTAATTCAATCGCTTTTAATTTAATCAAATCCGATAAAATCTAGATAAAACATTTATTTAATAAAAATTTTTTGAACTTATATTATCATATTTAATCCAATATTAATTTAAACAAAATTTCAAATATATTTTAATGAACACTAAAATTATAATAATAATTAATTTTGAAAATTCATAATAAGCATTTAAATATTGATAAAAATTACTTGGAATTACTCCTTGTATAACAACAATTAAAATTTCTAAAATTATGAATAATATTTTAAAATGCCTTTGTAGGAAAATTAAGGTAGATAAAATAATTTTTGAAAAAAAATGTATCTACATAAATCAACTTTCACGTACTTCGCATGCGACTAGTATAAAATATATTTACCTTGAAATAGGTATAAAGAAATAAATAAAATTTTGTCACTGGTGCGACAAAATTTATACTTTGGAGAAAATAAAATATTTAACTATATCATATCGAAATAACTATATTTTCTGTACATAAATGAAATTTATAAATAAAAAAATATTTTCTAAAAATATGTACCTCGCAAATATTCGTACTCGACGAGTAAATACCAAAAAACACAAACGTACAATATGATTACGCGGCGTATAAATACAAAAAAAATCAGTACTAAAAATATAGTAGAAATTTAGGGGTTTTACAACATATTTACTCAGAGGTGATATGGACGTGGTAAATATGAGGTTGGGGGTAGAGCTTTCCTACTCAGAGGTGATATGGACATGGTAGGTTTAACTCGGTGAGGATACACAGAACAACTCAGAGGTGATATGGACATGGAAGTTCTATGATTGAGGAGTGAATTCAACGGAGCAACTGGGTTCCAGAAGCATATGGTTGTGAGAGAAGGGGTGCTACAGCATTTGTGATTGGCAGAGGACATCCCACTGGAGGACTTTTTGTGGACCTATTGCCCTTTTGTGCATCTGGAAATACGAGCAAATAGATTTGAATGATATTTTGTGGACCTACTACTCTTTGGTACACCGATGGTGCGAGTAATAGATTAGGATAACTTCTGTGGACCTATTACCCTTTTGCGCACTAGCAGTGTGGGTAATAGATTTGTAACAAAACCTAACAGGGGTAATATGGACGTGACAGGTTTTGTGGTCTTAACTCCATGTCTTTTATCCCGGATTGGGTATAGATGCTAAGTCAAGATACTATCGGTATCAGAGGTAATATGGACGTGATACACGATAATCAAGAATAATCTTTGGTAGACCTATTACTCTTCTGCGCACTGGTGGTGCGAGTAATAGATTTTGAGACAAAAACCAACAAAGGTAATATGGACGTGATAGGTTTTATGGTCTTAACACCATGTCTTTTATCCCGGATTGGGTACAGGTGTTAAGTCAAGAGACTATCAGTATCAGAGGTAATATGGACGTGATTCACGATAATCAGGAACAGAAAGTTTGCTCAGTAATATCGAGAAGCTGGGCAGACTCCTGTGTGATGAAGCATTAGAGTGGGAGTTCAGAGATATCATCATACATGACTCTCCATCCAGGAAGATGCGATAGAGTGTGAGTTCAGAGGTATCATCATACATGACTCGCCACCCAGGATGATGCGATAGAGTATGAGTTCAGAGGTATCATCATACATGACTCGCCACCCAGGAAAATGCGATAGAGTGTGAGTTCAGAAGTACTTGGTGTACATAACTCGATATTTTGAGAGATTTGATTATTTGAGGAAGTACCAGAATTGGCGGATATGTCAGGTATTCCTTAATGTTATCAAAGGCGCGTTGACATTCCTCGTTTCGTATGAACCAGACGCCTTTCTTCATAAGTTGTGTGAAGGATTGACATCATCTTGAGAGGTTTGATATGAACCTCCTGATGTAGGCTAGTTTTTCCTGAATGTCACGAAGTTCACGAAGGTTCTTCGGCGGACTCATCTCCAGGATTGCCTTTGTCTTATCGGGGTCTATGTGAATGCCCTGGAAAGTGATGACAAAGCCCAGGAACTTCCCTCTGGACACACCTAGGAAGGACTTGGCGGGATTCATCTTCAAATTGTGCGCTCGCATAAGATCGAACACCGTTCTCAAATCGTGTTGGTGGTCATCTTTAGAGCGGCTTTTGACGACGACGTCGTCAACGTAATACTCTACCTTCTTGTACAAGTGATCCCTGAAAATGACGCTCATTGCTCGCTGATATGTAGCACCGGCATTCTTCAGGCCGAAGGGCATGACTGTGTAGCAATACACGCCGATTGGTGTTCAGAATGACGTATGCTTCTCATCATCAAGAGACATTTTGATTTGATTGTATCCTGAAAAGCCGTCCATAAAGGACATGCACTCGAAGCCACACGTATTATCGATCATTATGTCGATGATCGGAAGAGGAAATTCATTCTTAGGGAATGCCGCATTCAGATTACGGAAGTCGATGCAAATTCGGACCATTCCATTTTTTTGATGACTGGTACTATATTGGCTACCGAGTCTGGGTGCTGCTCTTCACGGATGAAACTGCTAGCTACAAGCTTGTTTACTTCTGCCTCAATGGAGTTCATAATGTCTGGACAAAATTGCCTATGCTGTTGTTTGACTGGTTTTACGTCGGGATAAATATTGAGCTAATGAAGTACGATCTCGAGATTTAGTCCTGGAATGTCTTCATAGCTCCAAGCGAAGTTGTCGATGTATTCTCTGACGAGTTGTAATAGCAATTCTCGCTCATCGTCCGTCAGGCTTTTACTGACGAAGATTGGCTTCGGGGAGGATCCATCACCAATGTCAACTTGCATGACCTCGTTTCAGTGGGAGGTTCTCGTAGTTCAAAGAGCTTCTCCCATTGTGCATCCAGTTGTTGGACCCATGGATCCAACTCAAGTGGTTCGAGTAGATCTTCGTCTTCTTCTTCAATATCAGCAGATGTCTTGTTGACAGATAATGTCTGCCTGAATATATCTCCAATGCTACCATCGAAGTCGTAAGTGGGTGACTCGGACGAATGAGAGTGCCACTCGCATTCTTTATCGAAACTCTCGGGCGTTGTGGCTGGTATAACATACCCGAGGCCGTGTCTGGATTTGTGATAATAGTCCTGAGGTTTTCCAGCCGGTGCTGACAGCTATCGAGGCGATCGCCGACTGTTGTCGTAATTTAGGCCTGGGGTAGCCTCCATGTCGTACCCCTACTTTTGCATGAAGTACTTGGCTTGAGGACTATACATGTAGAGCAGTAATCTTCTAGCATCGGGTTCGAGATCGAACTCTTGTGGCGTAAAAGATTGAGGACCTACTTTTCAGCCAAAGATGATCGTGTGACCCCATTCTCTTCTGCCTGGGACTAAGAAGCAAGCGCCTTTAATGGGAGCGAGTCGATTTACGGCATGGACGGTTGTCACCTGTATGTGCAGGTTATGGTCTAGACAGTCCCATGCAGCATACATCAGATTAAGCTTAACACACTCAGAATAATCCAACGACAGCCTCTTATTGATGAAATAAGGAACTTTGTCGACATGGATTACATCATCAGGAGAGGGGCTATCCACCTGTACAACCAGGTACTTGGCGAGTTCTATGTCCTCTTCAGCTGCCCCCTACGAGCCCAGAGGTTGGGAAACTGTCTTAGGCAGCTTGACCACCAAGGGTTCTGCTAGTGGCACTGGCTTGCATAAAGGCCTCGGGTCGACACTTGATTGTCGGCTCAATTTGGAAAGACGGATAACCAACGGCTCGGTAGAGGACTTCGTGTCTTTCGGTTGCCTTTGAGTGGATTTTTGCAATCGGATCACGATTGGCGTCACAGAGGGCCTTGCATCTTCCTGCTGCCTTTGATTAGATTTCGGCAATCGGATCACCATCGACCTTATGACAGGTTTTGGTTGTCATGCCCCAAAACCAGAATACTGGAGAGCGGGGGACAGACACAGCCAGCTACGTACATTAAAGTGAACCCCACCTCGTAATACGGTCATGGCTGTCTAGATGCATGAGGGTTTACTACAAGCCATCAGTCTCTTATGGTCAATATCAAGCCTAGTGTCTCAATCTCAAGCAAGCAAGTTAATATAACAAGATGGTAGATCATCAGACATACAAAGTAAGGTGTCTCATACATTACATATTCAGATGATCATGAAGCTAGTCATACAAAATATGAAGACTAGCAAGAGTTTTAGTCATACATGATCAACCCTAGGATTTGTCAATCATGTTATAGCTCGTAGGCAGATAGTAAGTAAAGTTGCAAACGAGCTAACACTTGCTCGGCGGCTAAACGTCTCAAAAGAATATTTTTACAATAAAGTGGGAGAGCAAAATAAAATCCACTCGTTGTCAGGATTCCTTCTAGTGGTCACCATGTCGCAGGAAAGCTGGAAGACCCTCGGTAGCTGCTCCGAAATCTGGCCATACAAAACCAGCTGGATCAGACCCCAGGAAGAGCAAGTGCCACAAAGGAGGCTTCACTTAAGAACTAAAACCAGCACATTAGTACATAAGTTATAGATAAAATAATAATATACATCATTTGAATAAAACGGGATGATAAACGATTAAGAGAGCTAAAGGACTATTCCGATAACCAAGTTACAACCCGTAAACCAAATAAGGATCGGGATTGTAATCCTTCACCTGAACGGAACTTAGTCTCTAACCAATTATCGGTAAAGTAAAGCATTCACAATCATGTCCTGAGATAGCCATGCACTGGGTCTAGACAAGACTAGACAAATGGGACTTCAATCAATCATTCACGGTCAATCAATGAGTACGGCTTGATACTTTAACTAACTAGGGTTATCACAAGCCTAGTTACTAGCAAGATGCAATGAGGATTCCTACAGCCACAAGCCCTGCAGACTATTCAGGTCATCCAGGCGCAAGGTTCATGTTAAGAGTTATCAATACTTGTTAGGTGACTTGAGTGCAACACATGATAGTGTGCTTAGTAATCGTGCTTGCTTGAAGTGCCCCACATAACAGTGAGCTGGAAATGTGCCCTACTCGTCGGCAGGCTACAAGTCCATCAGAAAGACGCCCAGATAACGAGATTGCTTGTAGCCGGAATACTTCTCTATATGAACTACTTGATCAATCTAGTCATTAACCTAGTCAGATTCAGTATGGATTCCTGACCGTGGTAACCAGGGACACATATCCTAGACATGATGTAAAACTCGATTGGTAGCTTATACAAGCACATTCAATACAATCACCCACGGTGTCGAGTCCAGTTAGCTGTCGCAACATCGTTCATGAGTTATCTGTCAAGATTACTTGTCAGGCGTGCACCACAATGGGTCACCATCATGTTACGTTACTTGTCATGTTCTTGTCTGGAGTACGCCACGACGGGCCACTGTCATCTTGCGTTACTTGTACTTGTTACTTGTTAGGAGCACGCCATGACGGGCCGCCATCATGGTTCATTATATATCAACCATTATTTCATATTCATATATCATGGTTATGATCATATCATCATGTAAGCAGAAAGACATATCCTGAGTGCACCCTAACGGGCCACCGATGTAAAAATGCTAAATTATTGTGTGCCCCAAGGCTATGCGCCCACGGGGTTTCGTGCACCTAGATGAAGGCCATATACATGCCAATTCGTGCCAAAGCTTGCACGAGTTCTGCCGTGTCGAATTCGTGTCAAAAAGGCGTAAGGATATAAACAAGGGATGCCATGCGCCTAATGAGGGGGATTAAAATAGGACAATTAGGGTGCTATGGCTAGGTTGTGCCAGGCAGAATGCGCTAGGCCAATGGCCAGACTGTGCTAGGGGCACAGGCCAGGTTGCGCCCAACTGGTTCTGGCGCTAAGAAGAGCACAGGTTGGCCAGTTGCGCTGGGCTAGAGATTATGCCGGGGCAAGATGTGTCGGGGCAAGATGCGCCAGTACAAGATGATCCAGGACAAGATACGCCAGGGCAAGATGAGCCCAACTGGTTCTGGCACTTAAGAAGCGCGCAGGTGGGCCAGTTGCACCGGTTGTGCCCAATTGGTTCGGGCGCTAAGAAGCGTACAGGTTGGCCTGTTGCGCGGTTGTGCCCAACTGGTTCTGGCGCTAAGAAGCGCAGGTTGGCCAGTTGCGCGAGCACTATAAAGTGCGCAGGATGACGAGATACGCCGGGCACTAAACAGTACGCCGAACGACGAGATGCGCTGGCTACTACAAGGCCTTCTTCTCCACCAATGTTGAGAGCCATGCCAAAGGAGAACCCAAGAACTACCAAGGTCCATAGAACTCTCATTTCTAAGCCAAAATAGGACTTCCATAGGTCAAAGTGGGGTAGAACGAAATTTTCTACAACATGGAACCATCAAAACTTGAAATAAGGAAGTTTGATAGATCAAAACCACCAAAATTCAAAAATGACTAATTTCTAGATCTATAAAAATCAAAGCCTCAAAATGGAAAATGACAAGTTCTAATGTGTCTTAGAAACATGAGAAGAAGCTAATAGAACAATAAAAATGGGTTCTCTTGTGGAATCAAGTTGCACTAGCCTATGGATGGGGAGGGGTTTTAATGGAGAAGGAAGAGAAGTTATGGAGAATAATGAGGTGAGAGAAAAAGTGGATGGGTTTATAAAGGGGGATGGTGGTAGGTAGGGGGGTTTTCTCTATGATGAACCAACCAAAATAAACCAAGCCTACTCCAAAATGAACCAAGCTAAACCATTACATGTCATGATGAACCTAAACAAGATTAAACCAAAATTAGCTAGCCAGGCAGAAAAATAAAAATACATGCCAGGATTTCGTATGCGCATACTGAAAATACGTAGAACGAAAAACGGGGGTGACAACTCTACCCACCTTAAAAGAATTATGTTCTCGAAATTTAATCAAGAGGCTAGAGATGTCAAGCAAGCTATATTAATCATACGCAACTATGACTAGCAGTCAATCATTCAATCATTCATGCAAGCAAGGAATTTAAGCATAAGGCACAAGAAAGACATTATACCATATGAGTCAAACAGGTCGGGATATCGCAATCGGATATCATCCTCATGCTTCCACGTTGACTTACCCAAAGAGTGATGACCCCAAGCAACACGGACTAACTTGATAGTCTTGTTCTTGAGTATCTTCTCTCTCCGGTCCAATATAGATACGGGTCTCTCCTCATACGAAAGGTTGGTACCAACAACCAATTCCGAATAATCAAAGACATGACTCGAATCCGGGATATATCGTTGCAATTGGGATACATGGAAGACATCGTGTACCTCACATAATGACGACGGAAGAGCGAGACGATAGGATACATCACCTACTCGCTCTAGAATGTCAAACGGCCCTATATACCTAGGTCTGAGCTTTTTCCGTATGTCGAATCGAATGATGCCACGGATAGGCGAGATCCTGAGGAATACGTGGTCGCCGACAGAAAATTCAAGGGGGCACCGATGGGAATCGGCCCAATGACGCTGGCGATCTTGTGCAACTCGAAGATGATCTCTAACTTGTCTGACCACCTCAATAGTCTGCGTCACCATCTCTGGTCTAAGCATTTGCCTCTCATCGATATCATCCCAAGCTAAAGGAGATCTGCACTTCCTGCCGTACAAGGCCTCGAATGGTTCCATCTTGATACTAGCCTGAAAACTGTTGTTGTACGAGAACTCCACGAGATGCAGGTGATCTTCCCACGAACCACCAAAGTCGAGTGCACATGACTGCAGCGTGTCTTCAAGAGTCTGGATCGTGCGTTCTGACTAACCATCTGTCTGCGGATGGTAGGCTGAACTGAACTTGAGACGAGTTCCCAAACTTTCCTAGAGACTCTGCCAAAAGTGAGACGTGAATCTCGAATCTCTGTCGGACACAATGCTGACTGGTACTCCATGCAATCTGACTATCTGCCTGAGGTACATCTCTGCAAGCTGATCCATCGACTGGCCGATTCTGAAAGGAAGAAAATGAGCCACCTTGGTGAGTCGGTCAACTATAACCCAGATAGCATCTCTTCCGGCTGGAGATTTAGGTAATCCAGTTAAAAATCCATGGTAATGTGCCCCCATTTCTATTCTGGGATCGGTAGAGGTTGAAGAAGTCTAGCTGGTCTCTGATATTCGGCCTTAACTTGCTGACAAACCAAACAACGAGAGACAAAATGGGCTATCTCCCTCTTCATGTCATTCCACCAAAAATGCTGCCGAATATCACGATACATCTTTGTACCGTCGGGGTGAATGGAATACTGAGAACTGTGGGCTTCTGCCATAATCTCCTGTCTGATATCTCTACTGGGTACACAAAGAAGCCTTCCATGTCAGAGTGTACCATCTTCAGGAATACATAACTCTGGTCTCTGTCCTGCTACACATTCTGCCCTAAGCCGCTGAAGCTTAGAGTCTACTGACTGAGCTAACTTGATCACCTCAACTATACTGGACTAAACATGCATACTGGGCATCAATGCCATACTGAAAGGAAGAACAACTTCAATACCCATCTTCTGAAGATCTGCTAACAACTCTGGCTGCGCTGTTAGAAAATAAACTCCGGCTCTCCTGCTCAATGCATCTGCTACTACGTTGGCCTTCCCAGGATGATACTGCAAGTTGATGTCATAATCCACAAGTAGCTCTAGCCATCTCCTCTGACGCATATTAAGGTCCTTCTGGGTAAACATATACTTCAGGCACTTGTGGTCGGTGAACATCTCCACCCGATCTCCATACAAATAATGCCTCCAAAGTTTCAATGCAAAAACTACGACTGCTAACTCCAGGTCATGGGTTGGGAAATTCTTCTCATGATCACGAAGCTGACGTGACGCATAAGCGACTACCTTACCATGCTGTATCAAGACACATCCTAATCCCTTATCGGATGCGTCGTAATAAACTGAAAATCCTCCCGTCCCGTCGAAAAGAGTGGGAATGGGGGCCGTCATCAATCTCTGCTTCAACCTTTCGAATGATCTCTGGGACTCTGTTGTCCAAGCAAACTGCACATCCTTGCAGGTCAACTGCGTCAATGGCGCTAAAATCCGAGCAAAGTCTGACACAAACCGTCGGTAATAGTCGGCCAATCTAAAAAAACTTCGAACTTCTACGACGGTGCTGGGAACTGGCCTTGTCTCTATGGCAACAATCTTCTGGGGGTCCACTTCTACTCCACCTCTAGTGATGATGTGACCTAAGTACGAGATACGATCCTACCAAAACTCGTACTTACTGAACTTCGCATACAAGTAGTGCTCTTTGAGAATCTGAAGAACTATACGGAGATGTTGCCCATACTCCGTTTCACTCTTGCTATAGACCAGGATGTCGTCTATAAACACTATCACGAACTAGTCCAAGTAGGGCATGAAGATACGATTCATGAGGTCCATGAATACGGCTGGCGCATTGGTTGCTCCAAATGGCATAACAAGGAACTCCCAATGTCTATACCTCGATCTGAATGTTGTCTTCAGGATGCCTTACTCTCTGACTCTGATCTGATGGTACCCTGACCACAAATCAATCTTCGAGAATACTGCCGCTCCTCTGAGCTGATCAAAAAAGTCATCAATCCTTGGAAGAGTATATCTGTTCTTGGTTGTCACTGAGTTCAAGACACGATAATCAACACATAATCTTGACGTACCATCCTTCTTTTTCACAAGAAGCATCGGGGCTCCCCAAGGTGATCCGCTAGCATGAATGAATCCCTTGGTTCCAAGTTCTTCAATCATCTTGTACAAGATCTCCAACTCTGAAGGTGCCATTTTGTAGACCCTTTCTGACACTGGTGCTGATTCGGGAATCAAATCAATGGTGAACTCGATCTCTCTCTCTCTGGGGGTATGCCTGGAAGTTCTTTGGAAAATACGTCAGAAAACTCTTCTACAACTCTGGGAAACTGAACTGCTGTAACTGCTATCCGCAATGCTGGGGAAAAGGGCTCTTCTCCGCCTCGGAGAAATAAAAATTCTGGCTCACCAGGAATACTAAAAATAATCTTGCCGATACGGCAATCTATTCTAGCATACTGGTCTCTCAACCAATCCATCCCTAGGACCACATCATAATCGGCCATCGAGAATTCTATCAACCTAGCGGGAAACTCTTTACCGCTAACTACGATTTGACACGAGAAAAATACTCTATCTACTCCCACAAGACCGTTACCAGTAAGTATATTGAGCCTTACTGATAATGACTCGGGCTTCAGTCCTATCCGTGTCGTAAATCGTGCAGACATAAATGAATGCGATGCACCTGAATCAAATAATACTGATGCAGGAAAAGAGTTGACGAGAATGGTACCTTCCACCACCTCACCTGAGGCCAACTCCTCCTCTACGGTCAAAGCTATCACTTGACCGTGCCCTCTGGGTGCTGGTCCCCTCTGCTGGAAACCTCTCTAGCGGTTCTAATTCTGAGCCTGGGCCTGGGCATACTGCTGCGGTCTCTGTTGATGAAATGCTTAAGCCTGAGGCGATAATGGCCTCGGAGGCTGGTACTGTTGCTGCTGTATTGGTGCTGGTCCCATCACTGAGGGACTAATCTGGGCCGATAAAGATAAATCGGCTCTCTGTGGACAGGATCCTACCATGTGATCCGATGCTCCACAAACCAAACACAATCTTTGTACCCGGCGACATTCTGACACTACGTGCCCTGGCTTCCCACAATGAGTGCAGCCCATTGTGGAAGACTGCCTCCGCTTCTGCTACTGAGAATACGTCGAAGTCGAATGCTAAACCGACGTAACTGATGCTGCCCTCCTAGGAGCTCCAATGGTCAAAGCCCTAGCTGCCAGGACTGGGGCTGAGGACTGGGTCATCTGACCATGGGATCGCTTTCGTCCTCTAGTTCTGTCCACTATCCTCTAGGAGGTATACTCATGCCTCCTAGCTGCTCGCAAAATAGCATCAAAGGTCTGATGCTCAAACTTCTCTACTGCTAGAATGATCTCTAGCTGGAGTCCCTGCTGGAACCGCTGTGCTCGGTCAAACTCGGTTGCCACCAAAGTGGGAGCAAACAGACTCGATCTAGAAAACTCGGCCATATATCGATCGACCGTCTTGCTCATCTGTATGAGATTGGTGAACCTCGTCTGTAGGTCGTGCCGAGCTACAGCATCGAAGTACTTGATCTGAAAATTGTCACTGAATACCGCCCATGGAACAGGCATCGTCAACCCAACTGCTATCATTGCCCACAAAGAGCGGGCTAGGTCCAATAACTGCAGGCGCACTACAACTACCTTCTCTCCTTCTGGAGTCTTAGCTGCATCCAAGATAATCTCCATGTCCTGGAGCAACGCATCAGCTGCAATAGCATCTTCACTGCCGTCGAAGAATAGAGGGTTGAGGCGCTTGAAACTGTTGGCTGTATTGTTCCATTGATAACCAACATGGCCCATGGCATCTTGTACTGTCTGGTGCAGGGCATCGCCCCGACGATCTTGAGATGCAATCAACTCCCTGATGAGATCCACCAGGGTTTCATTTTCAGGCTCTACAGGCTGGACTGGCAGAACTGGTGGCTCTTGACCCCTAGGAGGCATGACTCTGGAGGCTACCCCTGAGTGCTGGACTTGATCTCCATATTACTACTGATCCACGGGAGGTGCTCTGCCTTGCTGATCGACAGGAACATTGCTGCTGAAGAAACGACATAGAGAACAATAAGGAAGGACAATGATAGATCGAGGATATAAACATATGATCAGGTCCAAATTTTAGATAGATTAAAAGACACGAGTAGAGATCAAGGGCGAGTGCTGATTGAGACATCTATCCAGTGAAACCCTCACTCATCTTGATTTACAAGACCTGCATGGGCCACCACTTAAACCGTATCACGTCCTAGAACCAGAATACTGGAGAGCGGGGGACAGACACAGCCAGCTACGTACATTGAAGTGAACCCTACCTCGAAATACGGTCACGGCTGTCTAGATGCATGAGGGTTTACTACAAGCCATCAGTCTCTTATGGTCAATATCAAGCCTAGTGTCTCAATCTCAAGCAAGCAAGTAAGTATAACAAGATGGTAGATCATTAGACATACAAAGTAAGGCATCCCACACATTACATATTCAGATGATCATGAAGCTAGTCAAACAAAATATGAGGACTAGTAAGAGTTTTAGTCATACATGATCAACCCTAGGATTTGTCAATCATGTTACAGCCCGTAGGAAGATAGTAAGTAAAGTTGCAAACGAGCTAACACTTGCTCGACGGCTAAACGCCTCAAAAAAATATTTTTACAATAGAGTGGGAAAGCAAAATAAAACCTACTCGTTGCCAGGATTCCTTCTAGTGGTCACAATCTGGCAGGAAGGCTGGGAGACCCTCGGTAGCTGCTCCGAAATTTGGCCATACAAAACCAGTTGGGTCAGACCCAGGAAGAGCAAGTGCCACAAAGGAGGCTTCACTTAAGAACTAAAACCCGCACATTAGTACATAAGTTATAGATGAAATAACAATAGACATCAGTTGAATAAAACGGGATGATAAACGATTAAGAGAGCTAAAGGACAATTCTGATAACCAAGTTACAACCCGTAAACCAAAAAAGGACCGGGGTTGTAACCCTTCACCTGAACGGAACTTAGTCTCTAACCAATTATCGGTAAAGTAAAGCATTCACAATCATGTCCTGAGATAGCCATGCACTGGGTCTAGACAAGACTAGACAAATGGAACTTCAATCAATCATTCACAGTCAATCAATGAGTATGGCTTGATACTTTAACTAACTAGGGTTATCACAAGCCTAGTTACTAGCAAGATGCAATGAGGATTCCTACAGCCACAAGCCCTGCAGACTATCCAGGTTATCCAGGCGCAAGGTTCATGTTAAGAGCTATCAATACTTGTTAGGTGACTTGAGTGCAACACATGACAGCGTGCTTAGTAATTGTTGCTTGCTTGAAGTATCCCACATAATAGTGAGCTGGAAATGTGCCTTACTCGTCGGCAGGCTACAAGTCCATCAGGAAGATGCCCAGATAACGAGAGTGCTTGTAGCCGGAATACCTCTTTATATGAACTACTTGATCAATCTAGTCATTAACCTAGTCAGATTCAGTATGGATCCCTGACCGTGGTAACTAGGGACACATGTCCTAGATATAAAGCGAAACTCGATTGGTAGTTATACAAGCACATTCAATACAATCATCCACGATGTCGAGTTCAGTTAGCTATCGCAACAGCATTCATGAGTTATCTGTCAAGATTACTTATCAGGGGTGGACCACAATGGGTCACCATCATGTTATATTACTTGTCATCTTCTTGTCTGGAGTGCGCCATGAAGGGCCACTGTTATCTTGCGTTACTTGTACTTGTTACTTGTTAGGAGCGCGCCACGACGGGCCGCCATCATGGTTCATTACATATCAGTCATCATTTCATATTCATATATCATGGTTATGATCATATCATCATGTAAGCAGAAAGACATATCCTGAGTGCACCCTAACGGTCTACCGATGTAAAAAATGCCAAATCATTGTGTGGCCCAAGGCTATGCGCCTACGGGGTTTTGTGCGCCTACATGAAGGCCACATACATGCCAATTCGTGCCTGTCACGACCCGCACCCACTGTAAGGGTACAAGAATGTCACAACGCCCAGCCTACGCCGCAGTGTCGGCGGTAGAACGCTGTCCTAGGTCAGTATACATCTCTCAATATAATACAAGCAGTAAATGAACTCAATCACAACTAAGAAAGAAGAAAGCACGATAAGATATAGAACTCAAGGAAATACAGAAGATAGAATAGACTAAGATAATATCCCAACAAATATCTAGAGTACATATCTCAGCTACTGAATATGAAAGAATATACACAACTCAACATCTCTAAACATAAGTAAAGTCTAGCTAAACTGTCTCAAGACAACATAAAAATAAGATAAGGCCTAACTAAACTAGTCTAGGCAGGGGGGGTGATGTCCTCAGCTAGAGCTGTCCCGTAGAAGGTATCCTCACAGGCCTCCTCCTCGTCCTCTGTAATATTTTCAACAGGTCCAGTCAGGACAGGAGCGAGTACAATACATCTCAACAGTTCATAGCAGGTTAGAAAATATAATCATGCAGTAAAGTAAGATATAGATACTGAAAAAATACAGTATATAAACAGAGAAAGAGAACTGTAATAGAAATATCTACTATAAGTAAAGAGCTACCAGTGACTAGTGATTTAGAGTACAAAATCGACATGTGAACGGCTTGATTGTACATGGCTATACTAAAAAGGCGTACATGGCTATTCTACTTTAGAATTATTCACATGGCTATTTATACTCCCCCGTACCCCCAACTAATACACAAGGATCCAACCAGGTTATGTTATGATTCTATGTAACAGCCCCCGAAGGGTGGTAAGCCCCCGAAGGGTGATATGCCCCCAAAGGGTGATAAGCTCCTAAAGGGTGATATGTCCCCAAAGGGTGATAAGCCCCCAAAGGGTGATACATAGTAGTCCCATAAATGGGGATTCTGATAGACCCAATAAATGGGATAAGGATTCAGAGAAGACTCTGTGATCATAAGGGTATATGTCACAAGTGATCAAAGAACCAAAGAAGCATATGATACGCCATGTAAGTGAAACGCACAGAACATAGAGTACCCGATGCTCCCTGAAGGGATAACATTTCAAGAAGGGATCCATATAGTACTAATCCGTGTGACCAACGTGACAGTATCAAGTAAAGTAATTTAATACAGAAAATAATTCTAAGCAGGATATGAAATGATCAGAGAATATACTCGCCTGTATCTGAGTGTCCGAATGAAATGTACTGTCCGAGGAGAGGTGTCTGGCTCCTAATCAGATCAGTACAGGTCACAACAAGTCTAAAATGATATAATGAAGTCCTACTATGCATTCTATATGATTCTAGGTCAATCTAGGCCAAAGTCAACCCTTGGTCAACTCTGGTCAACCCTAGAGTCAAACCTAGGTCAACCAAGTCAACCTTAAGTCAAACTAGTCTATTCTAGGTCTAACAAGCCATTCTAGGTCCTAACAAGGCTAAACAGTCTATTCTAGACTCCATACTAGGCATACCATGCCATAGGCTAAAAGACTAGGCCATGGGCCAATAGGCTAAACCAAGTCTATACAACCTACAAAACATCTATACACATAACACATATATATATATATTTTTTATATATATATATATATATATATATATATATATATATGTATATATCTAATATCTAGTACAGAAATAAATCCATTAAATAATATAACTAGAAACACCCTATAGGCTAATGTGATTTAGCATACAACCTATAGGTTAATGCATACATATATGCATAGGCATAGAGAGGGGCACATAAATGTGTGTCCAAGTGTATGTGTGTGTGTGTATCAGATAGAGGGTGTGTGTCATAAGAGAGTGGCATATATATATATATACTAGTGTATGTGTGTGGGTCATGAGAGAGTGTGAGATACATGAATGTGTGGGGGATTACATGTGAGTGTAGGCTTGTGTGTGTTAGATATGAGAACACAGTGAAGTGAGTGGATGAGGGATACATGATACTCAAGTGTGTGGGTGTGTGAGTGTTAGGAATCACATGACAGTATGGCATGTGTGTGTGTGTACTAGTGAAGTGCTAGGTTAGAGTGTGTGTGAGTGATGGTGAGTGACAACAGTGATAGAATAAAAATAGTGGCAAACAGTCCCATTATTCTCAGATTTACACAGAAACAAACCACCCTCCATTTCAGTTTCAGATTAGGAAATCAACATCAGTTAACAAATATAAGTCTAACAGTTCAAATAATACCCTTATATACACATAAACCTATTAAAACAGTCCTACAATTGAATTCTCAGTTTTAAGGAAATCAACCATCAGTAACCTATTGAACTCAAACCAAAACAAAGGGTTCAAACAGTCCTCCAAATCAATACACAGTTTTAACAGTTTAATCCTTCATTTAAATCTCAGATTTAATACTCATGAACACTAAAAAAAACATTTAACAGTCCTATAATGTAAACTCAGATTTTCTGAACCAAAACACTCCCAAATCAGTCCAATTTCAACACACTACTAGATATCATGTAGGTACATATATTAGAGGCTTAATAACAAGTAATTAATAGTGTCTAATAGGTTTAAATGATTGCAAAAACTCATTTTTTTAAAAACTGGAAGAAAAACAGAATATGGACTGATACAACAATTTCAGAAATAATGGAAAATAAGAAAATAACAATGAAAATTGAATTAAAATACAAATTTTAGGGTTGGCAATATATAAACATAATGTACACATGCTATTTATTGTGTTTGTGTCCACAAAAGTGGACACAAACGTGTCCATTCGAAACAAACACCAAAACAGTGCACAGAAGACTGCTCCTCGTGCACGTGTTCCTCGAGTTCGTGTGCACGACACGACACGACACAACCCACGTGGTTGTGTCCCAGGGTCGACCTAGACTAGGGCTAGGGTTAGGATACCCTGTCTCGTGTCCACGTTGCGTATACGCGACACGAGACACGCGTATCAGTGGCTAAAAACGACAGCCACTGAACAGTGTAAAAACCCGTGCACGTGTTCGTGCGTGTCCGACACGACACGTGGGGCCCTGAAACTTGGGGAGCCCCGTGTCAGTGTCGGCCCCCTGCTGTGTGTCAAATCCCAAGTGTCGGGGTGGCGTGTCCGTGTCGAAAACATGCCCGAGTGGTAAGGCACGCACAGTGCCCGCGCGCGCGTGTGCACGATCGCGTGTACACGTGCCCGACACGACTCGACACGACACCAAGGACACACAAAGATACAAGAAACCTATAAGCGAGGCCAAAAACTATTTTTCTATTCAAACAAATCCCCAAAATTCATACGAAATGCCCATTGGGGCATTTCATCAAACACCTAAAACTATACACTATTACGTGTCCAGTTTGGACATAAAAGGACACGAAAATTTGGGGATTACTATTCCTACAGTTAGGTTAGGTCTAGGGCTCCCTAATGATGCAAAAATTACAGAATTCTATGGTGAGGAATTGAATATACCTATGAGTATCAAAAGCTTCAAAAAGCTCCACAAAGAGGTGCTCCTCTTGATGGCCAACTCCTCCAATGCTCTCCAAAGCTAAGAACACTTGGTACCAACAGAAAGTAGAGGAAATTTAGGACTCAATGCAATTTGTTTGGGTTAAAAAGGAATAAAAATGGATTTACTAGGTGAAGATGGGAAATACCTCTTTCTAAAACTTGGCAAGAACTTTCTAATGGAGGCTAGCCCTAACTTTGAGGGGCATTAAATAGGATGGAAAAGGGTCAATAGTGGCTGCCATGGGCTGATTAGGGTTAGGGTTGGTTCATGGTGTGGGCCTATGGGCTATTAAGCCTAAGTCATTAGTCATGACTTATGTAGTCATAAGCCATATTAGTCAAATCAACTCCAAATCTCTCCAAACAAGTTCCAATGACTTAACCCTCACTAAATTAGGTCAAACCAAGTTTACTTAACCTAACCAAGTGGTCTTAACCTAGGTTATTCACTAGGTTAGCCTTCTAGTCAACACTAGTCAAAGTCAACTATAGGGTCAAAATCAACTCTACTAAAAATCACTAAAAATCATATTAATTATAATAAATATAATTAATACTAATAATCACTAAAAATGGTTAGCTGGGACTATCTATGACTAATCTAGGTTGGGTCCAAACCAAGTTAGGCTAATCACAATACATGACAATCAGTTAAATAATATTAAAATCACACCATTCTTAATAATATATTAAATTCCAAATATATATATTAAATTCAATTAAATTCAAAATGACAAAAATATTCTCAAACTGGAAACGATAAATGAAACACCCTAATCACATGGTCAGGCTCTAGGTTAAGCTGTCTCTAGTGTTACACTATCAAAACACCCAAAATCATAAGTCATGATTAAAATAGTTTTAAAATGATTTAAAATTACCAAAATTATATCATGATTTAAAATATCATTATTAAAAGATAAAAATTTCAAAATTTCAAAATTACCCTCATTTGGAAAACTGGGTGTTACAATCCTACCCACCTTAGAAAAATTTCGTCCTCGAAATTAAAATGATCGTACCCCTTCTAGGTTAAGCCCCCAGCAATCAAAGTCTCAGAAATCTATCTTAAAACATACAGTTGGAATGTGTAACCTATGGGGTCATGACATGCAATATCAGTCTGGGGTCTCATCTAGTTATACCAACCATGCTACAGTACTAGGCAATCACAAGGTATCAAAACATACAAGCAAGGGATGCATCAAAATTCTCAAGAAGGAAATACTAAGGTTAGGGTCAAAACTCACCTCCAGCTAGGTCTGAGAACCAAAACTCCCTCCTGGAAGCAGGGCCCTGGTTGGGGTAGGTATAGCAGGGCAGTGCTGCACCCAGTGTGCAGCCGACCCACAGAATAGGCACAATCCTAGTCTCTTTCTACAGTTGTCCCACTTGTGTCCAGACTTCTTGCAGTAGGCACAGATAGGCTCTGGCTCAGCTGGCCTCTGCTGGACAGGAGACTGTGTCACGACCCGCACCCGCTTTTCGGATACGAGATGTGTCCAAGCCAGCCTACGCCGCAGAGTCTACGGTAGAACGCTGTCAAGCCTGCAAGAAATAAATGCTCAAGAAATAACATTTGATGCTCATTCACAATTTTATATTTATTAAAAAATTTATAATTAAAGAAAATATATGATTTTACAATTAATGAAATTGATACAATTGCTTTCTATTTCTAGGTCGGCCTCAGCATACCCATGTCTTCCCAGTGCTAAGAGTGATCGCGGCTAAACCTAAAAAATGTTGGTTTCCAGTCAGGAATGGAACAAGTACACAAATCGACGGTAATGCAAAACACAATAGAATTAACAAGACATGAAAATAGCATATGAGAAATAAAAACTGGAAGATAACTGATGACATAGCACGATAGAGAAATAAACAAGGAAAAACTAATAAAAGACATCTATCTAGGTGGTGTAAAATATCCTTTTCGACATGTGAACGGCTAGAGGGTAAATCCGGCTTACTACACGTGTCGTGTGCAGCTGCTATCGTTCAAGAATAGACATTTTGGGGATATTTCTGGGTAGTCCACATGTCTACTAAGATATTTCCTCTTCCGACTACTCCGTGTGACGAGCGTGTCAACAAGCAGCAAGATATATGTATAGACATGAAATGAAAAGACTACTATGAATCGGAAAGCAATCAGAAAGTGGACTTGCCTGAGGTCCTTAGCTGGAGAAACCAAAAATAATATACCATTCAAGAGCCACAATCAGTCAACACATGCAGAAGTCTCCAGATGCTGAAATAAATAGTACCAACGTTCGTAGAATAGTCAAATTAGCTAGAATTGCCTGTCCTTAAGTCCAATTCTGGACATAGGAGCAAAACGGTAATTTTGGGCAAAAATGATTTCCGTCGTTGTACCCGCTTTGCACCGAAAAGCATGTCAGAGTCAACGGTCTCTAAAGTCGTCAAACTATATGTCTACGGATCCGATTTTCCGATACGAACCCAATCGTATGTCCAAAGTTTGATTCCAACGGACCGTGCACAAAATCGCCCGTTGAGTGGGACCATGGGGCCCGTAAAACGATAATTTTATCAACGGTCTCAGAATCGGACCAAACTTGGCATACAGGACCAGAAAAATGATACGGTTCTGTTGGCGCAAGTTTCGTCTCGATCTAACGAGCGTGCATAAAGTAATTAGAGAATTTACAAAGTGTACGATAAGGGGAATTTTGACAGATACGTATCAAATTCGTCGCGCACACGCGACCAATTTGAATTCTGCCAAAGCCCACACGACCACGAAGCCGTTACGCAGCTTTCGATGCCTTCGGTTCGCGACCACGTCGCCCGGAATGGCGGGATGCACGTCGTGTGGATGGTTTTCAATATTTTTAAAACAGGTTTTTCTTGGTTTTCGAGTCAATTTATCACAGCACCTACTGATTATAAAAATAATCTAAAAATAGGGTTTAAAAGCTGGTTAGGTTGTCTAGAAGTCTGTTCAAGCGGTTTTCTAAAACTCGCGATGTTCTGGTCACAATTCGACCGCAAACATCGGACGTTGGGGCAGTTTCTATATCCTGGAAATCAAAATTTTTCCCAGTTTTAGGAATCGATTTGCGACGCGCACGAAGCGAATTAATCCAAACTATTTAAAGGGTATTGAAGGGCTATAGGTTAGCTTCGTACCTGCGTAATTGGATCTGAAAACGATCAAGCGTGGGCGAAGATATCTCTTCGTGATGTGGCCTTCTCTGATGCAACTGCTGCTGTTGTCGCTGTCATCTCGCGCGCTCGCGCGCGCGCGTGCTAGCCGTGGTCGGCTTCGACGACACGTGCGGTCGCGCACGGCCGTCCAGGGGTGTGCGCCGCGTCTGGGGCTGGGGAAAGGTTGCGAGATTAGGGTTTCGTGAACTTCTCTCTCTTCCGATCTCTCTTCGTATATGTACATATATATCGGGTTCGGCTGTGCCTAAGTCTCGGGTTCACAGGGGGGAGATGTTCGGATGGAAGGCTGGGCTGGGCTTTTGCGTGGGCTCGAATTTGGTAAGACAAGACAGTAAAACCGAGTTGTATATACATATGTTGGATGAGGCTGGCTTATGTTCAGCTAGTTTTTGCTTTGGATTGAATTCCTAATTCATATATTATATATAAGTATATAACTATTTATATATCTATACCTATTTGTATATACATACAAATATATTTATGAATGTACACAAGCACACTTATACATGTATACTATATATTTACCCACTCCTACATATATTTATATTTATGAACATAAACGTATTGCTAATATATTTTTTCCTTATATAATATATAAGCATATATTCTTACATATAATATGAACATGTTCATATACGATTTGTATATGCGTAGCTGGAAAAATAATAAATGTATACATATATTTATCCAAAACCGCATCAATATAATAATATAAAATATTTATCCAATAGGATATAGATTCAGTATTAATAAAGTTTATTAATCACCTCAAATAATAAAATAATAAAGTAATTAATTATTTATAAATCTAATAATCACTATTTTAAATAAAATAAAATAATGAATAAAAAATGTTTTAAACTTTCGGGAAGGGGAGCTACAAATCTACCCACCTTAAAAATAATTTCGTCCTCGAAATTCCATCTCATAGGCATGCCTAAAATTCAAAAGAAAAATGAAAAGAATAAATCCACTATTACACAATCTTCTCAAATTTAATTTCTCGAAAATAATTGTATCCACTTTCTAGCCATTTTGTAACTATGAAACTCCGAGGACTTCTACCCACCTTAGGTCACACTACTCCCTTGAAACACCTGACATCATAATATTGTAACTCTCCAGCTAATTGCAAAAAATAACTACCGACACGTCTATAGCATAAGGCATCTACAACCCTCTTCTATCTATCAAGCAATTCAAAATTTAAATGCAATAAATTTACACAAGTAGCTAAGAAATATTGATAAACTCTAATAAGCATGACTATTTGTCGCTCCGAAGTAGGGAGGACAGGAAGATAAGGCAGAATAATCGGGAGCAAGTGTGAAGTTCTAAGAGCAGTGGAGAGTATCCAATGTTACGGATAGAAGGAAGTTTATGAACCACTGCCTTATTTGCTAAATTGGGCTACTCTAGTCTAGTCACTTGCTACCTCGAAGAACCCTGCGCTACTTAGAGTGGCCTGCAATTTGTGCAATACAGAAGTCTCGTTCTCGAAATCCTAATTCAAACAAGGTTCCATAATAGAACGAAATTTGAGAAATCAAGAGTGTGATCTTTCCGTGGTTATTTAAACACACAACAAAGGGATATCACTCGTTGGTTAGATGAACCTTTGGATTTCAATCTATAGGGACTGGTCAAGATCCTTATGATAAAACTGTTTCTACTAGTTAGATTAACCTAGAATAGGATTTCTTCCAAGTGGTTGAGCTAGTTGTTAGTCCGATTGGTAAGCTATGTCCACAAAGTCCAAGATGTGCCTTTAGTGACTTTTGTGTTTTAAGTAGCACATGAGGCCTCAATTGGACGGTACACTAGTGGCAGGTGCATAGTGGGCTTGGAGTAGGTCATAACCATATATTGGGTCGAGAGAATTGAGTCGGGATTGAGGCTCTAACGGAAGTCGGGAAGTATACCGGTAGATACTATAGTAAGAGTTATAGCTAGTCCTTTTATCCTGAAAGTCGTACCACAAAAATAGAGTACAAGGGGACGGGTTTGAGTGGGACAGGATATACCTAGATGAAGGTGGACTCGTCTAGATCTTGCATCTGAATTTTGTTGGAAGATAGCAGTTGGTCTCGTGCTCTGAATATTAATGGCACGGTCGGGGACACAAAAGGATCTAAATGAAAAGTGGGAGTCCAAGGGCACTAATAATCATCCTAATGGAATTTATTCTAATCACTCGGTAATCCTGGTATATCCTAAATTTAGAAGGCTTACAATCTACCCACCTTAGGTCGAAGGGAGGACGAGTAAACTCAAGGCAAGGTTCTAGTCACAGGGCTGGCCAATGGTGGCTACACTTGTGTATGCAACTAGCATAGCCAGGGGATATACGGTATCTATCAATCAATTACGAGCTTTGTCTTTTCAATCAGTGAAAGACAAAAACAATGAAGAGTTCAAGAGAGATGTCACCGAATATAATTACATGATTCAAAGACGAATGTATAATTCAAGAGAAATTGTCAAGCAGTCGCGAATGAGATCCTAGAGGCATCTACATCTCAATCTACGTAGGGTAATTAGATAAGAGCGAACCAAATGCATCATGGTTGATCAGACCGTAATACAATAATTCTGATTAGACAATATGTTAGCGGGTGTCCCCAATAAACCTATGTCTTGAAGCAAGCTCGATAAAAGAGTAAGCTTATGAAAACTAAGCTGTAATAGTAGTATTGGTCAAGATAGTCGAAATACAAGTACGCGAGATTTTTGGAAGGAGGAGATAGTAGTTCGAGTTTTGAGATAATCAAAACCTTACCTGGTGTTCTTGCCTATACAGTCTTCCTACTATCTTCCTATCCATAAGGCCTTGGTCGACTAATGGGTTATGGAATTCTAATTCCTATAGTCTGGATAAACCTATTAGTGTTAGTCAATTACCTCGTCGATAGATCACAATGACCACATAATGTGAGGTGGGGAGACATGCTACAGAACTTCTACTAGTATTGGCTTTGGATCTCAGAGGGCATACATGGCACTCTCCTATCCTCTATAATATCCTAAACTTGCGATCACGTCAAAAATCATTTCATCGAGAATTACGCCTTGCCCGTATACTCTGGCTACGGCAAACCCTTGGTTTCGTGATTCAAATGTGATAGGCTATCAGACAATCTACCTATATTGACACAATGGGTATCTAGGATCTAAAGAGGTCAACGAGAACATAGTTTTAGCAATGTTCCATAGACTATAATTCTTTGGGATGATTTCAATTCTGTGGGTTGTGCCTCGCCAGTGCGCTGCTGGCTGCAGTGAACCCATATTCTCCATTCTCAAATAATTGACGACAGTGCGCTGCTGTCTAACCATCGCAGTCGTTAAATTACTCTAACTATATTCCTAAGGACTTCAAGGAGTTGCCAGAGTTTCAAACTAGTTGACTATGATAGAAAGTGTAACATCTGCCTATAAGTCTCAATCCTTAAGGTAAAAGGCTGGTCGAAAAGAAATATCTGAAGACAAATAAAATAAGAATATCCTAATCTTGATTTCCTAAATATTTTAAATGGTTGAGGGGAAAACATTGAACCAACCCTACATCGAGATTTGTATATGAAAAGCAGAATCAGAAATTATAAACCAGTTACTTACAGCAAAATAGAGTTTAAAATAGGCAATTCTAACTGATGATAAAAAATTTATATCTACAAAGAGCAAAAGAAAACTGAACAGGTTATCAAGATTATAGCCTTAATTCGAGGGGAAAGTCTAACTAGCCAAGTGAGTAGTATACCCACGTTGGATCATGTCGTCATATCAAGGGTAACAGTGTTTCGATAGAGGTTTGGCAAGTCATCTGAATTCAATAATAGCATGGCCTATCTAACAACCTTAACTACCCAATTAATCAAATAATAAGGGACCCTTATCCTAGTTGTTATCTTAAATCATTTTAATCCTAGTTTGTGAATAAGCATTTCCTGGGAGCAGGCTCGCAGCAGTACGACTAATATGGTACTACCGCGAGTTCGCATAATTTGCGAAGACGGACCTGCATGGGCTACCACAAAAACTTGTCACGACCCGCACCCGCTTTTCGGATACGAGACGTGTCCAAGCCAGCCTACGCCGCAGAGTCGGCGGTAGAACGCTGTCAAGCCCGCAAGAAATAAATGCTCAAGAAATAACATTTGATGCTCATTCACAATTTTATATTTATTAAAAAATTTATAATTAAAGAAAATATATGATTTTACAATTAATGAAATTGATACAATTGCTTTCTATTTCTAGGTCGGCCTCAGCATACCCATGTCTTCCCAGTGCTAAGAGTGATCGCGGCTAAACCTGAAAAATGTTGGTTTCCAGTCAGGAATGGAACAAGTACACAAATCGACGGCAATGCAAAACACAATAGAATTAACAAGACATGAAAATAGCATATAAGAAATAAAAACTGGAAGATAACTGATGACATAGCACGATAGAGAAATAAACAAGAAAAAACTAATAAAAGACATCTATCTAGGTGGTGTGAAATATCCTTTTCGATATGTGAACGGCTGGAGGTAAATTCGGCTCACTGCACGTGTCGTGTGCAGCTGCTATCGTTCAAGAATAGACATTTTGGGGATATTTCTGGGTAGTCCACATGTCTACTAAGATATTTCCCCTTCCGACTACTCCTTGTGACGAGCGTGTCAACAAGCAGCAAGATATATGTATAGACATGAAATGAAAAGACTACTATGAATCGGAAAGCAATCAGAAAGTGCACTTGCCTGAGGTCCTTAGCTGGAGAAACCAAAAATAATATACCACTCAAGAGCCACAATCAGTCAACACATGCAGAAGTCTCCAGATGCTGGAATAAATAGTACCAACATTCTTAGAATAGTCAAATTAGCTAAAATTGCCTGTCTTTAAGTCCAATTCTGGATACAGGGGCAAAACGGTAATTTCGGGCAAAAACGATATCCGCCGTTGGACCCGCTTTGCACCGAAAAGCGTGCCAGAGTTAACGGTCTCTAAAGTCGTCAAACTATATGTCTACGGATCCGGTTTTCCGATACGAACCCAACCGTATGTCCAGAGTTTGATTCCGGCGGGCCGTATACAAAATCGTCCGTTGAGTGGGACCACGGGGCCCGCAAAACGGTGATTTTATCAACGGTCTCAGAATCGGACCAAACTTGGCATACAGGACCAGAAAAATGATACGGTTCTGTTGGCACAAGTTTTGTCTCGATCTGACGAGCGTGCACAAAGTAATTGGAAAATTTACAAAGTGCACGATACGAAGAATTTGCAAAGTGCACGGAGAATTTCGACGGATACGCATCAAATTCGTCGCGCACACGCGACCAATTTGAATTCTGCCAAAGCCCACACGACCACGAAGCCGTTATGAAGCTTTTGATGCCTTCGGTTCGCGACCACGTCGCCCGGAATGGCGGGACGCACGTCGTGTGGATGGTTTTCAATGTTTTTAAAACAGGTTTTTCTTGGTTTTTGAGTCAATTTATCACAGCACCTACTGATTATAAAAATAATCTAAAAACAGGGTTTGAAAGTTGGTTAGGTTGTCTAGAAGTCTGTTCAAGCGGTTTTCTAAAACTCGCGATGTTCTGGTCACAATTCGACCGCAAACATCGGACGTTGGGGCAGTTTCTATATCCTGGAAATCGAGATTTTTTCCAGTTTTGGGAATCGATTTGCGACACGCACGAAGCGAATTAATCCAAACTATTTAAAGGGTATTGAAGGGCTATAGGTTAGCTTCGTACCTGCGCAATTGTATCTGAAAACGATCAAGCGTGGGCGAAGATATCTCTTCGCGATGTGGCCTTCCCTGATGCGACTGCTGCTGTTGCCGCTGTCATCTCGCGCGCTCGTGCGTGCGCCTGCCGGCCGTGGTAGGCTCCGACGACACGTGCGGCTGCGCGCGGCCGTTCAGGGGTGCGCGCCGCATCTAGGGCTGGGGGAAGGTTGCGAGATTAGTGTTTCGTGAACTTCTCTCTCTTCCGATCTCTCTTCGTATATGTACATATATATCGGGTTCGGCTGTGCCTAAGTCTCGGGTTCACGGGAGGGGAGATGTTCGGATGGAAGGCTGGGCTGGGCTTTTGCGTGGGCTCGAATTTGGTAAGACAGGACAGTAAAACCGAGTTGTATATACATATGTTGGATGAGGCTGGCTTGTGTTCAGCTGGTTTTTGCTTTGGATTGAATTCCTAATTCATATATTATATATAAGTATAATGATATAGGCTGGGTATGATGATATAGGCTGGATAAATGGGTACTGCTCAAACTATGGGTAGGACTGGGTACTGCTCCTCGCCCTTTCGGAGCTAGGCTCTCCTCCTAGAAGCACAGAGTCCCGCAGACGTAGCAACCTCTGGATTTGCTCCCTCATGGCCTCCTCATGAACTCTCTGTGACTCCAACAGCCTCTCTTGGAAATATCCAAACATCTGGGCTGCGTCAAGTAACAAACCTTCGGGTGGTACAGCAGGGAGTACTATCCCAAGGGGTAGGAAAAGGCTCTCGGTCTCAGGCAAATCTGCAGCTCTCTCCTGAACGACAGGAGATGAAGGAAGACTCTCTGGCGAGGCTACCACCATCTCCTCAATGGCAGGAGGTGCCACCACCCCCTGATCAGATAGAGGGATCACTACCTCCTGAACAGTAGGAGGTGGGGGCACACTCTCAGTAGCTGCAACTGCTCTCAGGCGACGGGTACGGGTCATGGGTGCCATACTGAAAGAAAAGAAAATAAAATAAAAAATGAATCAATCATCAAGGCTGAAAAACTTGTAAATATCAACAAAGGAGAACTAGATACAAGAATCACTATTTAAAGCCAGGCTATACTATCATTCCTAAGACAAGGGCCTAATCACAAGTCATCAAATCATCACACTAAGAAAGAACTACATATGCATAAGCTCTATAAAGCTGAGATATCTCTACTCCTAAATTATTTGATGATGGAAAACAATTTATAATAACAGAAGGGTACGATAGAGATGATCTGTTTAAAAACCTTCTCAGGATATAATCTGATAATCATATGCGTCTGTCCAAAATCATGTTACTCAGAATCCTCGCCATGCCAGTAAGCAAGGCTGCGATAAACGATAGGTCCCATAACTGGGGCATGCACCTCTATAATCATGTCGTCTGGAATTCTCGCTATGCCGACTAGTATAGCTGCGAGAAATTCTAAATCTCATAACCAAGATACGTACATCCGAAGTCAGGTCTCTAGGTTTCCGCCACGTCAGCTAATATAGCTGCGATAAACTCTAGGTTCCATAACCAAACAGATGTTTACCATCCCTGTATTCCCGTCGACATATGTTATCAGAAAAATATCGTAACTCAGGCCATAAAAATTCATCTCGATAGGAAAATCAAATCAACAACGATCCAACAAAATCAAATTCAATAATCAAGGAATGAGAGCAACAAAACAAGGGAAATGATTCAAATTGAAGTTTAAATAAGATTCTCAAGGGTCGTCCCAGAAATCTTTCAAGGAATCCTAACTGTGATTGAGTACCTTCAAAATATATATCCTAATCCTACTGCAGGCTGTAGTGGTACTCTAATTCGAATACCACTACATAAACTCGACCTGCATAGGCCACCACTAAAAAAGTGTCACGACCCGCACCCACTGTGAGGGTACGAGAACGTCACAACGCCCAGCCTACGCTGCAGTGTCGGCGGTAGAACGCTGTCCTAGGTCAGTATATATCTCTCAATATAATACAAGCAGTAAATGAACTCAATCACAACTAAGGAAGAAGAAAGCACGATAAGATATAGAACTCAAGGAAATACAGAAGATATAATAGACTAAGATAATATCCCAGCAAATATCCAGAGTACATATCTCAGCTACTGAATATGAAAGAATATACACAACACAACATCTCTGAACAGAAGTAAAGTCTAGCTAAACAGTCTCAAGATAACATAAAAATAAGATAAGGCCTAACTAAACTAGTCTAGGCAGTGGGGGTGATGTCCTCAGCTAGAGCTGTCCCGTAGAAGGTATCCTCACAGGCCTCCTCCTCGTCCTATGTAATATTTTCAACAGGTCCAGTCAGGACAGGAGCGAGTACAATACATCTCAACAGTTCATAGCAGGTTAAAAAATATAATCATGCAGTAAAGTAAGATATAGATACTGAAGAAATGCAGTATATAAACAGAGAGAGAGAACTGTAATAGAAATATCTACTATAAGTAAAGAGCTACCAGTGACTAGTTTTAGAGTACAAAATCGACATGTGAACGGCTTGATTGTACATGGCTATACTAAAGAGGCGTACATGGCTATTCTACTTTAAAATTGTTCACATGGCTATTTATACTCCCCCGTACCCCCAACTAATACACAAGGATCCAACCAGGTTATGTTATGATTCTATATAACAGCCCCCGAAGGGTGGTAAGCCCCCGAAGGGTGATATGCCCCCAAACGGTGATAAGCCCCCAAAGGGTGATATGCCCCCAAAAGGTGATAAGCTCCCAAAGGGTGATACATAGTAGTCCCATAAATGGGGATTCTGATAGACCCAATAAATGGGATAAGGATTCAGAGAAGACTCTGTGATCATAAAGGTATATATCACAAGTGATCAAAGAACCAAAGAAGCATATAATACGCCATGTAAGTTAAACACACAGAACATAGAGTACCCGATGCTCCCTGAAGGGATAAAATCTCAAGAAGGGATCCATATAGTACTAATCCGTATGACCAACGTGACAGTATCAAGTAAAGTAATTTAATACAGAAAATAATTCTAAGCAGGATATGAAATGATCAGAGAATGTACTCGTCTGTATCTGAGTGTCCGGATGAAATGTACTGTCCGAGGAGAGGTATCTGGCTCCTAATCCGATCAGCACAGGTCACAACAAGTCTAAAATGATGTAATGAAGTCCTACTATGCATTCTATATGATTCTAGGTCAATCTAGGCCAAAGTCAACCCTTGGTCAACTCTGGTCAACCCTAGAGTCAAACCTAGGTCAACCAAGTCAACCCTAAGTCTAACTAGTCAAACTAGTCTATTCTAGGTCTAACAAGCCATTCTAGGTCCTAACAAGGCTAAACAGTCTATTCTAGACTCCATACTAGGCATACCATGCCATAGGCTAAAAGACTAGGCCATGGGCCAATAGGCTAAACCAAGTCTATACAACCTATAAAACATCTATACACATAACACACGCATATATATATATATATATATATAATATCTAGTACACAAATAGATCCATTAAATAATATAACTAGAAACACCCTACAGGCTAATGTGATTTAGCATACAACCTATAGGTTAATGCATACATATATGCATAGGCATAGAGAGGGGCACATAAATGTGTGTCCAAGTGTATGTGTGTGTGTGTATCAGATAGAGGGTGTGTGTTATAAGAGAGTGGCATATATATATATACTAGTGTATGTGTGTGGGTCATGAGAGAGTGTGAGATACATGAATGTGTGGGGGATTACATGTGAGTGTAGGCTTGTGTGTGTTAGATATAAGAACACAGTGAAGTGAGTGGATGAGGGATACATGATACTCAAGTGTGTGGGTGTGTGAGTGTTAGGAATCACATGACAGTATGGCATGTGTGTGTGTGTACTAGTGAAGTGCTAGGTTAGAGTGTGTGTGAGTGATGGTGAGTGACAACAGTGATAGAATAAAAACAGTGGCAAACAGTCCCATTATTTTCAGATTTACACAGGAACAAACCACCCTCCATTTCAGTTTCAGATTAGGAAATCAACATCAGTTAACAAATATAAGTCTAACAGTTCAAATAATACCCTTATATACACATAAACCTATTAAAACAGTCCTACAATTGAATTCTCAGTTTTAAGGAAATCAACCATCAGTAACCTATTGAACTCAAACCAAAACAAAGGGTTCAAACAGTCCTCCAAATCAATACACAGTTTTAACAGTTTAACCCTTCATTTAAATCTCAGATTTAATACTCATGAACACTAAAAAAATATTTAACAGTCCTATAATGTAAACTCAGATTTTCTGAACCAAAATACTCCCAAATCAGTCCAATTTCAACACACTACTAGATATCATGTAGGTACACATATTAGAGGCTTAATAACAAGTAATTAACAGTGTCTAATAGGTTTAAATGATTGCAAAAACTCATTTTTTTGAAAACTGGGAGAAAAACAGAATATGGACTGATACAACAATTTCAGAAATAATGGGAAATGAGAAAATAACAATAAAAATTGAATTGAAATACAAATTTTAGGGTTGGTAATATATAAACATAATGTACACATGCTATTTAATGTGTTTGTGTCCACAAAAGTGGACACAAACGTGTCCATTCAAAACAAACACCAAAACAGTGCACAGAAGACTGCTCTTCGTGCACGTGTTCCTCGAGTTCGTGTGCACGACACAACACGACACAACCCACGTGGTTGTGTCCCAAGGTCGACCTAGACTAGGGCTAGGGTTAGGACACCCTGTCTCGTGTCCACGTTGCGTGTACGCGGCACAAGACACGCGTATCAGTGGCTAAAAATGACAGCCACTGAACAGTACAAAAACCCGTGCACGTGTTCGTGCGTGTCCGACACGACACGTGGGGCCCTAAAACTTGGGGAGCCCTGTGTCAGTGTTGGCCCCCAGCTGTGTGTCAAATCCTAAGTGTCGGGGTGGCGTGTCCGTGTCGAAAACATGCCCGAGTGGCAGGGCACGCACAGTACCCGCGCGCGCGTGTGCACGACCGCACGTACACGTGCCCGACACGACTCGACACGACACCAAGGACACACAAAGACACAAGAAACCTATAAGCAAGGCCAAAAACTATTTTCCTATTCAAACAAATCCCCAAAATTCACACGAAATGCCCATTGGGGCATTTCATCAAACACCTAAAACTATACACTGATACGTGTCCAGTTTGGACACGAAAGGACACGAAAATTTGGGGATTCCTATTCCTATAGTTAGGTTAGGTCTAGGGCTCCCTAATGATTCAAAAATTACAGAATTCTATGGTGAGGAATTGAATATACCAATGAGTATCAAAAGCTTCAAAAAGCTCCACAAAGAGGTGCTCCTCTTGATGGCCAACTCCTCCAATGCTCTCCAAAGCTGAGAACACTTGGTACCAACAGAAAGTAGAGGAAATTTAGGACTCAATTCAATTTATTTGGGTTAAAAAGGAATAAAAATGGATTTACTAGGATTTATTGAAGATGGGAAATACCTCTTTCTAAAACTTGGCAAGAACTTTCTAATGGAGGCTATTCCTAACTTTGAGGGGCATTAAATAGGATGGAAAAGGGTCAATAGTGGCTGCCATGGGCTGATTAGGGTTAGGGTTGGTTCTTGGTGTGGGCCTATGGGCTATTAAGCCTAAGTCATTAGTCATGACTTATGTAGTCATAAGCCATATTAGTCAAATCAACTCCAAATCTCTCCAAACAAGTTCCAATGACTTAACCCTCACTAAATTAGGTCAAACCAAGTTTACTTAACCTAACCAAGTGGTCTTAACCTAGGTTAGTCACTAGGTTAGCCTTCTAGTCAACACTAGTCAAAGTCAACTATAGGGTCAAAATCAATTCTACTAAAAATCACTAAAAATCATATTAATTATAATAAATATAATTAATACTAATAATCACTAAAAATGGTTAGCTGGGACTATCTATGACTAATCTAGGTTGGGTCCAAACCAAGTTAGGCTAATCACAATACATGGCAATCAGTTAAATAATATTAAAATCACACCATTCTTAATAATATATTAAATTCCAAATATATATATATTAAATTCAAAATGACAAAAATATCGTCGAACTGGAAACGATAAATGAAACACCCTAATCACATGGTCAGGCTCTAGGTTAAGCTGTCTCTAGTGTTACACTATCAAAACACCCAAAATCATAAGTCATGATTAAAATAGTTTTAAAATGATTTAAAATTACCAAAATTATATCATGATTTAAAATATCATTATTAAAAGATAAAAATTACAAAATTTTAAAATTACCCTCATTTGGAAAACTGGGTGTTACAGTGCCAAAGCTTGTACGAGTTGTGCCGTGTCGAATTTGTGTCAAAAAGGCATAAGGATATAAACAAGGGATGCCATGCGCCTAATGAGGGGGATTAAAATAGTACAATTAGGGTGCCATGGCTAGGTTGTACCAGGCAAAATGCGCCAGGCTACTGGCCAGACTGTGCCAGGCAAAATACGCCAGGTTGCGCCCAACTAGTTCTGGCACTAAGAAGCGCGCAGGTTGGCCAGTTGCGTCGGGCTAGGGATTGCGCCAGGGCAAGATGCGACGGGGACAAGATGCGTCGTGGCAAGATGTGCCGGGGCAAGATGCGCAGGGTACTATAAAGTGCGCAGGTGGGCCAGTTGGGCCGGTTGCGCCCAACTGGTTCTGACGCTAAGAAGCGCACAGGTTGGCCAGTTGCGCCCAACTTGTTCTGGCGCTAAGAAGCGCGCAGGTTGGCCAGTTGCGCGGGCACTATAAAGTGCACAGTACGACGAGATACGCCAGGCACTAAACAGTACGCCGAACGACGAGATGCGCCGACTGCTACAGGGCCTTCTTCTCCACCAATGCTGAGAGCCATGGCCAAGGAGAACCCAAGAACTACCAAGGTCCATAGAACTCTCATTTCTAAGCCAAAATTGGACTTCCATAGGTCAAAGTGGGGTAGAACGAAATTCTCTACAACATGGAACCATCAAAACTTAAAAATAAGGAAGTTTGATGGATCAAAACCGCCAAAATCCGAAAATGACTAATTTCTAGATCTACAAAAATTAAAGCCTCAAAATAGAAAATGACAAGTTCTAATGTGTCTTAGAAACATGAGAAGAAGCTAATTGAACAATAAAAATGGGTTTTCTTATGGAAGCAAGTTGCACTTGCCTATAGAGGGGGAGGGGTTTTAATGGAGAAGGAAGAGGAGTTATGGAGAATAATGAGGTGAGAGAAAAGTGGGTGGGTTTATAAAGGGGAATGGTGGTAGGTAGGGGGGTTTTCTCCATGTTGAACCAACCAAAATAAACCAAACCTACTCCAAAATGAACCAAGCTAAACCATTACATGCCATGATGAACCTAAACACGATTAAACCAAAATTAGCTAGCCAGGCAGGAAAATAAAAATATATGACATGATTCCGTATACGCATACTGAAAATACGTAGAACGAAAAACGGGGGTGACAGGTTCTTGGCTGGATCTCGGGAGCCGGATGACCATTGGTTCCAACTGCGTTGGTGAGGCAGGAGAACTGGGCACCTCTTTATGCAAAATTACGATAAGGGGTGCGGCTTTGCCCAGTTTACGGGCCTGAAGATAAATTCTCACGGGTTCCTCTGGCCCTGTGATGGCCTCTGGTTCGTCGGTTATATTTTTCTTGGATTCTACATATAGACACGCCTTCGAAGAATAATAGAATTCAAACCCCTTGAAGGGATCGATGTCGACGAATTCAGTCTTCACGAAGCCGAGCTGACTGACATACTTGAAGCATTGGTGGAGTGTGGATGGCACGATCATATAGTCATGTATCAACGGACGCCCCAAAAGGATGTTGTTGGACGTGTCTGCATCTATGACGTAGTATGTAACCTCCATCTTCAGGTCACCAATCTAACATTTCAATCAGATTTTCCCCAAGGGATAGCTCCTTCCTGAGTTGAAACTGCTAATGGCGGTGTTGGTCGCTGCTACCCGGTACATAAGGATGCCGAGGACTTGAAACAAGCTTTTGGGGATGATACTTATCGACGAGCCAGGATCGATATGCATCTGATCCACCTTGATGTCGCCTATGTATCCAGTATAGTACAATGGGCGATCATGCATGTTGGTTTTGATTAGCATATCCTGTAGGGTGAATACGATATTGGGCATTGTATCCGTATAGTTGCTGCCCTGGAGATCTGCTGACGGGTCTTCCCTTGGAGGCTTGACCTGGGCTAAGTAGAAGTCAGCATTTTGGAGCGCTTCGCTCAATACGACATGACGATCTTTGGAGAGCCTAAGGAGCTCGTATAACGACAACTTTGTCGGTGTATTAGCTAATTGTGCTAATATATCAAAGTTGTAATATCTCTCCAACCCCTGAGGTACATCTTTACAGAGCAGCCTGTCAAAGCGGGTTTTCTTCGGCTTGGATCTGTCCGTCAGTGGAGGCTGAGATGGCCCCAAGACATCAGTGATCGGTAGCGTTGCTGGCTGAGGTTCTTCAGCTGAACTACCCGGAGTGGGCTGGATTTGTGCCCCAGACCGGGTAACAACAGCCGCCACTACCTTAGCTTTGGCTGAAATTGTATGGCAAGATCTGGACTTTCTGTCCTTCTTCTTGTTAGTAGGAGATGACACCGCCTGGGTAACTTCGGGTACTAAGTCCTGATGCACCCACATGATCTCTCCTCGCGATGTGGTGAGAGGTACCAATCCAGATGTTTGGTTCTGAATGAGTGGAAGATTGGTAACCTCCATCGTTACCCGAGGGACAGGTATTACCATGTCTAGAGTGCGTGTTGGAGGGAAGTCGCCGAACTGAATTGACACCATGTTCGCTGCCACGATAATCTCTTCAAAGTCTAGCGACAGAGCTTTGGAGTCAATAAGACTCTGGATGTACCGCTTTAACTGGAAGCAGTCATGAGTGCAATGATGGACATAGCTATGGAAGTGACAATACTTTGGGTCCTCCATTTCTGTCGCTCGAGGCACTCGCCTTTGTGGAGGGAGCTGGATCCTACCCCCTTGCAGAATTATATCGAATATAGGTTTGACATGACTATCTTCAAATAAGTAATTCACCCTGGGCCGCTGACCTTCTGCCTATTTTTGTCTAGTCCTTGGTCGCATCAGCGATAATAGCCTGTTTGCCTTTATTATCCCGGTTGGAGGTGCCGCTACTATTGTTGTTGGTGGAACCAGGACGTTTACCCTTATCCTCTCCATCTGGGATGTGTAATCCCAACTGGCGAGCCTTTTTTAACTTTACCTCCGTATTGGTAGCACTTGTGATGAAGGTCGTCCAATCCCTGAACTGATCGTCACCCATCCAGAGGCTAATTACGAAGAACAACTTCTTCTGGCAGATTTTGATCAAGGAGCTTTCAGGATTGCCTTAGGACAATCTCATTGCGGTTTGGCAGAACCGTTCGATATAGTTCCTTGTCAGCTCCCGCTCTCCCTGAATGACGTCCATGTGAGATGACATTGTCACATCATGCCCTATTTTGTAGAATCTGTCCAGGAACATATGCTTGAAGCCGTCAAAAGAATGGATGTATTTGTCGGAAAGGTTGTGATACCAGTCGAATGCGATCCCCTCCAATACTCCGATGAATAATCGTGTGAGGATGGCATTGCTATGCGGCAAGTGGTCGGCTGTGACCTCAAAATAAGTCATGTACCGACTAGCAGAGGTCTTCCCATCATACAAATCTATATGGAACAGTTTATAGCATGGGAGAAAAGGAACATCTCTCCACGCGATGGGATATGGCTGCCGTATTCTGAGGTCTCGGGAGGAGTCTCGGGCATTGAACATTTCTCGAAGCTCCTGGACCTCCCTTCTTGCCTTATTGGCTTTATTTACAGCTGATGGAACAGATGCTCTTGAAGGATCATCACCGAAAGGAGGGGCGGTCGTGTTGGAGTCCGCGTTGACTGCAGGCCCCAAGTTTGTTTGTCCGGGCGTCCTTGCTGGTTGTGTTGGCAAGGCGGCTTTGATTTCATCTACAGACTTGACCAAGGACAGGAGCATGGCTTCAAGAACTTCCAAACGTTGTCGGTCGGTAGGCACTTCATGATCATTATCGGCCATAAAGACTATCCTCATGTGGGTAGAGGTGGAAGAGATCGTAGCAGAGGTGCTCTCTGTGTCGTACCCTTATGCAGAGAAATTATCGAAAAATGTTAAAATATCATCTTTCTCAAACTCGGGAGGGGTGCTACCCCCTGTGCAGGAAGTCGTATTGTCTTGGCAAGGGCGGTCACCCTCAGGGATCTAAGTCTGTTGTGTAATTCTGGAGGATCTCTACCCTCTGTGTATGCTCCTGGTATACCGGGTTGTCGCATATATTGAGGGGACTGCTAACCCTGGCTTCATCTACCCCCAAGGAGGCCGGAGGTGCACTCTTAGGTACTGGAAGCTTCTTCTTGGATCGAGTGCCTAAATAGACACCCCCTATGGTTGCCAGTGGCAATCCTCCAGACGAGAGTTTTCTTGCAACGCTGGCTGAGATTGTCGGGCTGGAAGAGCCTGTCTTCTTTCCCCCTTGCCGGGAGGAACCTTCTGAGTTAAGTTACAGGAGGCGAAAGGAAGTTCCTTGTCTCCCGAAATTTGCACATGTTTCTAAAATTATTGTTGGAAAGGCGCTAGCTGCTGCAGTCGTTGGAAAATGGACTGCAGATCTTCATGTGATGTCGACTTATCGCAACAGCAGTTGATGATGACTTGGGTGCAACGACGATCCTGGAGGGAATCATCGTATGCCAAGGTTGCCTCCTTGCGTTTGTGAGTAATCACCTAACGTAAGTCGATAGCAGGCTGATCTATCTTTGTATCAAATTTGTGGACTCGGGTATCCCGAGCACACAGGTGCGTAGGTATTATGTTTGCTCCCAGATCCGAGGCTAGTAAAAGCACTAACTCTCGATCGTTGGAGGAAGACTTTAAAGACACACCCTGTCCGTTAGCCCTGGGGGACTGGACGCGGGTGGTTCTGTACAACTTTCCATCGGGGGTCCGTATAACAGTTAACGGTGCCCGCTGACGATCAGTAGCTTGGACAGTTTACTGGGCCTGTTGGGCCCACACTGTCCTAGACTTCTTCAACTTAGCACCTGAAGGCACATAGTATAAAGAGTCCTGGTTGGAATATTCCACGTTCTCAATGGGCTACATGGAGTCGGGCCCGCATGAGAAACGGTCAAATACAGAGATTCTGAGACTGCATGAGATATCCTGTCTGAGACGCGGATTGGCTGCTGCATGGGCCATCTTCCTACGGCTTGAGTTGGATGCCGCATGGGCCAACATTCTGCGACCAGAGTCGGCTGCCGCATGGGCCGTCTTCCTGCGACTAGAGTTAGCTGCCGTATGGGCCATCTTCCTACGGTCAGAATTGGCAGCCGTATGGGTCGTCTGCCTGCGGCTAGAGTTGGCTGCCGCATGGGCCATCTTCTTGCGGTCAGAAATTGTAGCCGCATGTGTCGTGTTCCTGCGGCCAGAGTTGGCTGCCGCATGGACAGACTGCCCATTTCTCTTATGCGGCCTCTTCTTCGTCCGTATGGACTTCCTTTGTGCTCCCAAAAACTCAGCATCGTAGTGTTTTCCTTTGCTGGATTTGGGGACAGTAGGGTCCTCTGCGGTCGAAAGTAAAGCCACATGAGAGCTTCGATCCCCGTCGTGGGCCACAGAAGGAGCTTCTTCGAGAACTTGGTCGGGGGCAAATATTTTGTGCTTCGACGTCCTGCAGGTTATTTTTGGGTTGGCTCGCTTCTGTGACGGGATGGTACTCCCTTCAGAGAGCATTTATTCGAAGGCTTGTTGGTCAAAACGAACCACAAGCATTTGTTGCGTAGAGCCGAGCTTGGATGCGTCGAATTGCATCACCAGCTTCTCATTAGAAGAGAAGGATGTCTCCAGTAGAGTCGCTATCGTATTTGCCATTAAAATATCAAAGACAGGTATTACAGAAATACTGAAATTGATTGCAAACTCGCTTGTACAAAAAAAGCCTAGAAAGAAATCCTAGGAAACAATCTAAGTACAATTGTTTAGTTTTTTATTCTGAGGGGTGACGGTGGAGGCTCGGGTGTTTGCAAAAACAAAATTTTTTTGTTTTATTCCAAACTTGTAAAAGAGTACAAAGTACAATGAATTCTGGGAAAGTACAACTTTAGGAATCTGATCAGAAGGCGATCACTTTACCCTTTGGACTATGTGAACTTGAAGATTATAGCCTTTGGAGAATGCAGCAACAATTTTGCAAGAGTTCTTGATCTTTGTCTGTGTGTATTTGACCTCTATGCCAATGTATCTGATCATTTCACAATGATTGGAAACTCTATTTATAGAGTTCTTGAAATAACTGTTTTAGCAGTTATTCTGATGGTACGCGAAGCTGGATTGTGCCACATTGAGTTGCGCTAACCTCCTGTTGTGCCAACTTTCATTCAGTTGTCAATCGTGTACTAACTGTATTTAGACGCGTGGCATCGTATGATTGAGATGCGCATGGTCGTGTACAGGATAGTAGACACATTTTGAGAGATTAGTGGCATGTGCGCCACATCATCCTGCTTTAGAATGTAAGTTGTCTCAACTTTATCATGTTGCGCGAGCTTCAGTCAACAAGTTAAACTGCGCTTGATTTGGGCTGTGCCTACACACGTGGCAGCTTCTGAGCAGATGTCATCAGATTGCGCCTAAGCGCAACTAAGGATTTTGTTTAGATTGCGCCTGGGCGCAACTCATGAAGTATACAGGACAGCTGTCCACCAACTTTCCTTGAGCGGCACAATTCACAGGATTCGAAGAGATTTTCCTCGTTTACTGTTGTGTCAGTCATCAGTATTGTCAGGTAATGATGACCATTAAGTGTCATATGCCACGTAGGTTCTGGCACAAAAAGACTGGGCGCAGTCTGATATTAGGTGCAACCTGATCGGTGGCGCAGTCTGTTCTCAGAGCTTCCTATCAGTGGCGCAACTTGATTTTTAGGACGCAATTTGATTACTGATCAATATATTCAGGGCGTTACTTGATTTTTAGGTTCTACAAGACCCCCTTCAAAGTTTTCAAAACTTAAAGACATTGCAAAGTTTTAGAATACTTTGAATTTAGAAAAGTTTTGACTAAGTCAAGTTGCGCCGGACAATGCTCAGTCATCATGATTAAATACCTTTCTTGAAAATACTCAATCCTCTCTTCATCTTCCGGAGTTTCATTGATTATTTTCAGTTTCCCATGAAGAAGAAGAATATGAAGAGCCAATTTGTTGATATATATATATATATATATATATATATATATATATATATATATATATATATATATATGTAGTTGATCTCTGTACTTTGGTCTTCACTTCTGTTCTTCAATGGCCCCCAAGAAGAAAGAGATGGAGACCAATGCTAACACCACAACCAAGTCTCCTGAAGCGAGACATGATGTTGCGTCTACTACTTTTTTTTTGGAGGCTGACCCAGCTTTGAGGGCAGTGAACTTTTTGAACTGTTTCGGTTTAACCCCGTCAGTCTTCAATCGCTCGAGTGGCGGATCATCCTCTGAGGAGCACGTCAATTCGGAGGGATTTCTTAACCTGATGCGTCGTTCGGGGATCTACACCATGCAAGAATTGGACGCCTCCTTTCGTCAGACTGATGAAGGCAAGAACAACTTTTTATTTTTATGTCCTTGACCGTAGGGCTCCACCCGTCTTTATGCAATGAAACCTAGAATTTCTGATTTTGTGTGGCTGTGATTTTGAATGGTGCTCATGGACATATTCTTTTAGCTAATTCTTTGTTTTACTGTTTCTTCTGAAGAACACGTGGCAGTCGTTACACGGTTTTAGATGCCCATTTTTAGTTCTTTCCCAAAATAGGATCCTAGAACGATGCACCCACCTCATCTTTAACCTCTTTAAAAAGGACATCCAGAGATGAAAGAACCATTCATATTCTCTCAAAACAAATGTCTTCCCACAAGGTTTCACTTGTGCCACTTCATTCTGATGTTATTTTCCTGCATGCTGTGTCTTCAAAAATTGGTAAGTCTCGACAAAGAATGAATGGTATGAATACTCTTCTTTCATACTACTTTTGGAGACAAGTATCGATCTGCATGGTGTAGACACTTATTGATATGCGTTAATTATTTCTGAGAATAGGCGCACACTGTGGTCCAGTATTTAGCTCCGATCAGAGGCATGTATTGCTGACATATACCTGTTTGATCAGTGTTTAGTGCTGATATGTGCCTGTTTTTAGACGTAATGCTGATGTACGCCTGTTTGTAGACACAATGCTGTTGTGCGCCTGTTTGTAGGCAAAATACTGATGTGTGCCTGTTTGTACGCACATACTGATGTGCGCCTGTTTGTAGGCAAAATACTGATGTGCGTCTGTTTGTAGGCGCATACTGATGTGCGCCTGTTTGTAGGTGCATACTGATAGATTCTGCTAACTTCTCCTATTTTATTGATATTTGCAGGGACTTGGTTAGCTAGCTTCTTCAGAACTGGCATTGGTGATTTGAATGTTGTAGAGAGCATTCTTCTGACACTCACATCAGACAGCTTATGTGGTTCTGACACTCAAATCAGACAGCTCAGGACTCTTCATGTTAAGAAGGGTCTTCCTCAGATGGTAGGAAGAGCCTATACACATGAGAGTTGGATGGTGAAGACGCAGAACTAGGAATTGTATCACAAGGGTGATCTCGTTCCTAGTTCTTCTCTCCACCAGTTGTATCGACAGCAGCTCATCTTTGGGCTGCTGCACTCTGGGGTTCTTCTCTAGTCTTTCTCAGAAAGAAGACCAGAGTTAATTCCATTGTCTGGCTCGTTGCTTGAGGTCGAGACGACAAGAAATTGCCACCAACAAATAAGAAGATCCAGAGATGTAATAGACCTTCATTATCGATGAGAAGATCCAAATATGTAATAGACCTTAATTTAGAATGAAAATCCAAGATGAAATAGATTTTCATCAAGATGTATCTATGCTTTTAAAGAAGGAATAAAGAAATAATTGTCTCATTATTCTCTTTCTTTCTTTTTTACAATTTGATTTTACTATGCTGTCATAGATAACAGAATCCAGAGAGGATCACGAATGTGGCAAGTTGTTTTGATGTGAATATTTGGAATTCAAGTTCGTAAAAAGACATAACCTCTCACTATGATAAATGGGTGATCATTCACTTCGATTTCCGAGGAAAAAATATTGAATGAATGAATGGCCGTTTAGACTTTCAAAGAAGACAGCGAATAAATCAAACACGCCAGTTTCGAAGCAGGGAAGATGAAGAGTCGGTTATGAATGAACCGTTAGAAATGAACAAACAGTTGTGCCGCTTTCCAAAAGTTGCATCAGTTCTCAAGGTTGATTGCCTATAAATTGTCAATCTCTTTTTTTCCTGTGCAAGAAAAAAAATGTCTTTCAAAGATTTGATTGCTTCGAAGACTGAAGAAGAAACCAAGACTTCCTTTGTTGAGCCTCCAGTGCCTTCTCAAAAAGAAAGGGACGAAGGCTCAACTATTCCTCCTGCGCCAGGACAGGATTTGATCTCCAAGTTAGTGGATCCTGGAAAAACTGCTGAAGAAGAGGCATTGAGGATGGCTATTTGTGAGTTCCTAGTGCTTTCAGACAATAAGATGTTTGAAATATTGGCGACTTTTGTATTTAATCAGGAAGGGTCGGGGCCTCCTCCCCGTCCTTAATATTATGTAATTATATTCTGCTTTTGAATAAAAAATAAACTTTTATTTACATCATGTCTCTGAAAATAAAGTACATTTTGTCTTTATACATAATATTTCTTGAGAAATTTGCCATTGATGGGCATCATAGCAACTCTGCCATCCATATCTGTTAATTGATAGGCTCCATTAGAGAAGACTTTATTTATCACATACGGTCCTTCCCATTTTGCCTCGAACTTGCCTTTGCTCATATGTGTCATAGTCATAGGACGTCTGACTATAAGAACCAACTCGCCTTCTTGAAATGTTCGCACTCTGACTTTGCGATTGAAAGTTTTTTTGAAATCTGGGCTTGATAAAGTTCGATATGTTGTTGAGCTAATAACCTTTTCTTGTCGAGCGCCTCCAATTCCTGAAGCCGAAGACGATCATTATTGTCTGTAGTAAGCTCATTAGCAATGGCGATTCTCAATGATGGAATTTAAATTTCCAAAGGTAGCACAGCTTCACATCCATATTCCAGAGAAAAAGGTGTGCAACCTGTGGGGTTACGGACGGTAGTGCGATATGCCCATAGACACGCTCCGAGTTTATCACTCTAATTACGTTTGTTGATAGAGACAAACTTTTTAAGGAGTTTGATAATAGTCTTATTGAATGCTTCAGCCAACCCGTTAGCCGCAGGATTGTAGGCTGTAGAGACAACATTATTGATTCTGTTATCATCATAGAACCTATTAAACTTCTGGCTGATGAATTGTGGCCTATTATCATGGATGATTCGGCGAGGGACACCAAACCTGTATATCACATGATGTTTGATGAAGTTGATAACACTACTCATTTTAACTTCAGCCAAAGGTATAGCTTCTGCCCACTTGGAGAAATAATCGATTATAGCCAAGATGAACCGATGTCCTTTAGAGGAAGGAGAATTGATAGGACTAATTATGTCCATACCCCAAGCTTCGAAGGGCCATGAGGCAGCAGTTGGATGAAGAAACTTCGATGGTTGGTGAATGAAGTCTGTATGAATCTGACATACACGGCATTTCCTTGCATAATCAATAGCATCTGATACCATAGAGGGCCAGTAGTAGCACATACGTCGGATACGATCCTGTAATTTAGGACCAGGCTGATGTACTCCACAAACGCCATCATGAGCTTCGCGTAATATCTGCTTTGCTTCGTCACCAGCAAGACATCTTAAAAGCAATCCATCAAAAGTTCTTCGATAGAGGGTCTTGGTAGTATGATTATAATAGAATCGGAGCGATCGACGACGGATACTTGTAGCTTCTTTAGGATCTTCTGGCAATATATCATGTACTACAAAATCAATGAAAGTTACTCTCCAATCCTCGCTAAGGACATTGGCTTCAGTTAGGTTGCTGATTTCAATTTTGTGGTTGTTTTCAACACAGAATAGTTCTCTATTAGAGATAACAACCATCTGTTGCCTTTTGACTGGAACTGCCAACACTGCAGCTAGGTTAGCTAAGGCATCAGCTTCTGTATTGCATACCCAACGTACATGTTCGATGAAGAATCCTTTAAATGTAGAAGCTATCTTGGTTGCTGCTTCATGGTATGGTACTAGATCTTGATGTCGGACTTCATATATGCCTCTAACCTGATTAACAATCAGCTTAGAGTCCCCATATACTTCGAGATATTCAATATCCAGTTGTTTAGCTAATTGAAGTCCGATGAGCAAAGCATTGTATTCTGTCACATTGTTGGAGCATGATTTGTCTAAAGAATATGCTCTTTGAATAGTTAATCCCTCGGGTGAAATGAGAACAATTCCCTCTCCCGCAACAAGAGTACCCCCAAGTCGAATTCTAGAAGCTTCATCAAAGAATAATCTCCAAGTAGGAAATTCATCTGAGACCATATTTGATTCCAAAGTTTCGTCCGGAATCTCATCATAGAGTTTAGATGTCTCAGGGACAGGATGAGCTGCAAAGAAGTCAGCAAGTGCTTGGCCTTTCACAGACTTTTGAGGAACATAAACCATATCATATTGTGCTAGCAATATAGCCCATGTGGAAAGCCTAGAATTGAGTGTACTTGGCTTCTTTATTAGAACTCGAAGAAGATTGACTCGGGATATGACATGAATAGTTTGGCCTATGATGTAATGTCTTGTCTTCTGAGCAGCAAACATTAAGGCTAAACATTCCTTCTCCACTGAGTTATAACGATGTTCAGCTCCAATCATCATTCGGCTAAGATAGTAGATGGCTTGTTCATGACCTTTCTTGTTCTTTTGAGCCAGCAAAGCTCCCAATGAATGATACATTGCTCGGACATACATTAAGAAGGATATTCCTGAGATCGGTGGTACAAGAACCGGTGGACTCATTAAATACCGCTTTATGTCATCAAATGCTCGTTGACATTCTTCTGTCCAAATGAAAGATACATCTTTCTTCATTAATTGAGTAAATGGTCTGCAGCGTCCAGATAAATTCGAAATGAACCGTTTGATGTACGCAAGTCGACCTTAGAATCCTTGTAGCTCTTTTAGGTTGGTGGAGGACGCATCCCTTGAATGGCTTTGATCTTCTCGGGATCAACGTGTATACCCTTAGAGGTAATGATGAAGCCGAGAAACTTACCACTAGAGACACCCAAGAAAGACTTGGTGGGGTTCATTTTGAGTTGATGCTGGCGCATTAGATTGAAGATAGTTCTTAAATCTTGAATGTGATCTTCTTTGAGACGACTTTGACAGAAATATCGTCAACATAGCATTCGACAGTCTTTCGTAAATAATCTCGAAAGATAGTACTCATAGCCCGCTGGTAAGTTGCACCTGCATTCTTAAGACCAAACGGCATGACCGTATAACAGTACACACCCCGAGGAGTACGAAACGAAGTATGTTTCTCATCTTCAGGATTCATCCGGATTTGATTATATCCAAAAAATCCATCCATAAAAGAAATTTGTTCGAATCCACATGTATTGTCGATCATAACATCAGTAATTGGAAAAAGGAATTCCTTTTTAGGGCAAGCATCATTGAGTTTCCGAAAGTCTATGCAAACTCGAAACTTTTCGGTCTTCTTCAGGACTGGGACGACATTGGCCACCCAGTCAGGATGTTGTTCTTCTCTGATAAAACTGCAAGCTATATGCTTTTTGACTTCATCATCAATTGTATCCATCATTTCAAGCTTGAATCGCCGTTGATATTGTTTGACCGGTTTGGCATTCGATAAAATGTTCAGCTTGGGAGTTGCAATTTGAGGATCTAATCCCGATATATCTTCGTAACTCCAGGCGAAGACATCAATGTATTCACGAATAAGGTGAATTAATTCTTGTTTATCATCTTCTGGAAGATTCTTGCTAATAAAGATTGGTCGTGATACGCCTTTCTCTCCAATATCAATTTGAACCAGTTGATCTTCAGTAGGTGGGTCTCGTTGTTCGAAACGAAGTTCCTACTGATTGTCCATCCTTTATGTCCAAGGATCCATGTCAGTAGCTTCTTCAATGTCACTTTCGTCATCTTCTGAGAATTCGACAGACACCATGTTAGAAGATACTATCACCTTATGAACATGACCGATGCTGGTATCAGAATCCCATGAGATAGAATCAGAAGAGTTTGGATGTTCTTCTTCATCAGATTCAGAAGGTTCTGGAGTTAGAAGTGGTGACGTATAACCTAGTCCTCGTTTCGTCTTACTGTGGTATTGTTATGATTTTTCCTTTTGGAACAGTAATACGAAGAGGGGTTCGCCTTCATTTACCATTGTTGAGACCTGTTCTGAAATTATATCTCATTTTACGGATGATGGCTTTGGATTGTGGACTATAACGTCATAATTGTAGCCTTCCTGTATCATCTCTATTATCATTATAGAGCATGATTTTTGGTTCTTCTCTTTTGTTAAAGAATATAGGCTTTTTATCTTTCTTTCGAGACGGTACTAAGAAGTACGACTCTTGTATTGAATCCAGTGATACCATGTTTCATCGAGATGATACGACTTCTATTGTAAGTGGTTTAAAGCTATCTAGCATATCCAGATAACACTGAGTATAGTAAAAGACATCAGTATACTGCAAAGGAGGTGCTTTATTAATTTTTACACCATCATTTACAACAGGGACTTTAGCCTTAGCAGGCTTAGTCAGATTGATGATAAGAGGGGGAGAAGAAGAACGAGGAGGAGGAGGGAGCTTCTTGTGACGAAGATCGATTACAAGCAGCTCAGAAGTGGTGAGCTCTCTTTGTTCCTAACTATCACCTTTAGGCTGCTTCTCATGGGAAGGTAGATAGATAGTCAGAGGTTTGGAAGACCGAGGGCAGGAAGTACGCCCTTTGACAGGAATCACCAGAGTATTATTCGGCATACTCTTTTGTTCTTCATCTGTATCCATTGCTAGTACCACCTTCATGAATTCCTCTTTGTACATACGAGAATTATTGCAGTATGCTTCAACTCCTTTGAAAGGATTCAGATCTGCAACCTCTTTTTGGACTTCTCTATTACCATCCACATATTTTAAACATTGGTAGAGTGTAGAGGGTAGGATATTGTGTTCATGGAGGAATGGCCTTCCCAACAAAGCATTATATGAGGCAAGATTGTCAATAACATAGAAAGTTACCTTTGTGCGAATATTGCCAATTTAAAGTTTTAGGCGTATCTTCCCCAAAGGTTAATTTCTTCCTTGATTGAATCCCAGAATGGTAGTGATAGTTGTAGAAAGATTGTGTACTGGGATTTTCAAAGCATCCAGCAAAGACTTCGGCATGATGCTAAGTGCAGACCCGGGATCAATCAGAATACGGTCGACTTTTATGGTGTCCACATACCCCGTAAAATAGAGAGGACGATCATGACGATTGTCTTCTAACAACATTTCATCTTGTGTAAAAGTGATATTGGGCATTAGTTCGAATACACTATGACAATGTGCACAGCTGACTGGCTCCTTTTCGGGCTTTTTGAAAAGAGTCAAACAAGCGTCAGCCTGCATCAAGGCTTCACTTAACGTCTCACGAGTTTTTTTTGAGAGATGTAAAAGTTCAAAGATTGACAATCTTGCCGGAGTATTGGCCAATTGAGCCAATATGTCAAAATTGTAAGGCTTTTCAAGTCCAAGAGATAAGGACTTCTTCAATGCTTTATCAAAGCGAACATGTTGCTTTCCCTTGTCTGCTGATGTTGGTTTTGGAGGAGATGGCTCGACCACTGGCAAGGATGTAGATGGTGTATCTTCAGCAGGAGAAGATGATAGAGGAAGAGCATCCGGGGATGGAGCAGGGTTCTCTTGATTTTTGGAATACTCCCGAAGATAGGGTTTTCCAGATCTAGTGCCCATTAGAATTTCTTCTTCTGTTATTGGTTCAAAGAATACTATGTTGCAGTTCTTGGATTTAGACTTAGAATGCTTCTTTTGCTTAGAAGAGGAAGGCGTTTCAAATTCTGCCACCAGATCTGGATGAATCCACATATCTCTTCTCTGTCAGTTGACATCGGAACAAGACCTTCATTTTGAGGAGGCGGGATATTCATAATTTCCAGAGTAGTCCTGGGAATGGGGACAACACTATCTTGTACGAGTTGTGGTAGAAAATTATCGAATTGGAGAGAAACCACATTAGCAGTCACTGTTTTCTCGTCCTGCTGTAGAGTAATTACTCCAGAGTTGACCAACTCCTGGATTTTGCCCTTGAGCACATAACATGCTCTGGTTGGATGCCCTATGAATCTGTGATAAACACAGTATTTAGGGTGATCAGTTTTACCAACTTCTTCTAGTCACTTTGCCTCTGGAAGCTTAAGCTTATTGCTTTTGATCAAGCAATCGAAGATGCTTAAAGTATCATCTTCATCGAAAGAATACGCTTCTTTTGGACGAGTTGACTTTTGCAGTGGTGCTGATGGAGTGGATGTCGTCTGAGTAACATTAACAGCCAAAGACTCCTTGTCTTTGAGATTAATGGCCAACGTTTCTTTATTCCTCCGATTATTCTGGCGATTACTACCCCCGGGTGTAGAATGTTCATCTTGGTTAGGATGAGTCATCTGGACTCCTAACTGCTTAAACTTTTTGGTACTAACTTTTGTCGCCTTTGCATTAACAATGAAAGAAGGCCAATCCTGGAATTGTGTAGATCCCGTCCACATACTGATAATAGGCAATAAGTTTGATTTGAAAGTGTCTATTGTTACAGCAGATGGAGTACCTAAAGGCATTTTGAGTGCCTCTCGGCCGAATCTTTCAGTAAAACTCTCCGTGGATTCATTGTGCCTTTGTTTAATTTTAATGAGGGCAGACATCGTCATGTCATTGACTCCCTCATAAAATTGTTCCAAGAACATTTGCTTGAAACCAGCAAAAGAAGTGATACAACCATCAGACAAGCTACGATACCAGTTATATGCTACACCTGCTAAACAATCGACGAACACTCTGGTAAGGAGAGCATTATTTGGCTGTAATTGATCAGTCATCACTTCGAATTGACTGATGTACTGACTTGGAGAAGTGCTGCCATCAAACAGCATAATGGTTGGAAGCTTATATTTATGAGGAAATAGAACTTTCTTCCACTCTGTAGGATATGGTTGCTTTATGCCCAGCCTTTGTAGGCCATCCTTCTGCTTGAAGGCCTCAAACTGAGTGCGTAAGAGTTTTACAGCCTCATTAGCATCCCCTGATGTTTGGGAATTGGTAGGCTGGTTAGAAGTGTTAGGAGGAGGAACAGCGTGGTAATTACCACCCCAGCACCAGACTGACTTGGATCAGCTTGAATTGGCACAGAAGCAACCTGAGGGGCTGGTACCCACAGACAAACAGGTACAGAAGATGCTATAAGCTCAGGATTTGTAATAGGGTTTACAATCGGAGGCACTGTATGTTGAGCCCCCATTATGGTGTGCATGCTTGCAACCATTTCTGCCATAGTTTTCAATTTGTCTTCTAATGCAACAATGTCACGACCCGCATCCACTGTGAGGGTACGAGAACGTAACAGCGTCCAGCCTACGCCGCAGAGTCGGTGGTAGAAGGTTGTTCTAGGTCATGAACTATAACTAACATAAATACGAATACTCTCCATTAGGAGGCCAACACAGAGGTACAACTCAATCACAATCTAAGGTAGAATGTAGCACGATGAAATAGATAAGAAAATCCTCAACCGAGGTACAACAGAAATGAATAACAATCTCAATATCTCTAAAAAATATACAAACTCTGGAATCAAGGACAACAACTAAACATGAAAAGGAAACAGTCTAAGCTATCTATACTAAGCAAGGTATCGTCCTCAGCAGCTGCCTGAACCTCCCCAGGGGTCCAGGTCGCGAGTGTCATCTAGGCAAGCTCCAAAGTAAGGGATCCAGGGTTCCTCATCATCCTCTGTAAAATTTTCAACAGGTCCAGTCAGGACGGGAGCGAGCACAATACATCTCAACAGTTCATAGCAGGTTAGAAAATATAATCATGCAGTAAAGTAAGATATAGATACTGAAGAAATGCAGTATGTAAACAGAGAGAGAGAACTGTAATAGAAATATCTACTATAAGAAAAGAGCTACCAGTGACTAGTGATTTAGAGCACAAAGTCGACATGTGAACGGCTTGATTGTACATGGCTATACTAAAGAGGCGTACATGGCTATTCTACTTTAGAATTGTTTACATGGCTATTAATACTCCCCTGTACCCCCAATTACTATACAAGGATCCAACCAGGTTATGTTATGATTCTATGTAACAGCCCCCGAAGGGTGGTAAGCCCCCAAAGGGTGATATGCCTCCAAAGGGGTGATAAGCCCCCGAAGGGTAATATGCCCCCAAAGTGTGATAAGCCCCCAAAGGGTGATATGCCCCCAAAGGGTGATAAGCCCCCGAAGGGTGATACATAGTAGAACCATAAATGGGGATTCTGATAGACCCAATAAATGGGATAATGATTCAGAGAAGACTCTGTGATCATATGGATATATGTCACAAGTGATCAAAGAACCAAAGAAGCATATGATACGCCATGTAAGTGAAATGCACAGAACATAGAGTACCCGATGCTCCCTGAAGGGATAACATCTCAAGAAGGGATCCATATAGTACTAATCCGTGTGACCAACGTGACAGTATCAAGTAAAGTAATTTAATACAGGAAATAATTCTAAGCAGGATATGAAATAATCAGAGAATGTACTCACCTCGTATCTGAATGTCTGAAATAAATGTATTGTCCGAGATGAGGTATCTGACTCCTAGTTAAAGCAACACAAGTCAAGATGTATACAAGGGATGATAAATGTAATCTACAACGCATCTGCATGTTGTCTAGGTCAAACTAGACTAAAGTTAACACTTGGTCAACTCCATTCAACTACACTAGTCAAACTAGGTCAACCTAACCCAGACAAGTCTTGCTAAGCCTAACCAAGACTATTCTAGCAAGCACACATCAAATCTAGGCTATACAAGCCAACTGCACACCTATACTGGCCTCAACCCACACACAAGCAATGAGCCATAGGCATACACCCCTAGGCATTATCATGCCTATATACCAAACACATTCTACATAACACATATTAACACATATATCTAATTAATATAATACACACATATTATAATATATAGGGTACCTATTTATACATATATTGTCTATATATATATATATACATTACACAATATGTATACATGGAGAGTTAGGAAGGGATGTGGTGGTGGCAATGTGTATGTGTGTGGGCATGATACAGTGCAATGTGTGTGTGTACATAAGGGTAGGCATTTATTTGTGGGAAATACTAACATGTGTGTGTGTAGACCATTGTGTGTAGAGAGTGTTAGGCTAGAGTGCTGTGATAGATAGAGGGTGGTGTGTGTGATAGGATAGTGTATTGATACATGAGGGGGTCATGTGTATATGACAGTGAGGCAATTACACTATGGTGTGTGTATGTGAGTGAAAAATAGTGAGGCATGTTACATAGGTGTGAAAAAGTGTGTTAGGCTTGTGTGTGAGTGATGGTGAGGAACAAACAGTGAAGTGAGTGAAATAGGGCAATGTAGATAGGTTTCAGGAACAATGTTCTGTGTTAATGTGTGTGAACTCACATTGCATGTGTGTATAAGTCTAGAGAGTGAGGGTGACATGAAAACAGTGAGGACCACATCAATTTCAGAATTTAACATATGGATACAAACCCCCAAATCAAATCCAGTTCTACATGAACCCAAAATCAGTTTAAACAGTAAACTCAAACCCAGTTAAAATAGTACTCTAATGAAAATCTCAGTTTAACGCAATGAAGAACTCAAACTCAGAAATCATTAATCACATAAAACCAAACACAACAGTTCAAAAACAGTCCTTAATGATATTCCAGATTTTTTGAACCCAAACCACATCAATCCAAACCCCAATTTCAACACACTATTAGAACTCATATAGGAGAACAAGTTAGGGATTTAATCTACACTAATTAACAGTATTTAATGGGTTAAAAGACTGCAAAAAATTGAATTCACAAAACTGGAAAAAAAATCAGAAAATAGACTGATACTCACGATTTCAGAATTTTGGGAAATTCGAGAATGAACAATGAAAATTAAATTAAAATACTAAAATAGGGGTTGGTAAAGTATAATCATAATGTATACATGCTATGTGAAGTGTTTGTGTCCACAAAAGTGGACACAAACGTGTCCAATTCACTAAATCCCAAAAACAGTAAAACACAGGACACAGACCACAGCAACAGCGTGCACGTGTTCACGTCGCTCGTGTGCACGACACGACACGACGCAACCCACGTGGTTGTGTCCCAGGGTCGACCTAGACTAGGGCTAGGGATAGGGCACCCTGACATGTGTCCACGTCGCGTGTACGCGACACGAGACACGCGTATCAGTGGCCAAAAACCACAGCCACTGAAACAGTGCAAAACCCGTGCACGTGTTCGTGCGTGTCCGACACGACACGTGGGCTCGGATAACTTGACACATGGGGTGGCAGATATTGCCCCTTGATGTGTGTCAAGTCTCAAGTGTCGGGGTGGCGTGTCCATGTCGCAATCGAGCCCAAGTGGCAGGGCACGCACAGTGCCCGCGCGCGCATGTGCACGACCGCGTGTACACGTGCCCGACTTGACTCGACACGACACTAAGACTCGACACAAACTCCAGAAACATGTAAGCGAGACCAAAAACTAAAATCCTATTCAAACACAATTCCAAAAATCACACGAAAAGCCCATTGAGGCATTTCAACAAACACATTAAAAACGACACTGATACGTGTCCAAAAAGGATACAAAATTTTAGGGTTTCCTATTTCTACAGTTAGGTTAGGTCTAGGGCTCCCTAATGATGCAAAAATTACAGAATTCTATGGTGAGGAATTGAATATACCTATGAGTATCAAAAGCTTCAAAAGCTCCACAAAGAGGTGCTCCTCTTGATGGCCAAACTCCTCAAATGCTGTCCAAATCTGAGAATACTTGATACCAACAGCAAGTAGATAGAAATTAGAATCCAATACAATTTGTTTGGGTTAAAAGGAATAAAAATGGATTTACTAGGATTTATGGAAGATGGGGGCTTACCTCTTTCTAAAACTTGGCAAGAAAACCTAATGGAGGCTAGCCCTAACTTTGATGGGTATTAAATAGGAAGGAAAAGGATCAATAGTGGCTACCATGGGCTGATTAGGGTTAGGGTTGGTTCATGGTGTGGGCCTATGGGCCATTAAGCCTAAGTCATTAGTCATGACTTGTGAAATCACAAGCCATTCCTTAAACAATTCAAATTCTATTTCCACCAAATTAATTCTATGGTTTAATTATCACTAACTTAAGTCAACCTAGGGTTCCATATCCTAATCACATAGTCATGACCTAGGTTAGCCACTAGGTTAGTCTCAAAAGTCAACATAAGTCAAAGTCAACTAAAACACCAAAATCAATTATACTAAAAATCTCTAAAAAAATCATATAAATTCTAATGATTCTAAATAATACATAATAATTCCAAATAATTCCAAAAATTACAAAAATGACTAAAATACCCCTCAATCTAGAAATGATAAACAAACACTAGCATGACACCAATTCATAAGTCATGATTTAAAATAGTTTTTAAAATGATTAAAAATCAATAAAAATCATATAAAATTTTTAAATACCAAATTAAATAAATTAAAATACAAAATTTCAAAACTACCCTCATTTGGAAAAACTGGGTGTTACAATCCTACCCACCTTATAAAAATTTGTCCTCGAAATTAAGTTGGTAGCAGTCCTTCTAGGTCAAACACCCCACAATCAAAGTCTTAAACATACCGTCAGATAATCATATACGTCTGTCCAAAGTCATGACACTTAGAATCTTCTTCGTGCTTGTGAGCAAGGCTACGATAATCACAGAGTCCTCGACTAAGGCACATACCTCTAGAATCGTGGTATTTAAAATTTTTGCATTGCCACATGCTTGGCAGCAAAAACCTTAAATTCCTACACCCGAAAAATACGTCCTAAATCTGACTATATGTCCTCACTATGCCAGCTAAACACGACTATCGAAGATTCTAGATTCCGTAACTGGGTGACCTAGCCCATATGATTTATCTCAGAAGAAATCAAACATAACACAAGAACAACAGGACAAAATTGATAAATCAAAAAGGAATAGAAGGAATCGAAATTTCAAGACAGTTATAAGAGGCAATTACAGAATTTGAGTCAAAAGAACGGAACCTGCAACTAGATCTCCAACGGCCTGAGCATCCTCGACTGTCCTGGCGAAAGCTCGCCCTTGCTGGCCTCCCCTGGCCTGCTGCTGATGCTGCATATACCTCTGCTGCTGAGTCGGTAAGGGAAATCCCCTCTGCTGGCTTACCGGAGCCCTAGCTCCTGCTCCCTGAACCGTCTGTCCCGTTGACTCGGGACACTCTCTCAGACGATGATCGAATCCTCCACAAAGCAAACATCTGCCCAGCCTCTTCCGGCATTCACTCCAATCGTGCCCTGGTCTCTTACAAAAAGGGCAAATGATGACAAGCTGCTGTCCCGGGGTCTGCTGCTGCCTCTGCGGCTGCTGCGCCTGCTGAAAGGGTACGCGATCCTGAAACTGCCGCTGCTGAAGGTAGACCCTCAGCTGCTGGTACTGCTGCTAAAACTGTAGAAGTAGCATCTGCTGCTGAAACTGTAGAGGTAGCATCTGCTGCGGATACTGCTGCTAAAACTGTAGGGGTAGCATCTGCTGTGGATACTGTGGCTGAAACTATAGGGGTAGCATCTGCTGTGGATACTGTGGCTGAATCTGCAAGCGGGGCATCTGATGCGGATACTGCTGCTGAATCTGCAGGTGGGGCCTCTTGGCCGGGCCCGTACTGCCACTAGCTTCCTGAGTGTCTCGCATCCTCTTCTCCTTCAGCCCAAGATCGTCCTCCGCTGTCATGGCTCCTACTAGAATCTGCTAGAAGGTGGCGTCGCGATCGCTCTTGGTATATGACTTGATCTCTCCGATCAAACCCCTGTGGAACCTCCTCGCCTTCCCGACCTCGGTAAAATCCTCGATGAATCTTCTCAAACGGCTGAACTCTCCAGCGTACTCCTCAAAGGTCTGGTTCTCCTGAACCAAACTCTCGAACTGCGCCTCCAAAGCACGGAGTGCGGTATCGGGAAAGAATTTCTCCTTGAACAGTTTCTTGAATGCTGCCCAAGTCTGACCAGCTGTACCAACCCTCGGGTCCGTCTGGTACCAGGTACGGGCCAAGTCCTGCATCTGACTGGCGGCTGCCTCGATCTGTAATCCTACTGGTATCTGTGCCAATTAAAATATCTCTTCAATGTGCCCTATCCAATCGTCAGCGTATGTGATGCCCTTTGTACCCTTGAAGTCTCGGGGTCCCATCTTCTTGAAGGAATGGATGTCTGGAGTCCTCGGCTGATACGGCTACATCTGGCCTCCCTGTGGCTGAGCAGCCACCAGCTCCACTGTCGTCCTGACCAACTGGTGAGTATCTTGTATGCTCTGTCGGATATCAGCAGACTGGCTCTGCTGTATCTGCTGCTAAAACTCCAAGAATCGCTGGAAGAGGATAAACACTTGAGCCGCATCTACTGTCCCTGACGGTAACTGCTGCTGGTACATATCTGGAATGACGGGGGAAGACCTCCGGACAGGTGGAGGTGCGTTCCCAAAAGCTGCAGAAGCTCCTATATGAGCAGAAATAGAGGGTGTTGTGTTCCCAGCGTCCACAATCAGGCGAGGGGTGGTAGGCCTCTCACCAGCGTCTGCAGAGCCAGAGCGATGCGATCGTGTCTCAATCACCATCCTGGAGACAGATCAAACAAGGAATCAATACTGAGATAGAAACGGTAATTCAAGGGAGGACAGTTATTCGAGGAAGTATCAGGAATTTAGATGGCAGGAATCCAGTTAAGAGTTTTTCCTAATGTGATTGAGTACCTCAAAATAATCCTAATCCTACTGCAGGCTGTAGTGATACTCTAATTCGAATACCACTACACAAACTCGACCTGCATGGGCCACCACTAAAAGCGTGTCACGACCCGCACCCACTGTGAGGGTACGAGAACGTAACAGTGCCCAGCCTACGCCGCAGTATCGACGGTAGAACGCTGTTCTAGGTCATGAACTATAACTAACATAAATACGAATACTCTCCATAAGGAGGCCAACACAGAGGTACAACTCAATCACAATCTAAGGTAGAATGTAGCACGATGAAATAGATAAGAAAATCCTCAACTGAGGTACAACAAAAATGAATAACAATCTCAATATCTATAAAAAATATACAAACTCTGGAATCAAGGACAACAACTAAACATGAAAAGAAAACAGTCTAAGCTATCTATACTAAGCAAGGTATCGTCCTCAGCAGCTGCCTGAACCTCCCCAGGGGTCCAGGTCGCGAGTGTCATCTAGGCAAGCTCCAAAGTAGGGGATGCAGGGTTCCTCATCATCCTCTGTAAAAATTTCAACAGGTCCAGTCAGGACGGGAGCGAGCACAATACATCTCAACAGTTCATAGCAGGTTAGAAAATATAATCATGCAGTAAAGTAAGATATAGATACTGAAGAAATGCAGTATATAAACAGAGAGAGAGAACTATAATAGAAATATCTACTATAAGTAAAGAGATACCAGTGACTAGTGATTTAGAGCACAAAGTCGACATGTGAACGGCTTGATTGTACATGGCTATACTAAAGAGGCGTACATGGCTATTCTACTTTAGAATTGTTCACATGGCTATTTATACTCCCCCGTACCCCCAATTAATACACAAGGATCCAACCAGGTTATGTTATGATTCTATGTAACAGCCCCCGAAGGGTGGTAAGCCCCCAAAGGGTGATATGCTCCCAAAGGGGTGATAAGCCCCCGAAGGGTGATATGCCCCCAAAGGGTGATAAGCCCCCAAAGGGTGATATGCCCCCAAAGGGTGATAAGCCCCCAAAGGGTGATAAGCCCCCGAAGGGTGATACATAGTAGTCCCATAAATGGGGATTCTGATAGACCCAATAAATGGGATAAGGATTCAGAGAAGACTCTGTGATCATATGGGTATATGTCACAAGTGATCAAAGAACCAAAGAAGTATATGATACGCCATGTAAGTGAAACGTACAGAACATAGAGTACCCGATGCTCCCTGAAGGGATAACATCTCAAGAAGGGATCCATATAGTACTAATCCGTGTGACCAACGTGACAGTATCAAGTAAAGTAATTTAATGCAGAAAATAATTCTAAGCAGGATATGAAATGATCAGAGAATGTACTCGCCTCGTATCTGAATGTCTGAAATAAATGTACAGTCCGAGATGAGGTACCTGACTCCTAGTTAGGGCAACACAAGTCAAGATGTATACAAGGGATGATAAATGTAATCTACAATGCATCTGCATGCTGTCTAGGTCAAACTAGACTAAAGTCAACACTTGGTCAACTCCAGTCAACTACACTAGTCAAACTTGGTCAACCTAACCCAGACAAGTCTTACTAAGCCTAACCAAGACTATTCTGGCAAGCACATATCAAATCTAGGCTATACAAGCCAACTGCACACCTATACTGGCCTTAACCCACACACAAGCAATGAGCCATAGGCATACACCCCTAGGCATTATCATGCCAATATACCAAACACATTCTACATAACACATATTAACACATATATCTAATTAATATAATACACATATATTATAATATATACGGTACCTATTTATACATATATATATATATATATATATATATATATATATATATATATATATATATATATATATATATATACATTACACAATATGTATACATGGAGAGTTAGGAAGGGATGTGGTGGTGGCAATGTGTATGTGTGTGGGCATGATACAGTGCAATGTGTGTGTGTACATGAGGGTAGGCATTTGTTTGTGGGAAATACTAACATGTGTGTGTGTGTAGACCATTGTGTGTAGAGAGTGTTAGGCTAGAGCATTGTGATAGATAGAGGGTGGTGTGTGTGATAGGATAGTGTATTGATACATGAGGGGGTCATGTGTATATGACAGTGAGGCAATTACACTAGGGTGTGTGTATGTGAGTGAAAAACAGTAAGGCATGTTACATAGGTGTGAAACAGTGTGTTAGGCTTGTGTGTGAGTGATGGTGAGGAACAAACAGTGAAGTGAGTGAAATAGGGCAATGTAGATAGGTTTCAGGAACAATGTTCTGTGTTAATGTGTGTGAACTCATATTGCATGTGTGTATAAGTCTAGAGAGGGAGGGTGACATGAAAACAGTGAGGACCACATCAATTTCAGAATTTAACATATGGATACAAACCCCCAAATCAAATCCAGTTCTACATGAACCCAAAATCAGTTTAAACAGTAAACTCAAACCGAGTTAAAATAGTACTCTAATGAAATCTCAGTTTAACACAATGAAGAACTCAAACTCAGAAATCAGTAATCACATAAAACCAAACACAACAGTCCTTAATGATATTCTAGATTTTCTGAACCCAAACCACATCAATCCAAACCCCAAATTCAACACACTATTAGAACTCATATAGGAGAACAAGGTAGGGATTTAATCTACACTAATTAACAGTATTTAATAGGTTAAAAGCTGGCAAAAAATTGAATTCACAAAACTGGAAAAAATCAGAAAATAGACTGATACTCACGATTTCAGAATTTTGGGAAATTCGAGAATGAACAATGGAAATTAAATTAAAATACTAAAACAGGGGTTGGTAAAGTATAATCATAATGTATACATGCTATGTGAAGTGTTTGTGTCCACAAAAGTGGACACAAACATGTCCAATTCACTAAAACCCAAAAACAGTAAAACACAGGACACAGACCACTGCAAAAGCGTGCACGTGTTCACGTCGCTCGTGTGCACGACACGACAAGACGCAACCCATGTGGTTGTGTCCCAGGGTCGACCTAGACTAGGGCTAGGGATAGGGCACCCTGACACGTGTCAACATCGCGTGTACGCGACACGAGACACGCGTATCAGTGGCCAAAAACTACAGCCACTGAAACAGTGCAAAACCTATGCATGTGTTCGTGCGTGTCCGACACGGCACGTCGGCTCGTGTAACTTGACACACGGGGTGGCAGACATTGCTCCTTGATGTGTGTCAAGTCTCAAGTGTCGGGGTGGCGTGTCCGTGTCGCAATCGAGCCCGAGTGGCAGGGCACGTACAGTGCCCGCGCGCGCGTGTGCACGACCGCGTGTACACGTACCCGACATGACTCGACACGACACTAAGACTCGACACAAACTCCAGAAACGTGTAAGCGAGACCAAAAACTAAAATCCTATTCAAACACAATTCCAAAAATCATACGAAAAGCCCATTGAGGCATTTCAACAAACACATTAAAAACGACACTGATACGTGTCCAAAAAGGATAGGAAATTTTAGGGTTTCCTATTCCTACAGTTAGGTTAGGTCTAGGGCTCCCTAATGATGCAAAAATTACAGAATTCTATGGTGAGGAATTGAATATACCTCTGAGTATCAAAAGCTTCAAAAAGCTCCACAAAGAGGTGCTCCTCTTGATGGCCACACTCCTCAAATGCTCTCCAAATCTGAGAATACTTGATACCAATAGCAAGTAGATAGAAATTAGAACCCAA
>JANAVB010020400.1:27872528-28032528 GCA_029216955.1 Iris pallida
TAACATGTAAATATACGAAAATGATCTAAAGAAAAACTAGTATTTGTTTCTGAATTTTATTTATTTTACAGCACTGTTTAATATTTAATAAAAATAAATATACATTAAATACATTAAATAGTACTTTCAGTTTTTAATTAATAGAAAATATAAATAATAATATTTAATGCTGAAAAATTTATAAATAAATACTACATATGAAAACACTAATTATCAGTATTTTGTAATATTTATTAACAGTATTAAACGTGCATCAGAATACACAGTTTTTACAATTTTGTAATTAGTGCTTTTAATTATTAAAATATATTTAATAAAGAAATAATTCTGCAAACATTATAAATGAATACTACAATTGGAATTACTATTTATCAATATTCTACATAAATTTTATACAGTATAAAAGTGTTGATAAAAATTCAAAATATAGAACATATAATAAAATAATACCATTTCTATATTATTAGCAATATATATACACACACATGTATACAAATAAAAAATACAAAACCAGGTGGCTTGAACTCAGGCTACCTGGACATGGGTCTTAACACAGATGCTCTGACCAATAGGTCAAATTTGGTTGTATATTAGAAACAGAAGCCAACATTTTATATTTCATACTAAACATTATATATACCTATATAGAAAAACATGCAAGGGGAGGGGCTCGAACTCTGGTCCGTAGGGACAAAGACTAAAAAATGGGCTATTGGCCACTTGGCCAGGCTCGGTTTTATGTTTATAAAGGATTTTATTATATATAAAGTATAACAGAGGCTAGAAATCTCACCGGAGAAGGTGGCGGTCGTGCGGCGTTGCTCGAGCGCTGTCGCGTATGGGCATCGCATCGTCGGTGTGGAAGCGGGGTTGGCGTCGGAGAGAATAGATGGTTCGTCGGATGTCGATGAAGCTCGGCTCGTCGGCCCAGGAATGGAAGGGTGAAAGGGAGGATTCGTTAGACCTTCGTTGAGGTGGTGGTTTGAAGAAAAATGAAGGATCAAACTCTATATAGGGAAGAAGAAGAAGAAAGAGAAAAATTGTAGCCTCCTCGACTGCTCTCAAAATTTTGAGCAGAAAACGATTATGTGTTTTAATAAGAAGAATGAATGAACATCATTTCTCTTCTCTCTCGATTTTGAAATAATTTCCTTGCCCAAACCGTTAGATACATTGAAGGGCCCCTGGTGATTTCAACCATGACTTGCCATTCATTTAATGGCTCACAAAGCTTATCAATGCTGTTGTTTCACTTTCTGTGCAATAGTTGCAAATAAGCCCCCCCCCCCCCCCCCCCCCCCCCCCAATCTATTTTTTACAACTAAGCCAAAAATGTAATATTTACATAACTTAATTTCTAATATTATAAGTAATTATATATTACATAGAAACCAAATTCTTGTTTATTATTTAAAAACAACATTTCCATTTATTTAAAAACCAAAACATTAATTATTAAATATTTATTATATTTTAATTTTGATTTAAACTTTATTTAATTTACAATATTATAATTAAGCACAAAATTTGTAGAATTGCTAATTTATTTATTTTGAAAAGTTAAGGAGTTACAACTGCTCCGGTGCGTCGGTACCGATGACCATGGATGGTGACGAGCGGATCCGGTCGTCGTTGGGGTACGGCCGGATCTGGGTCGGAATAGGATCAGGCGAGGAGCGGCGGCAGTGGAAGCACGGCCCAGGCGCGGATCTAGCGTCAGTGGCCGGGGTCGTATGGAGGAGTGGTTCGTCGAGGCGGCACCGGATCTGGAGGCAGCTCGATGACTGTTGTGACGGTCGCAGTCTCATGGTCGAGATGGGGTGGAGGTATGTGTTTGTCGATTTTTGATGGTGTCGTTTAGTGGTGGTTGGTGGTGCTCTATGGTGGTGGAGTCGGTGGGTTACGGTGACTAGAGTTTGGGTCAGGGTGGAGCTGTGCGATGGTTGCGTGGGGTTGGAAAGGGGTCGGGAACGATGGCACATGCGGTGATGGCGGCTATGGAGTAGTAGTGGAGTTGGGACTGGTGGTGACGTTGGGGTGTCGGAGTGGTCGTGGTGAGCGGTGGTCGGTAAGGTCGGGGAGGAGAGTGGTGGTCAGTGGAGTAGTGGTGATGTAGTGGAGCTTGGCGGCCGTGGTCGCTGGTGGTGAAAACATGGTGAGTGTGGAGAGGCTAGGGAGGAGGCGACGAGGCGAGTCGTCAGAGATAGTCGGCAACGCACGACGGAGAGAGGCGGGGCACTTCGGATTGTGGTGGTCGGTTGCTGATGGTGGAGTTGAGAGTAGAATAGTAAATTGTAATAAAATAATAGAAAGTCGTTAATATTTTAATAGGAGAAAATTGGAATGGTCCACTAGCCATGATTGCACAAATGTAAATTGTAATTGATCCAGAGGCAATAGTGGAATGGGCTAACTAACTACAACTAACCACTAACTAAATGCTAACTAATCTAGTAATTAGGACTAAATGATAATTAGGTATTCTAAAGGCCCACAATCCAAGCCTAAGGCTTGGTGGACAAATAAATTAGACTAGCCCACAATGCAAGCCCAATGCTTTGTAGGCTCACAAGGATTAGTAAATATAATATTAAGCTAAATGATTTAAAAGATTAACTATTTAGTAAGTAATAATGAAAGCTAATAAAATTATAAATGAATTTTTAAAAAGAAAATTTTATAGATTTCATAAATTACTAGCACAAAATTTCAAAATATCAATCTAAATTATAGATAGTTACAGCTATCACTCGATGAAAGCCAAAATCTGATAAGCTGAATGTAGTACGTATCAGAAAAAAGGCCCTCACTTGAACCAAGTTGAATAAAAGAAAAGAAAATTCCTCACTTAAATGTTCTAACTTCCAAGTATATGCCGCGTCAGGAATATCCTATATATTTTTTGCTTTGTATGTAGTATGAAGTATAAATTGCTTTGGACTACTTCATTTGCTTTGATTTTTTTTTTTAACCTACATAAAATTTTCCAATCAGTATCAAATATCCTAAATTATTTTATATGTAGTTCGTGAGAGAAATTTTGAAAACAAAAAACAAGAATTTTTTTTTTCTACTTCAAATCTAGAGATAGAGTTGCATCATGAAAAACTACCATACATTCGGTACCTAATATTTTTCGTACTTGTCAAGTTATCTATAGTTTATTATCATAATTGTTTTTGTTACTTCTGTGGAAATTACAAATTTTGGACTAAAGTATTACATACATGAGTGTTTTGATCAATTGATGTTATCTTATATTGTCAATTTTTTTGGACTAACTATAACATATTTTTAGTTCAGTCCATGGTGACTTGAATTCCTGATTCCACCCTTGCCAACAATTTATTTGCCTATACATTTATATGCTCATATCCTTATGAATAGTTCGCAACTTTTATTTGTGATTCCTGAAAGCTCACAACTCCCTCTGATATGTTGAACTGTTGAAATTATAACCGTTCACATTCTCTACACTTCATTAAGTTTGAAAAAGATTTGTGACATTATTTTGCTCTATTTTATCTCTGAATATCTGCAATATTGTTTAGAATACATACCTTGTTTGTGGTATCCCCTAAAGGAAGATCAAATAAATATCATCATATGCATATAGATTAAAACATTCATATGAATTAAATCAAGAATAACTTATGTGCCTTATGTCATTCTAGTGTGTGTAAGTGCATGTCAGCAAATTCACATAAAATATTTTGTTGAGTGAACGACAATAAAAAAATATTTATCTTCTTTAAATATGGTATTTCAGGATCCAGAACATGTTCGATTGTAACGGATCCCATTGACCAGATCATTACATGGTATATTGAGTAAATGATAGCTACTCATATCAAATCTCTTTGGAACATTTATCTTTATGGGAGATTCTCTCTCTAGGAGATTAATATTATCTCTTCGAAAGATTATATCTTCAGGAGATCGAAAGATTATCTTTTCAGGAGATTAATATTATCTATTCAGAAGATTATATCAGGAGATTTATCTATTCTAGAGATTAATTTTTAAGGAGATTATATAAGATCTCTTCTACATATTTATCTCTTCGGGAGATTATATGAGATCTCTTCTAGAGATCTATCTCTTGAGAAGATTATATGAGATCTTTTCTCGAGATTTATCTCTTCAGAAAATTATATGAGATCTTTTCTAGATATTTATTTATTCTGGATATTATCTCTTCTGGAGATTATCTATCCAGGAGATATTTTCAATCTCTTCTAGAGCATTTTGTTTAAGTAGCAAGGGTTCTAGTTTAAGTGGCAACCCATGAACCACTAGTTTTACCGGGGCTGGTTCAATATCGACCCAATATATTATTATTTTTTTCAAAATTCGGCTTCTTTTGTATAAACCGATCGACCCGACCAGTTAGACCATCGAAACATTTGACCCAGCTGAATTTTGAACCGATTTGACCCTAACTTTTTCATTTCTAATTTTTTTTTTGGTTAAAACCATCAGTTTGCTAGAATAACACAAGCTACTAAGAGAGAACCGGAAAGTCTCTATAATTTAAAAGTTTACTTTCAAAATTTTTTCTTTTCATCTCCCTCTTTAGTTTTCTTTTAACCTAGTAGCAGCAGCTCATCGATTCAAAATAATCAAATTAAAACCAATAGTACTAGGCTACTAGCACTAGCAGCAGCTCATAAATCATAGCAGGCTAGCTGTAGTTCATAGTCAAAGTTCGTCAAATCAATTTTTCATCATCAAAATCTTGAAGTAAACCAGGTTAATTTCTCTTTATTGTAAACTGTAATTTTATTTGTTTGAATTTGATTAATTTTTTTTCTCATTATTTTTTGTAACCTCTATGATTTATTATATTTCATTAATCATCTATTTTTGTTTGTAACTTGGTATATATTTCAATGATCTGTTCTAGTTTGCTTTATATATTTCAATGATTATGCTTGGTATATTTGCAGTCTTCATTCATGTTGGAGTTTGGTCTTTTTCAAAGTGAATTTTAGTCCCACATCGGCTAGACCAAAGGAGTTGTATCTCTATATAATAGCTTTCCTATTTTAGAGATGCACATGTGGTGTGGAGGTGCACATGGGTGTGCCATGTGGGGTTATTTTTCTAATGGGAAAAGGACTAAATCAACAATAAAAGCATTCATGCTTTTTGCTCTTGGAAAATTCATTTCCATGGGAGCTAAGCCACGTAGGGGCTTAGCGACTCGGACTCGGGCTCATGGGCTCATGAGGCGTAATGTGGCGTTTTGTTGGCGCACTTTGCACTTAGCATCGTCGCTAGACGCATAGTGCGCTTTAGTTGCGCTGCGTGCGCAGTTCAGTGCGCGCTCTGTCGCGCAGAGTGCAGCGGGGTGTACGCAGTTGGTGCAACTTGCAGCAGAACGTGTGCTTGCATGTTCTGGACGGTTGCTACATGTTCGGGGCGGTTTTTACCACGTCCCTAACTTTGTGGCAACCGACTAGTTGCTGCAGGGCCTATATAAGGCATCCTCTCTCTCAAGGCTGTAATATAGAATAGAAAGAGAAGCCACCGCAGAAAGTTTACGAAGTGTTTTTTAGCACAAGTAAACAGAGAATTCAGACGTGTTCTTTAACACAGTTCTGATCGGAATTTGCTTGCGAATTCCAGCAGCCTTCGAGAGAGAGGAAAGGCGCCGCACCGACGTTGCTTTTGCACGGGAGTTCGTGTCCATCCGAGGAGTCAGAAGAGCAGGAGTGTTCCAAGTTCTCCAACGAACTTGCTGGTTCCTGGAAGCTGTTCGTGTAGGACGAATAAAGCTTTGAGCAACGGTGATCATTCACCCCAGCAGGACATCTTCCATCTTTCGCCTGTCATCTTATTCGCTGCTGTGATTACGAAATCTTTTTAGATTCTCGTAATATCATAACGATATCTTTTTAGATCTTCGTTATACTTGCGCAACCTTCCTTGAAGTGTTGCGTTGGAACATTGTTTTTACAATTGTTTCATATTCTCAGTTTTCCATCGAAAAATTGTGCCCCGGCACTAACAATCTCAAAGCTTTATTGCTACGATGGAAAACGTTAATGTTTCACTCTTCAATTTTGACTTTTGCAAGTTAGAAAAGTTTGATGGAAAACATTACCAAGTCTGGAAGAGGAAGGTATATCTCACCCTTCAACTCAAAGACGTACATCACGTGCTTCTGGAGGAAGAACCTACCGTTCCAGATACTAGGTCTGCTACCGCAATCACTGCGGCTACTAAATTTCAGGCCAAGTGGAGAAGAGAAAATAGCATTTGTAGGCTGCTTATCCTGAATGCTATGGAGGATTCCGTTGCAGAATCCTATTCTAAAAAGAATATCGCTAGAGACATATGGGAGTCTCTAGAAAAACTCTACGAAGAAGACAAGAACCGCAGTAAAATATTTGTGGTTGAAAAATATCACAAGTGGTTCTTTGAGGACGAAAAGTCTATGCTGCCGCAGGTGAAGGAGTTCCTAAAACTGCGACAGAAGTTAGAAGACGAGGCAATGCCCCTCCCCGACAAGTTTGTTGTTGGAGGGATTGTCTCAAAGCTCCCCGCTGGGTGGAGCAAGTTCTATACAAACATGCATAGGAAGAAGCTGGAGATCACCCTTGAGGATCTCCTACAAGAAATCTATGTTGAGGACCAGATGAGGGCTCAACTGAAGGTGGACGCACTGTCCAAGCAATTGGCTAACGCCAATATGGTTCATACCAAGGAACCAAGGAGAAAGCAGGCGGCTTTCCACAGCAAGAAGAAGGACCCTGACAATCTAAAAGTCAAGGAAACTTCTATCAAGAAAAAGAAGCCAAAGTCTCAAATGCCTTGCTTCATGTGTGGCAAGAAGGGCCACTTTAAGAATGAGAGCAAAGCAAAAACCAAGCAATCAGAGCAAGGAGAGCCTAGTAAGGTATCTATGATCACTGACATTGTTGCTATGATTGCACATGTTGATGCGGTAAGGACTGACTCTGACTGGTGGGTAGACACTGGAGCCTCCTGCCATGTCTGCTCCAGTAAGGAGTGTTCACCACCTACACACCTACTTCTGAAGTAGTTATGATGGCAAACCAGGCACAAGCTGAAGTGCTCGGGATCGGGACGGTGGTGTTGAAGCTGACTTCGGAGAAGTCTCTGACGCTTCAAGGCGTGAAGCACGTACCTGCTATCGTCAAGAACCTGATCTCAGGAGGCCTACTCTGCAAAGCAGGCCTCAGGATGGACATCAATGCTTGCCAGATGGTGATGTCTATCAAAGGAACATATTTCGGGAAAGCTTTTTATACCGAAAGAATGTTCAAAATTCAGCTTGTAAATCAGTCCAATGTAATTAATGTGATTAATGAAATCACTCATTCTGTTTATACTCTTGAGTTGTGGCATAATTGGCTAGGACATGTTCATTGTAAACGAATAAACAGAATGTCTAGTCTAGGACTTATCTCCAAGTGTGGGGGTAAGGTAGAGAAATGTGAAGTTTGTGCTCAAACAAAGATCACAAGTAAACCCTTTCCTCGGATTAATCGAAGTACAGATCTTCTGGAGTTGGTACACTCCGATATCTGTGACTTTAAACAGTTCTCTACAAAGGCCGGGATGAAGTATTTCATAACCTTCATCGATGACTTCTCAAAGTATGCGTTCGTATACTTGCTGAAGGCTAAAGACGAAGCATTCGAGAAGTTCAAGGAGTTCAGAGCCGAAGCTGAGCGGCAGACTGGACAACAACTCAAAAGGATAAGAAGTGATCGAGGTGGGGAGTACAGGTCTCATGAATTCGCATCGTTCTGCAAAGAACATGGAATTGTCAATGAGACTACGGCTCCGTACTCTCCTCAATCAAACGGAGTAGCAGAGAGGAAGAACAGAACGTTAACAGAAATGATTAACTCAATGTTGTTGACTGTTGGTCTTCTTAAGTGCTACTGGGGAGAAGCTGCATTGACAGCCACTTTTATTCTAAATAGAGTGCCTCATGCAACTTCAGACGTTACTCCTCATGAACTCTGGTTCAAGGTCAGACCTAACTTGAATGTCATTCGAGTGTGGGGGTGTCTGGCATATGTCAAGCTTCCAGATCTGAAGATTCAGAAGCTTGGGACAAGGACTACTAAGACGATCTTATTGGGGTATGCCAAGAAGAGTGATGCTCGGAGATTTCTTGATATTGAGTCAAATCATATCATTGAATCTCGCGACGCAGAATATTTTGAAGATAAATTTTCAAGGCACAAGAATATTGTTCTTGCGGATGTTCCGGAGAACAATGAGGGTGCGCAGGTCTTCAATGAAGATGTGGTCCAAGAAGATGTTGTTTTTGAAACAACGGTTGAACCAGATCTCGCTGAGCCGTCAACGAAGCGAGTGAGGAGGCCGAAGGACTTCGGAAGTAACTTTGTCACCTATCATGTGGAAGCAGATCCGCTTACCTATGATGAGACGAAGAAGACCAGAGACGTGGTTTTCTGGAAGAAGGCGATTGACAATGAAATTGATTCCATCACCTCAAATAACACTTGGGTGTTGGTTGATCTTCCTGAAGGAGCGAAACCCATCGGATGCAAATGGATCTTCAAGAAGAAGATGAAAGCAGACGGAACTATTGACAAGTTCAAGGCTAGGTTGGTAGCCAAGGGGTTTTCTCAGAAGCAGGGAATTGACTATTTTGACACGTATGCTCCAGTAGCCCGGATGACCACCATCAGAATGGTGATTGCTCTCGCAGCAATACATAAGATGGTGATACATCAGATGGATGTGAATACGGCTTTCCTAAATGGCGAGCTGACCGAAGAGATTTATATGCAACAGCCAGAGGGATTTGTCATCAGGGGTCTTGAAGACAAAGTCTGCAAGTTGGTAAAATTCTTGTACGGTCTTAAACAGGCTCCCAAGATGTGGCATGAGAAATTTGACAAAGTTATAAGGTCAAATGGCTACATGGTCAGCGATACGGACAAGTGTGTTTACACGAAGTTCGCTGATGGAAGAGGTGTGATCGTTTGTCTGTACGTGGACGACATGCTTATCCTAGGTACGGATATTAGCTGTGTCACGAAGACAAAGAAATTCATCTCAAGCAAGTTCAGTATGAAGGACTTGGGGGGAAGCTGATGTGATCTTAGGGATCAAGATCATCCGGACAGACACTGGACTAGCGCTGTCACAGTCTCATTATATTGAGAAAATGATCACTCGTTATGGGTATCGGGATCTTCCAGGGATCGATACGCCGTACAGGTATGATCTGAAGCTGAAGCCTAATTTAGAGGAAAGCGTCAGGCAGATGGAGTATGCAAGCGTAATCGAAAGTTTGATGTATGCTACTAATGCCACAAGTCCTGACATAGCTTTCGTCGTGGGAATGCTGAGTCGTTTCACGAGTAACCCAGGTGCTGAACACTGGAAAGTTGTGAAACGGGTTATGAGATATCTCCAGAAGACTCAGACATATGCACTGTACTACAGCGGAGATCCGTCGGTAGTGGAAGGCTTCAGTGATGCCAGCTGGTGCTCAGAGGTGGAAAGCGAGAGGTCCACAGGTGGATTCATTTTTACAATGGATGGAGCTGCTATATCGTGGAAGTCGAAGAAGCAGACTATGCTCTCGCGGTCATCCATAGAATCTGAGTTCTTTGCACTTAATACCGCAGCCGAGGAAGCAGAATGGCTTCGGGAGCTCATGTATGATCTTCCAATGGTTGGGGCACAAATACCGGCGATACCGATATACTGCGACAACCAGGAGACTGCGGCGGTGGCATCAAATGACCTCTTCAATGGGAAGAAGAGGACTGTGCGGTTGAAGCACAGGACAGTACACGATATTATCAAGAGAGGTGTTATTGCAGTGATTGATGTTCGGAGTCAGGAGAACCTGGCGGATCCGTTCACCAAGGGCCTCAAGCGCCAGCTGGTCAATGACACAGCTTGTAAAATGGGCTTGAAGGCATTCTGATATTGTATTATTGTATTTCTACCATAAAGTTTTATGCTATTAGTTCAAAGATTTATCTACTAGGCATCTAGCTTTTGGTTCAAGGGAGGACCACTAATCGGAAGAATATCAGGAACGGTGGGTACATGTTCTATTGGGCATGGAGAGGTTACGGACCTATAACCACTGTTGTCTACTGTTGTTTTTTACGGAAAACGGTTCCTGTAGAAAGGTTGGCTTAATTGCCTTAATGAGTTCTCAGGCAAAGTGAATGCCTGGTGTGCTTTACAGGAAGCACGGTAGATCAGCACTACAAGGAGTGAAACTCCATGCTACAGTGGGGTGACTCCACGATGAGGTTCCTATATATAGGATACTGCCCAGGAATAGGATAAAGCCTCGGCTTTGTAGGCCAAGTCACAGCGGCGTAGCACCGCAAATAGGCAGTTAGCCTAATGCTGTATGTTAAAATAAAGAGGGGTGTAGTCAGCACTACAAAAGAGGAGGAGTTCCTCATGTTAAAGTGGCACGACACCACGATGAGGTACCCGATTAGGGATAAAGCCTCGGCCTTGCAAGCCATGTCGTTGCGGCGTAACACCGCAAAGGAGCCTAAGGCTACATGCTGGGTAGTTCGGCACTACAAAGAGGCAGTTGCCTCATGCTACAATAGTATGACACTACAAAGGTTCCCAGAAAGGGGTAATGCCTTGGCTTTAAGCCATGTCATAGCGGCGTAGCACCGCAAGGGAAGCGCAAAGCACTTCATGCCATGTCTCTTTATAATGAACTCACCTATAGTGTATAGACAAAGAGATATCAGGCCGTCTCTTGAGGGTAAACTTGTAGACGTCCAAAATTATACACTGAAACCAGGCTGACACAGGGCCTTTAATGTGTAGCCAGAAGCACACATAACAACATTATGCGAGTGAAAAGAATTTCAGCTATAATGCAGAATTCAAGGCTTAGTCCATTCTTGTATTATAGTCTATTGTTTGACCCACACGGAAAGATTCAAGTCGTAAGCGACATCTCTCCTATTGTATGATGGACAGTTACTGTGGGGAACACTTATACCCATATATATAGAGATATGTGGGGGATTGTTGGAGTTTGGTCTTTTTCTAAGTGAATTTTAGTCCAACATCGGCTAGACCAAAGGAGTTGTATCTCTATATAATAGCTTTCCTATTTTAGAGATGCACATGTGGTGTGGAGGTGCACATGGGTGTGCCATGTGGGGTTATTTTTCTAATGGAAAAAGGACTAAATCAACAATAAAAGCATTCATGCTTTTTGCTCTTGGGAAATTTATTTCCATGGGAGCTAAGCCCCGTAGGGGCTTAGCGACTCGGACTCGGACTCGGACTCGGACTCGAAATCGGGCTCATGGGCTCATGAGGCGTAATGTGGCGTTTTGTTGGCGCACTTTGCACTTAGCACGTCAGAATCGTCGCTAGGCGCATAGTGCGCTTTAGTTGCGCTCGTTGCGCGAGCCACTTGCGCTGCCACGTTGCGCAAGCCCAGTTGCGCTGCCCAGTTGCGCATGTCCAGTTGCGCAAGCCCAGTTGCGCTGCCCAGGTGCGCGCTAAGGTTGCGCTCAGGTTGCGCTTGGGTGCGCTGGGTTGCGCTGGGTTGCGCAGGGTTATGCTGGGTTGCGCGGGTTGCTCGGATTGCGCTGGTTGCGCTGCGTGCGCAGTTCAGTGCGCGCTCTGTCGCGCAGAGTGTAAGGAGCACGGGGTGTGCGCAGTTGGTACAACTTGCAGCAGAACGTGTGCTTGCATGTTCTGGGCGGTTGCTACATGTTCGGGGTGGTTTTTACCACGTCCCTAACTTTGTGGCAACCGACTAGTTGCTGCATGGCCTATATAAGGCATCCTCTCTCTCAAGGCTGTAATATAGAATAGAAAGAGAAGCCACCACAGAAAGTTTACGAAGTGTTCTTTAGCACAAGTAAACAGAGAATTCAGACGTGTTCTTTAACACAGTTCTGATCGGAATTTGCTTGCGAATTCCAGCAGCCTTCGAGAGAGAGGAAAGGGCCGCACCGGCGTTACTTTTGCACGGGAGTTCGTGTCCATCCGAGGAGTCAGAAGAGCAGGAGTGTTCCAAGTTCTCCGACGAACTTGCTGGTTCCTGAAAGTTGTTCGTGTAGGGCGAATAAAGCTTTGAGCAACGGTGATCATTCACCCCAGCAGGACATCTTCCATCTTTCGCCTGTCATCTTCTTCGCTGCTGTGATACGAAATCTTTTTAGATTCTCGTAATATCATAACGATATCTTTTTAGATCTTCGTTATACTTGCGCAACCTTCCTAGAAGTGTTGCGTTGGAACATTGTTTTTACAATTGTTTCATATTCTCAGTTTTCCATCGAAAAATTGTGCCCCGACACTAACAATTCAGAGTATATTCGAAAATCTGTTGCTATGCAATGTTTTAAAAGCCAACAAGTTTGTAGTTAAATATTAGAAAATCTGCTGCTAGGCGATGATTATGCTTGTGTATTTGCAGTCATCATTCAGAGTATTTTCTTAACCTTCTTTGTTCTTTTGTTTCGGACTTTACATGCAATCAGAATTAATATATTTGTTTTTTGATTAGTTTGTAGTTATATACTATGTAATATATTCAATGTAAGATTATAACTTATAAGTCCATTTAATTGGTTCAATCTGATTAACTCACTGGTTGGACCGATTTGATTCAACTAAGTGTTCTGATCGGATAGATCTTTGGTCCGGTTTTTAAAATACTGGTATGGAACGTTGTTAGCTTCCTTTTTTTTAGTATTGTTAGGACTCGTGGCCACTTCTCTTAGTAGTGGCAGACCATGGGACAGTGACCCATGTTCCGGTCATTTAGTAGCGGTAGCCATTCATGTTCCGGATATTGAACTAGTGAACTGGACAGTGTGAAGGTGATCAATCCAAGAGGAAGACCATATGATGAAGATCGTCAGCATAGTTTTATTCAGAAAAGTATATAGAGGATAAATATATAGTTGATCAATGCGCGGAGATCAGAATAATCGAGACACGGAAGAATGAAAAAAAAAATCGAACAGTCTGTGATATATTCTTAGGTTACTCTTTGATTCTTCAATACCTATGATGTATTGCTTATAGGGGGGGGGGGGGGGGGGGGGGGGGGGGGAACCTTCCACACACTTTAGTCCCACATCGAATAGACTAACACTTCTACTTTTTCATTTGTGAGTAGCTGTGGGCTACACCTATCGGCCTCACGCGAGAGCAAGGTCATCGTTAATGCTGATCCGATTTCTTCTTACCGTGCTTGGTTCGTTACTCGTAACGAGTGTGTGGATACACGTCATAAGCCACGTAGGTTTTAGTTTTTCCTTCCGTTTTCTTTTTTAATATTATGAACGTTGGTAATTTAATTTTTCCAACGGACCGATGATAATTCCTCCATTATCAGCGGTTTATGGGTCGTTTCTTTCGAAGATGTGTGCAGTAACGAGACACCAGTAGCGAGAGTTTACCTCTAGAAGGATTCAAACAAGTCTGCATGTGTGAAGTGGGGAGAAGCCGACAGCACAGAAATTTTACCTTTAGAAGAATTATAACAAGCCTGAATATAGACATAGAATAATCTCTCAGAATAGTTCTTCGTACATGACTTCCCCAAAACCGATAACGTTAAACTTTATTATTTTGTTTACCAGAATCAAACAAAAATTCTAACATTTTATCTCCCTACAAGTCTTTGAGTTCAATATCTGGAATTATCAGTTTAAACAAAATTATTCAAGATTTTATGTCAATTCGTTATATATAAATAGGAAGGAAAATGCTTCATGTACTTCCAAAAATTTATCCTTCCATGTCCCTCCGCTACGTGGCCCTCTTCTATTGGCTCATATCTTTTCTCAACCACCCCCCTATATACTTGGGTCAATAAGGGAGTGTCATGTGGCAGAGGGACATGTATGGATGGAATTTTTGGAGGTACATATAGCATTACTTAAATAGGAAATCCCACAGAACTGACCAAATAGCAAAGTTTGCTTTCAAAATTTTGTTATTTCATCTCCCTCTTTAATTTTCTTTTAACCTTTCTCTCAAAAATACCTAGTAGCAGCAGCTCATCGATTCAAAATAATCAAATTAAAACCAATAGTACTAGGCTACTAGCACTGGCAGCAGCTCACAAATCATAGTTGGCTAGCTGTAGTTCATAGTCAAAGTTCGTCAAATCAATTTTTAATCATCAAAATCTTGAAGTAAACCAGGTTAATTTCTCTTTATTGTAAATTGTAATTTTATTTGTTTGAATTTGATTTTTTTTTCTCATTATTTTTCGTAACCTCTCTGTTTTATTATATTTCATCAATCATATATTTTTGTTTGTAACTTGGTATATATTTCATTGATCTGTTCTAGTTTGCTTTATATTTTTCAATGATTATGCTTGGTATATTTGCAATCATCATTCAGAGTATATTCGAAAATCTGTTGCTATGCAATGTTTTATGCTTAATTGCACTTTGATACCCTCAACTATTTCAATTTTTCAACTTAATATCTGAACTATTTTTTTTCCAACTTGATACCTTGAATTTTTTTGGACAATAATGCCTCCGCTCAAAATTTAAAATTATCCCCCAACCCACACCCCTCCTCCGGCCACCCGTCACTGCCCTCATCCACCTCCACCGCACTCCCCTCTAGCAACCTGCTTGCAACCCCTCCCCCACTCCCCCTCCCTCCAGCAACCCACACCACCCCCCCCCCCCCCCCCCCGCGCCCCCTCCCCCTCCCCCTCCAGCCGCCCGTACCCCCACCCTCTCCTCAACCCGTGCCCCCTCCTCGCGCACCACCGGAGGGGGGGGGGGGGGAGGGGCATCGACTACCGGAGAGGGAGGGAGGGGGGAGGGGGGCATCGCCGGAGGGGGGGGGGGGGGGGGGGGGTTGGGGTGGTATCGTTGGAGAGGGAGGGATGAAGCATGGGGGGAGGGAACCAAGGATATTTTGGAATCTTTTTCTGTTTTAGGTATTAAGTTGAAAAACTAAAATAGTTGAGGGTATCGAGTTGTTGAGTAAAAAAGTTTAGAGTATTAAGTTGAAAAACAGAAATAGCTGGGGGTATCAAAGTGCAATTAAGCTAATATTTTAAAAGCCAACAAGTTTGTAGTTAAATATTAGAAAATCTGTTGCTAGGCGATGAATATGCTTGTGTATTTGCAGTCATCATTCAGAGTATTTTCTTAACCTTCTTTGTTCTTTTTTTTTAGATTTTACATGCAATCAAAATTAATATATTTGTTTCTTGATTAGTTTGTAGTTATCGTCTACGTAATATATTCAATGTAAGATTATAACTTATAAGTCTCTTTAATTGGTTCAATCTGGTTAACTCACTGGTTGGGCTGATTTGATTCAACTAAGTATTCTGATCGGATAGATCTTTGGTCCGGTTTTTAAAATACTGGTATGGAATATTGTTAGCTTCCTTTTTTTAGTATTGTTAGGACTCGTGGCCACTTCTCTTAGTAGTGGCAGACCATGGGACAGTGACCCATGTTCCGGTCATTTAGTAGTGGTAGCCATACATGTTCCGGATAGTGAACTGGACAGTGTGAAGGTGATCCATCCAAGAGGAAGACCATATGATGAAGATCGGCAGCATAGTTTTATTCAGAAATGTATATATGTTAGTCCCGGGGCTTGATCAAAGATGAAAAACAGATGCAATTGAGATCTGAGATGTCCCACAAAACTTTGCAGAGAGCAAACTCAAGATCTACGATGGTATATAAAAAAAAAATCAAATAGCCAAATTACAATCTGAAGGAGGGAAAAAGAGAAGAGAAGATCTCTCGTTCTTCCTTGCAAACGTGTTGCAATTGGGACAGAACGAGTTACAATAAAACTAGAGAGAGACGAGAAGAAGAACAATGCTGGGGTGTCAAAACACCGTTGCTCAAAGCAAGATTCGCCCCACACGATCTGCTTCCAGGAACCAGCAAGTTGAATAACTTGTGGAACGCTCGATGTCACCTCTGTTCTGACTCCTCGGATGGACTTGCAATGGCGGCAGCAGCTCTCTCTCTCTTTCTTCTTTTCTGACTTGTATTTTTCGTAGTTCCCACAAAGGAGGTCAGAAGAGAGTATATAGAGAGAGGGTGGAAACCCTAGCCGCCTCTTCAGTTATGGAAAGATTGAATCAAATCACAAAAAGATAGCAACGAATTAATTCTAATCCCACAAAGATAGGAATTGAATTAATTCAAATCCCACAAAAATAGTAACGAAATTAATTCAAATCCCACAAAGATAGGATCTGAATTAATCGCATTGATTCACCCTTTCCATAACCGATTTGAAATCTGCACAGTCAGCGTAGCCCTCCATGCGGCAGCAGCAGCAGCAGCCTGGCCGCATGGACCGCTTGGGCCGCATGTGCCGCATGTGCCGCATGAGCCGCATGGACCGCATGGACCGCATGAGCCGCATGAGCCGCATGAGCCGCATGGCCGCATGAACCGCATGAACCGCATGGCCGCATGAGGCCGCATATGAGCCGCATGCCGCATAAGACCGCATGGCCGCATATGAGTCGCATAAAGACCGCATGACTGTTGACGTGCTAAGTGCAAAGTGCGCCAACAAAACGCCACATTACGCCTCATGAGCCCATGAGCCCGAGCCCGAGTCCGAGTCCGAGTCCGAGTCGCTAAGCCCCTTTGGGGCTTAGCTCCAAGTGGAATTAATCCAAGAGAATGACAAAAGCATTAATGCTTAATCCTTGGAGCCTTATTCTTACCTCCTAGTAAAATCACCCACATGGTTCCCTCCTTAGGGTCACCACCCCATGTGCATCTCTCAACAACACACCCAAGTATATATGTTGAGATAACTCATTGTGCTTTTCCAATGTGGGACTAAAATTTTACAAGGCATGTTGAGAGCAAGCTCTCTCCATGTAAATAAAGCACCAACAATCTCCCACATATCACAACATATATATGTGTCCAGGGTTGAGCGTTCCCCACAGTAACTGTCCATTTTGCATTAGGATAGATATCGCTGACGACTTGAATCTTCCCGCATGGGTTAAATAACAATGTGATACAAGAATGGACTACGCCTTGAATTCTGTACCACAATTGTAATTCTTCCCACTCACAAAGTGTAGTTACGTGTGCTTCTGGCTGCACATTAAAGGCCCTGTGCCAGCCTGGTTTCAGTGTATAATTTTGGGCGTCTACAAGTTTATCCTCAAGAGACGGCCTGATATCTCTTTCCATACACTATAGGTGAGTTCTTTATTAAAGAGATATGGCATGAAGCCTTGCGCTTCCTTGCGGTGCTACGCCGCTATGACATGGCCTGAAGCCGAGGCATTACCCCTACCTGGGAACCTCATCGTAGTGTCATACTACTGTAGCATGAGGTCACAAGCCTCTTTGTAGTGCCAAACTACCCAGCATGAAGCCTAAGGCTTCCTTGCGGTGTTACGCCGCAACGACATGGCTTGCAATGCCGAGGCTTTACCCCTACCTGGGTACCTCATCGTGGTGTCGTGCCACTGTAACATGGGGCCATCCTCCCCTTTGTAGTGCTGTCTACAACTCTTTAATTACGTCATACAGCATTAGGCTACCTGCCTATTTGCGGTGCTACGCCGCTGTGACTTGGCTTGCAAAGCCGAGGCATTATCCCTACCTGGAAACCTCATGGTGGAGTCATCCCACTGTAGCATGGAGATTCACTCCTTGTAGTGCTGCTCTACCGTGCTTCCTGTAAAGCACACCAGACATTCACTCTGCCTGAGAACTCATTAAGGCGTTTAAGCCAACCTTCCACAGGATCTATTTTTCCGCAGAAAAATACATAGTAGACAATAGTGGTTATGGGTCCGTATCCCTTCCATGTTCTAGAGAACAAGTACCCACTGTTACCTGATAGTTTCCCAGTCAGTGATCCTCCTTTGAACCAAAAGTTAGATGCCTAGTAGATTTCTCCTTGAACTAATAGCATAAAACTTTATGGTAGGATTACAAAGACACACTATCAGAATGTCTTCAAGCCCATTTTAGAAGTTGTGTCATCGACCAACTGGCGCTTGAGGCCCTTAGTGAACGGATCTGCCAGGTTCTCCTGACTCCGAACATCAACCACTGCAATTACACCTCTTTTGATAAGATCGTGTACTGCTCTGTGCTTCAACCGCACAGTCCTCTTCTTCCCGTTGAAGAGGTCATTTGATGCCACTGCCGCAGTCGCCTGGTTGTCATAGTATATCGGTATCGCCGGTATCTGAGCCCCAACCACTGGAAGATCATACATGAGCTCCCGAAGCCATTCTGCTTCATCTGCTGCAGTTTCAAGTGCATAGAATTCAGATTCCATGGAGGAACGAGAGAGTATAGTCTGCTTCTTCGACTTCCACGATATAGCAGCTCCACCCAAGGAAAAGACATATCCACCTGTGGATCTCTCGCTTTCCACCTCTGAACACCAGCTAGCATCACTGAAGCCTTCCACTACTGTCGGATACCCGTTGTAGTGCAGTGCATATGTCTGAGTCTTCTTGAGATATCTCATCACCCGCTTCACAGCTTTCTAGTGCTCAATCCCTGGGTTGCTTGTGAACCGACTCAGCATTTCTACGGCGAAAGCTATGTCAGGCCTTGTGGCAGTAGTTGCGTACATCAGACTTCCGATAACGCTAGAATACTCCAGCTGCCTGACGCTTTCCTTCGAGTTTGGCTTCAGCTTCTGATCACACCTGTATGGCGTATCGATCCCTGGAAGATCCTTATATCCATAGCGTGTGAGCATCTTCTCAATGTAGTGAGATTGTGACAGCGCTACTCCAGTGTCTGTCCGGATGATCTTAATGCCCAAGATGACATCTGCATCCCCCAAGTCCTTCATACTGAACTTGGTTGAGAGGAACTTCTTTGTCTCTGTGACACAGCCTATATCCGTACCTAGGATTAGCATGTCGTCCACGTACAGACAAACGATGACTCCTCTTCCATCAGCGAACTTTGTGTAAACACATTTGTCCGTCTCGCTGACTCTGTAGCCATTTAACCTAATAACTTTGTCAAACTTCTCATGCCACATCTTGGGAGCTTGCTTCAAACCATATAATGATTTTACCAACTGGCAGACTTTGTCTTCAAGACCTTTGACGACAAATCCATCTGGCTGTTGCATGTAAATCTCTTCGGTCAGCTCCCCATTCAGGAATGCTGTCTTTACATCCATCTGATGTATCACCAACTTATGTATAGCTGCTAGAGCGATTAACATCCTGATGGTGGTCATCCGAGCTACTGGAGCGTACGTATCAAAGTAGTCTATCCCCTGTTTCTGAAAAAATCCCTTGGCGACCAGCCTGGCCTTGAACTTGTCAATAGTTCCATCTACCTTCATCTTCTTCTTGAAGATCTATTTACATCCGATGGGCTTTTCTCCTTCAGGTAGATCTACCAACACCCATGTGTTATTGGAGGTGATAGAGTCAAACTCGTCATTCACTGTCTCCTTCCAGAAGATAGCATCTCTGGTCTTCATTGCCTCATCATAGGTAAGCGGATCTGCTTCCACATGATAGGTGACAAAGTCATCTCCAAAATCTTTCGGTCTCCTCGCTCGCTTAGCTGACGGCTCTGCGAGTTCTGGTACAAGAGTTGTTTCATCAACAACAGCTTCTTCTTGGACTACTGGCTCATATGAGATTTCAGTCTCATTTGCACCTACATCATTTTTCGAAATGTCCGAAAGAACAATGTTTTTATCTTTTGTAAACTTTTCTTCAAAGAATTCAGCATCGCGAGATTCGATGATATGATTTGATTCAATATCAAGAAATCTCCGAGCATCACTCTTCTCGGCATACCCCAAGAAGATCGCCTTCGTAGTCCTTGTCCCCAGCTTCTGAATCTTCAGATCTGGAAGCTTTACATACGCCAGACACCCCCACACTCGAATGACATTCAAGTTTGGTCTGACTTTGAACCAGAGTTCATGAGGAGTTACGTCCGAAGTTGCATATGGCACTCTATTCAGAATGAAAGTGGCCGTTAATGCAGCTTCTCCCCAGTAGCATTTTGGAAGACCTGCAGTGAGCAGCATAGAATTCATCATTTCTGTTAATGTTCGATTCTTCTTCTCTGCTACTCTGTTGGATTGAGGAGAATATGGAGCAGTAGTCTCGCATATGATTCCATGTTCTTTGCAGAACGATGCAAATTCATGAGACCTGTACTCTCCACCTCGATCACTTCTCAACCTCTTGAGTTGTTGTCCAGTCTGTCGTTCAGCTTCGGCCCTGAACTCTCTGAACTTCTCGAAAGCTTCGTCTTTGGACTTGAGCAAGTAGACGAACGCGTATTTTGAGAAGTCGTCGATGAAGGTTATGAAATACTTCATCCCGGCCTTCGTGGAGAAATGTTTGAAGTCACAGATATCGGAGTGCACCAACTCCAGAAGATCTGTGCTTCGATTGACCCGATGAAAGGGTTTCCTTGTGATCTTCGTCTGAGCACACACTTCACACTTCTCCACCTTACCCCCACATTTGGAGATAAGTCCTAGACTAGACATTTTGTTGATTCTTTTACAATGAACATGTCCTAGTCTATTATGCCACAACTCAAGAGAATAATTCGAAAATGCAACTGCATTAATGTCATCAAACTGGTTGACAAGCTGAATTTTAAACATTCCTTCGATTTGATAAGCCTTCCCGAAGTATGTTCCCTTCTTGGACATAACCATCTGACCAGCGTTGATGTCCATCCTCAAGCCTGCGTTGCAGAGCAGGCTCCCAGAGATCAGGTTCTTGGCAATCGCAGGAACATGCTTCACACCTTGAAGCGTCAGAGTGTTCCCTGAAGTGAGTTTCAGCTCCACAGTCCCAATCCCCAGAACTTCAGCTTGGGCCTGGTTCGCCATGACAACCTTCTCAGATATCGGCTGGTACGTGACGAACCATTCCTTGTCAGAACAGACATGGCAAGTCGCACCAGTGTCTATCCACCAGTCAGAGTCAACCCCCACAGTTGTGACCTGTCCGATCATAGCAACAATGTTAGAAACCAATGAAACCTTATTAGGCTCACCTTTCTCTGATTGTTTAGGCTTAGATCTGCATTCACGCTTGTAGTGGCCTTTCTTGCCACAATTGTAACAAGTCACGTGGGACTTAGTCTTCTGTTGCTTGAATGAAGGACCCTTCACTTTCAGATTAGTGAAGTCCTTCTTCTTAGAATGAGAAGCCGCCTGCTTCCCCTTGGGATCCCTCGTCTGCACCAGATTGGCTTTAGCCAACTGTTTGGACAGAGTGTCCATCTTCTGTTGAGAACGCATCTCGTCCTCAACATGGATCTCTTGAAGTAGATCTCCCAAGCTAATGTCTAGCTTCTTTCTGTGCATCCTTGCATAGAAGGTACTCCATCCAGCAGGAAGTTTTGAGACGATCCCTCCGACGACAAACTTGTCGGGAAGGGACATCTCTTCGTCTTCCAGTTTCTGACGCAGCTTCAGAAATTCTTTCACCTGTGGTAACATAGACTTTTCGTCCTCAAAGAGCAATTTGTGATATTTTTCAACCACAAATATTTTGCTCCTATTCTTGTCTTCTTCATACAGATTTTCCACAGACTCCCATATGTCTCTGGCAAGTTCCTTCTTCGAGTAGGATTCTGCCAGGGAATCCTCCATAGCATTCAGGATGAGAAGCCTGCAGATGCTACTTTCCCTTCTCCATTTGGCCTGGAGTTTGGTAGCCGTGTTGATTGCGACAGTAGATCCAGTGTCTGGAACAGAGGGTTCTTCCTCCAACAGAACATGATCCACGTCTTTCAGTTGAAGAGTTAGGTAAACCTTTCTCTTCCAGACTTGATAATGCTCTCCATCGAACTTTTCCAACTTGCAGAAGTCCGATTGAAGGAGCGAAGCATTAATGTTTTCCATCTATACAGATCTTGCTTTGAGATTGTTAGTCCCGGGGCTTGATCAAAGATGAAAAATAGATGCAATCGAGATCTGAGATGTCCCACAAAACTTTGCAGAGAGCAAACTCAAGATCTACGATGGTATAAAAAAAAATCAAATAGCCAAATTACAATCTGAAGGAGGGAAAAAGAGAAGAGAAGATCTCTCGTTCTTCCTTGCAAACGTGTTGCAATTGGGACATAACGAGTTACAATAAAACTAGAGAGAGATGAGAAGAAGAACAATGCTGGGGTGTCAAAACACCGTTGCTCAAAGCAAGATTCGCCCCACACGATCTGCTTCCAGGAATCAGCAAGTTGAATAACTTGTGAAACGCTCGATGTCACCTCTGTTCTGACTCCTCGGATGGACTTGCAATGGCGGCAGCAGCTCTCTCTCTCTTTCTCCTTTTCTGACTTATATTTTTCGTAGTTCCCACAAAGGAGGCCAGAAGAGAGTATATATAGAGAGAGGGTGGAAACCCTAGCCGCCTCTTCAGTTATGGAAAGATTGAATCAAATCACAAAAAGATAGCAACGAATTAATCTAATCCCACAAAGATAGGAATTGAATTAATTCAAATCCCACAAAGATAGTAACGAAATTAATTCAAATCCCACAAAGATAGAATCTGAATTAATCGCATTGATTCACCCTTTCCATAACCGATTTGAAATCTGCACAGTCAGGGTAGCCCTCCATGCGGCAGCAGCAGCAGCAGCCTGGCCGCATGGACCGCTTGGGCCGCATGTGCCGCATGAGCCGCATGGACCGCATGGACCGCATAAGCCGCATGAGCCGCATGAGCCGCATGGACCGCATAAGCCGCATGAGCCGCATGGCCGCATGAACCGCATGAACCGCATGGCCGCATGAGCCGCATGAGGCCGCATATGAGCCACAAGCCGCATAAGACCGCATGGCCGCATATGAGCCGCATAAAGACCGCATGACTGCTGACGTGCTAAGTGCAAAGTGCGCCAACAAAACGCCACATTACGCCTCATGAGCCCATGAGCCCGAGCCCGAGTCCGAGTCCGAGTCCGAGTCCGAGTCCGAGTCCGAGTCCGAGTCCGAGTCCGAGTCCGAGTCGCTAAGCCCCTTTGGGGCTTAGCTCCAAGTGGAATTAATCCAAGAGAATGACAAAAGCATTAATGCTTAATCCTTGGAGCCTTATTCTTACCTCCTAGTAAAATCACCCACATGGTTCCCTCCTTAGGGTCACCATCCCATGTGCATCTCTCAACAACACACCCAAGTATATATGTTGAGATAACTCATAGTGCTTTTCCAATGTGGGACTAAAATTTTACAAGGCATGTTGAGAGCAAGCTCTCTCCATGTAAATAAAGCACCAACAATATAGAGGATAAATATATAGTTGATCAATGCGCGGAGATCAGAATAATCGAGACACGGAAGAATAAAAAAAAATCGAACAGTGTGTGATATATTCTTAGGCTACTCTTTGATTCTTCAACACCTATGATGTATTGCTTATAGGAAGAAAAAAAACTTCCACACACATTAGTCCCACATCGAATAGACTAACACTATTATTCCCGAGGCGTAATTTTCAATAGAAAACAGAAAAACGAAACAGTTGTCTCAATAGTAACAACGTTTCGTAGCAACATTTCAAAGAAGGTGCACCACAGAGATCCTTGAAGGATTCTGGGTAACGAAAATGTAAAAAGATTTCGTTACAACAGCAAACGAAAGTAGAGCTTCTTTTAGGAAGGTACAAATCGAGTTGCTAGCAGCAGCAGCGACGAAAGCCCACAAGAAGTATCTGATTAGATCAGAGAAGAAGAGAAGGAAAGAAAAAAGAGAAAGGCTGCTTTGCTGGGCTGATAAGATCACCGTTGTTCAAAGCAAGATTCGCCTATATACGATCCGCTTCCAGGAATCAGCAAGTTCTAGAGAATTTCTGGAACGCTCCTCAGTCAATATTTTAGACTTGAACGGACTTCCTGGACTTTATGGACTCCCTTAACTCTCTTCTTTGGTACATCTTTCAAAGGAGGCCAAGGGGCTCTATTTATAGAATGGAGTGAGACTTCACCTCTCTTCTCCTATCCTATGTGGGACTAAAATACCAATACTCAAAAAATAGAGTTTGATATTTTAGATTATCCCACAATCAGCATAGAAGTGTGCCAGTCCACGCCTACCCCCCGAACACTCCCATGCATGTACGAGACATCGTGGAGTCCGTGTCCGAGTCCAAGTCCGCACAACAAAAATCAACTTACGTATTTGTTGGAATTAATCCTTTTTTCTTCTAGAAAAATACTCCCACATGACACACACTTGTGCTCCACCACACCTCATGTGCACACCTCAACACAAGCAATACATTATATTAAGTTACTCACCATTTGGTGTAGCCAATATGGGACTATCTTTCCTAGTCCAAAGGCAAAACCACCAACAATGCCCCAAATATCTCAATATATGGGTTGAGCGTACCCCACAGTGACTGCCAATCATGCATTAGAAGAGATGTCGCTACGACTTGAATCTTCCCGCATAGGTTAAATAACAGCATAATACAAGAATGGACTAAGCCTTGAATTTTGCACCATAACTGCAATTCTTCCTACTCACATAATGACATCAACTGTGCTTCTGGCTGCACATTAAAGGCCTTGTGCCAGCCTGGTTTCAGTGTATAATTTTTGGGTGTCTACAAGTTTACCCTCAAGAGATGGCCTGATATCTCTGTCCATACACTATAGGTGAGTTCTTTATAAAGAGTCATGGCATGAAACATTGCATTTCTTTGCCGTGCAACGCTGCTATGACATGGCTTAAAGCCGAGGCTTTACCCTACATGGGTACCTCATCGTAGTGTCATACTACTGTAGCATGAGGTCACAAGCCTCTTTGAAGTGCTAAACTACCTAGCATGAAGCCTTGCGCTTCCTTGTGGTGTTACACCGCTATGACATGGCTTGCGAAGCCGAGGCTTTACCCTACCTGGTACCTCTTCGTGGTGTCATGCCACTGCAACATGAGGACATCATCCTCTTTGTAGTGCTGTCTACCTCTCTTTATTACGATTATCATACAACATTAGGCTACCTGTCTATTTGAGGTGCTACTCCGCTGTGACTTGGCTCACAAAGCCGTGGTATTATCCCTAACCGGGAACCTCATGGTAGAGTTACCCCACTATAGCATGGAGTTACACTCCATGTAGTGCTGCGCTACCGTGCTTGTTTGCCATTGATTATAAACGAACATAACAATTATATGGGAGGACTGGACTTTTACTTCACAACACAAACTCGCTCGTAAAAAGAAAGCCTAGGGATGAAAACCTAGGTACAGCAGTCTAAGTACGATTGTTTAGTTTTGATTCTGGGGGTGACGGTAGAGGCTCGGGAAAGCGACGGCCGCTCTGCCTTACTCCTTGGACGATCAGACGTAGCCTTGGCTTTGATGAAGAAATGCTCTCTGGATAGGAAGACTCTTCTGTGCGCGCCTTTTTGTTTCTCTGTGTGTCCAGCCGGGTGGAGGGGATCTCTTTTGCAAGGGAATGGCACCTTGCTATATTTTTTTCTTTGTTTCTCTGGATCCGATCCTTTTGCAAGGGAATGGCACCTTGCTATTTATAGGAGTGGGGTGTGATCATTAGGGTTTGCAATGATTTCCTCTTTGAAAAGTCGGCGACCAATCATCTGGGCCATTAATCTTGATTGTATTACATCTGGGCAATTGATTCTTGATTGCGCCAAATCTGTATGGGCAATTAATGTTGATTGCAATGAATCTTCATAATCTGTTATGACAAGCTCGGATCTCCCACCACGTGTCCCATTTGCTTAATCACAATAAATCTGATTTGATTTGAGTAATAATGGTGATTGTACTAAATCTGGTTGTCAGGATTTGCGAGCAGCCATAACTCCGAGGGGATAAGACAGCCACGTGTCTCAACTTGTCGCTAGGTGTCTCAACAGCCACGTGTCTCAACTTGTCATGAGGATCACCACGTATCTCAACCGTCATGAGCGGGGTGTCTGGCAGAGCCGCATGAGTGCGGTCTAAGTGAACCGTATACGGGTGACCCCTAAGTCCAAGCTGCATGAAGGTAACCGCCGCATGGGGGCAGTAGCTTCGTGAAGGAGGCGGCCGCATGAAGGAGGCAGCCGTATGAAGGACGCAACCGCGTGAAGCGGGCAGCCGCATGAAGGACGCAGCCGCATGAAGGGCGCGACCGCATGAAGCGGGCAGCCGTATGAAGGAAGCAGCCGCATGAAGCGGGCAGCTGCATGAAGGACGTAGCCGCATGAAGTAGGCAGCCGCATGAAGGGCGCGACCGCATGAAGCGGGCAGCCGCATGAAGGACGCAGCCGCATGAAGCGGGCAGCCGCATAGGGACGGCAGCCGTATAGGGATGGCAGCCGCATGAAGCGGGCAGCCGCATAGGGGTGCTTAGGACTTGACAGATCTTGCCAGAAAGATTTTCTTCTTTTCCCAAGGAGCACGCCATCATTATTTCAGCTTTATGTCAGAGCTGTCATTCATTGTGTCAGAGCTGTCATTCATTGCGTCAAAGTTGTCATCAGAAAAATTAATTAGGCGGCTGCTGTATGGCCAGCTGTAGAGGCGGACAGCGTATGGCCACGTGTCTTCACCTGAGCCGCATGGAGCTTGTTGGGGAGTTTCAAGTCGCATAACGTTCTGAAGGATTCCTGAGCCGCATGAGGCTCCTTCTGTTTGGAGCCGCATGGGCTTTTTTTGTCCTTTTCCATGCTTCTACAAGACCCCCTTCAAAGTTTTCAATTTGAAAAATTGAAATACTTTGAATAAGAAGCATGACTATATAAGCTCTTCTGGCCGCATAAGGTATTCTAGCCGCATGGACTTCTTAGCCGCACGAGATATTCTGGCCGCAAGGCCTTGCTAGCCGTATGGGCCATTTCTGGCCGCATGGCCTGTCTGGCCGCATATGCTCTCTGCCACGTCTTCTTGCCAAGTATGTATCTCATTTATTGCCCTTGATTTGCTTTAGATTTAAAGCCGCCTTTTGGGGCAGGATCCCAAGGGTCGATTCGGATTTGCCTCGGATTTGCCTCGATGACTAAAGAATCGGTTTTATAACACGCGGATCGAAGCATCGCCCCCTTTCTGCCTATAAATAAGAGCGTCTTTTGGGTAGAGAGGCTTCTTTACTTTCTTCTGCCTTCAACTCTTCTTGCCCAAGATTTCTGCCTTCGTCTTCCTTCTCCGATCATCATCGACAATGGCCCCCAAGTCTTCCAAGGTTGCGACTGCGGCGAAGGGTAAAGGAGTTGCTTCTTCATCAGCCACGGCGCCTGAAGTCCACCCCGCCGTTCACCCCCCATTACTGGTAAGGGTTTGGGCGGATCACATATTTTTGAAACCATACCAAAGACGGCTCTGTTGCATGCTTTATGCATAAGCATTTAATGCGTTCCTCGTTTTCGTCGAACTGTTCAATTTGCAGGGGCCGCATGTACGTCCCATGTCCGAGCCGCATGGGGGTATACTCCATGTTCGAGCCGCATGGGAGTTGTCTAGTAGCCGCATAGAAACTTCACAAACTGAATCGCATAATAACCCTTCGAACAGAGCTGCATAAATCTCTATGAAGCGAGCCGCATGAAGCCCTCTCAAACAGGGCCGCATGAGTTCGTCTGGATTGGGCCGCATAAGGCTGTGCTGAATCGAGCCGCATGAGCTCCTTCTGAAACGAGCCGCATATTGCTCCGCTAAGTAGAACCGCATAAGCCCACACTAAACAAAGCCGCATAAGATTACGCTCAATCAGTGCCGCATAAGCTCATGTTCGAACAGAGCCGTATAAGCTCTTTTAAAACAGAACCGCATAAGCTCGTCTTTAAACAGAGCCACATAAGCTCGTCTTTAAATAGAGCTGCATAAGCTCGTGTAAGCCAAAGCGCTCAGTAGTCTCATTTTAGCCATCTTTTTTTTGTTTCTTTCTTTTCTTCTTCAGTGAATCTGCCAGTGAATGCTGCTGGAGAACTTCTGGTAGGGCGCGCCCAATCTGCTATGGGCTATAGGTATGATCATATAGTCGAGTATATGACGAACCAGCTCCCAAAAGAACCTTTGGAGAGGCTAAATGCTATCAAGAAGCAGTCCTTTCACTTCCTCTGCGCCATGATAAACTCGGGGCAATTGGAGGGGGAATACCTGAAGCCTGCGTTCCTCTTTGGGGATGCTTTATCTGTGAAGAACACCCGGGCGCTGGATATATCCGAGAGCTGGGACTTCACTCTTGACGGATTGGAGATCCATATCCCTCCGATAGAGCGTCATTTTCCTCTGTCCTGGTTCAATATGCTACCGCTAGACAGAAAGATGGTAGACTCGTTGACTCCCAGCAAGTCGGGGATGTTTGTGGGAAACATCCATTACAATAGGAATTTGGGGTCAGCGTATCCGGGAAAGGAACCAGTCAGTCGGTACGTGATGGGACTTGCTCCGGGTATCTTCATAAACGTAACAGGTCCCAATTTTACGTTTACCCAAGCTGATACCTTGTTGAACCAGCTTTCTCGGAAAGGGTCTTATCCCGTCGGCCGGTTGGCGTTGGTGAACTGGATAAACCCTATCCCTACGTGGGCCAACTTGACCACGTGGATTCTGCGGAAGTATGAGGCTTTCCTGCGTGAGATCGGACTCTACCACGCCATTCGGGGCACCTGTCATGGTCTACCCATAAATAAACCGTTGTTCATGGCTCTCCTGGAGATGTACAACCAGAGGACGGGCACCTTCTTCACGCCCGGAGGGGAGCTGGGACTTGTTCTCCACGAGATGTACATTATCTCCAAGCTGTCCTGGGGGGAAGAAGTCTTTGAAGTGTACACTCCTACGAGCGAAGAGCTCGAGGATTTGGATCGGCAGTTCCCGGGCTTTGTTGCCGTGTATCGGAAATTGTTATGTCACCACAGTACTTGTCATCAAACGACTATCAAGAAAGATGGTAGCTCGGAAGGGAGCACTCCTCACACTACTACCTGGGTCACATACCTTTTCACGCTCGGCGCCTCAGGCCGAGTTTCTTCCCGAGATCCTCAGACTCATGAAGAGGTACAACACTTGGTGTCAACTGCCAAGAGATCGAGGTCCATGGGCGACACCTTTGGGAGTAAGACCGACTCCTTTAGTTATTTTTATCATAGTATTCAGCGTCTGTCGTAGAAGGCACTCCTTGCAGGATTTCTGATGGTGTGGCTACAGAACTGTGTAGTCTCCGGAGGGGCGGGTTCTATTGAGAGGATCAGTCGCCACTTTATCGTTCCCGCCGTAAAGCTGCCAAGAGATCGAGGTCCATGGGTGACACCACGGCCTTCGTGTTTTTTCGTCCAAGGTCATCGCCCGTGACACGGCGATGGATTTTGAGCGCGTAGAGCTGCCATACCATTATCTAATGGGGTGGCTGTTAATGCACTACCGGTCTTTGATGAGGCCTGGAGCAGAAGATGGCATTACGGCTGATGACCCTTTCATTTTTCGATTCCACCATCAGTCCTGGGAGTACAGCACCATGCCAGCCTGTCGGAGAGTGCTGGCGAGAGTGGATGGATGTGACTTTTTTGTGTCTGTTTCTCGTTTTACTACTGAAGAAGTGAGGAGCGTTCATGTTGATGGTACCGAACCTCCTCTCCTTTTGTCCGAGAAACTGCTCCTTTGGCTGCGCAACATCCGTCCGGCACACCTAGTATATCGTAATCGCAACAACGTCTACCTGGAGCCCTACTTGCCCAGCAGGTTCTCCCGCCAATTTGGGTACAGCCAGCTATTTTTTGACAGTCCCAGCTCTTGCCGGGGCTTTGAAGGTAGCGTCCTGGATGGTATCAGGGCATGGCATTATTCTGATACGGTTCATACCCGAACCACCTTTTCAGTTCCTGATGGTGAGGTGCCAGGAGAGATTTTGTATATGGCAGCCCTATACCATGTTACGGCAAGCAAGCCTCCCGTTTGTTTCAACCCGAGTACCAGTTTCATCGTGGGTACTGGCTTGGCGGAAAAGCCCAAGGGATCTAAGAAGAGGAAGAGGAAGGCGAACACAGTTCCCGTGCCTGACTCAGAGTCCACCACCGCGGACGAAGAGAATGATGAGCATGAGGCAGATGACTCTTCCCTTCCGGTGGAAGATGTTGGGGCGGATCAACCGCCTATTATGTCAGGTGAGATGGTGGCGGATCAGCCACCTGTCGTGCCAAATGAGATGGTGGTGGATCAGCCGCCTGTTGCACCTTGTCCTGTACAGAAATGTAGCAGACAAATCTCCCCTGTTGGCGGTATTCCTTACTCCCGAAAACGGGCTGCGACCAGACGTCGCAAGCTAACTATAAAGGAGAGAAGCGAGGACGTCGATCCCGCTACGGAGGTAAATAGAGTTACTACCCTCTTTATTCAGTTCTTCCTTTCTCCTGAACTTTGACCTTAATCATTTTCCTTTTCTCTTGTAGGCGTCAGAAGAAGAGGAATCTCGAGAACCGGCCACTGTTTCTGAAGTCGATCCGGCCCTGAATACTTTGATCAATAACATGTGTGCCAGGATTATTTCTGTCGGGGCTCTCTCGATTGCGGCTGAGGGATCTCACGTTGCTGAGGCCGTAACTCAAGATGACGGGGGCTCCGATGAACCTGTCCTCGAAACTGTTGAATTTCATCAAGGTGACGCTGATCCAGTCGTTCCTCCTTCCGGGGCGGCTGGGGCAGAAGAGCCAGCTGAATTCGGCTTGGGGGTTACTGGTGAGGGGACTATGGCGGTTGTGAGCGAACCTCAGCCTCCGCAATCCTCCCTTGGTAAGATAAGCCAAATTTTGACTAGTGAGGAGGCCCATTCGCTCTATCATCACATCCTTCGGGTTATGCTGATTGATGGTTGCTCTGGGCATACAGGTCCTGCCTCCTCACTCCCAGTGACGGATATTGTCGAGGAAGGCTCTACCAGCAGGAATCTGGTGGGAGAGAGTGTGCCCCCTCCTTATATCTAGGGGCCTCCCGCTGGCTCGAGTTCGGGAGATCGGGCGGCGACGCAACCGGGGCAGGGGCAATGGTCCATGCTTCCTCCTCTGCTCATGTGGCTTCGGAGATCGACCTCTCCGCCTTGCCGAGTATCCAGGTTCTCTGAGCTGCGGAGGAGGAGTTAGCTACTATTTATGCATCTTTTCGTTCAGAATTTGTTTCCCTGGTGGCAGGGGCGGCGGGTTCTGGCATATCTCCTTCAACACTGCCAGCTACACTTCCTCTGACGCCGTCCTCTACGGAAGTTCTGGATGAGGCGTCATAGGATGTAGTTGACAGTTTCTACCGCCATTTAAAGAGAGGGGTCGAAGCTGCTGTAGAGCGGGGGACCCCCTTCGCTTTGGCCCGATAATGTGCCCAAGGCCACATTGATATTCTTAAAGCCCTCTCTGGTGGGACAGGGATAGCTGCACTTCTGGAACCCAGATTGTTAGAGGCTGACCAGCTTGTGGCCCAGTTTCAAGCGCTGAGGCAAGCTGATCTGTCTGCCGCAATAGATCAGAAGCGGGGCTTCCTTACCACTGTCCTGGAGAAGGTAAGGGCCACACGAGATAAGTCCAAGCCGGCTATAATGAAGGACCTCAGTGGACTATCTCTTCAATATGATCGACTGAGCCACAGGAGCGGGGATTGCACAGCTCAGGAAGCGGCCGCCTCTCGCGGAATAATTGATACACGGGAGCAGATCCTTGAACTCCAGAGAAAGCTAGCCTTCTTGGAGTCTAAGATTGAAGCTTCCCGCGCAGACAAAGAGCTGATCGTTCAGGAGGCCGAAAGGGTCTCCCGAGCTTCTGATAGCCTGGAGCGTGCTTTGAAGAAGCTCGAGGATGGCTGGCGGTCTCATGCGTACCTAGAAGACGTAGAGCAGTTGGCTCAGGAGGCCGAGCATAGGGCCAAGCAGGGGTTTGAGCGGTCGACTGTCCTGCTGAGAGACCGTCTCATGGAGTTATGTATCGCCGAACTATAGTCGGCTTTTTTCCTTGTTTCATTTTCGTTCTTTTCCTTTTTTGAGTGGGATGTGGTCTCCAGTATATGTAGTAATTTTTGCCTTTCAAATAAAAGAGTATGCTTTATTCTACCCTTTATTTGTACTGCTTATTGGGTTTGTGGTATTTACCCCACTGGGGAACTGTTTGTGGACTTGTTACCCTGGGTATACCTTGGTTTTAGGTACAAATAACAAGTTGATGGGGATACTTGGAACAATTCCACAGTAAGGAGACTATGGACGTTTCCGGTATCGGGAGAAAGAATGCCATGGAGCAGCTGGGCCCCCGGGGCATGATGAGAAGTGAGAGACATGTACTAGAAAACCTAGTACGGCATTTGTGGTCAACAGTGGACATTTATGGTCAACAGAGGACATTTGTGGTCAACAGAGGACATTTATGGGCCTATTATCGTTGGTTTACCCTGTTTTTTTTGGTACGGATAATAAGTCGAGAGAGAACCAACATACTTACTCAGAGGTAATGAGGACGTGGTAAATATGAAGGTTCCTTCGATGGAGCCTTTCCACTCAGAGGTAATGAGGACATGGCAGGAGTGGGCTCCATGAAGGGAATATAGAACAACTCAGAGGTAATGAGGACATGGAGGTTCTATGTGAGGGACGGTTTGTTTTTGATGGAAGGGAAACCACTCAGAGGTAACATCGACGTGTTTGTTTCGGAAGATCTGTGGATCTGTTACCCTTTTTATGCACTGAAAGTACGGGTATTGGATCATAAGGGGGGAGCTCCTTTTGGAAAGAAAGTTCAGAGGTATAATCATACATGACTTACTACCTAAAAAACGCGGTATTGATTCATCTGTAGTGACCAGAGTGTAAGTCCAGCGGTACCTGCGGGTACATAACTCGACAATCTAGGAGATTTGGGACCAGAATATAAGTTCAGCGGTACCTGCGGGTACATGACTCGACAATCTGGAGATCTGGCGTCGGAATGTTAGTTCAGTGGTACGAGAGGGTACATCACTCATCATTCTGGAAGATTTTGTAGTTGGGATATGAGTTCAGCGGTACCAGGGGGTACGTAACTTACTGCTTCGGAAGATTTATTTTTGGGATGTGAGTTCAGCGGTACCAGAGGGTACGTAATTCATCATTGTGGCAGATTTGTAGTCGGGATGTGAGTTCAGCGGTACCAGCGGGTACATAACTTAATACCCTGGCAGACGTCGTTTCAGATGTAATACTTCTTTAGGAACTTGCCGTTGATGGGCAACATGAGCAAGTCTCCATTTTGCTTTACAAGACGATAAGCTCCATTGGAGAATACAGCATCGATGATAAACGGGCCTTCCACTTTGGCTGGAACTTGCCGGCGATTTTGTGAGTCATAACCATCGGCCTCCGAACTGCCAGAACGAGGTCGCCCACTTGGAATGTTCTGATTTTAACCTTCTTGTTGAAGGCTCCGGAGATGCATGCCTGGTACAGCTCGATTCGTTGTTGAGCTAATAGGCGCTTCTCATCCAAGGCCTCCAACTCTTGCAGTCGGCGATGGTGATTATCATCTGTTGTCAACCGATAGGTGAGGGCGACGCAGAGCGAGGGGATTTGAGTTTCCAATGGGAAAACTGCCTCACTTCCATATACCAGAGAGAATGGCGTGTTCCCAGTGGCCGTCCGTACTGTAGTACAGTACGCCCATAAGCATTCGCCGAGCTGTTTATTCCTGTCGTATTTGTTTGATAACACGAACTTCTTAAGAAGCTTGATGATTGTTTTGTTGAATGCATCAGCCAGACCATTAGCCGCTGGGTTATATGGTGTTGAAGCAATATTCTGGATTCGGTATTTTTCGCAAAATCGATAGAAGGCGTGGCTTGCGAACTACGGATCATTATCATGGATGATCCTTCGGGGTAGTCCAAAGCGATAAATGACGTGATGCTTGAGGAAGCTGATCACGTTTGAAGTCTTTACTTCTGCAAGCGGAACAGCCTCCGCCTATTTGGAGAAATAATCTGTGATTGCGAGTATGAAACGATGTCCTCTGGACGAAGGTGGAGTGATCGGACCAATGATGTCCATTCCCATGCTTCGAAGGGCCAGGATGCTACCGTCGGATGTAGAAACTCGGATGGCTGGTGGATGAAATCTGCATGGACTTGACAGGCTTTGTATTTTCGTGCATAGTCTATTGCGTCTGCAACCATTGTGGGCCAGTAGTAACCCATTTCGCGAAGGCGATCTTGTAGTTTCGGGCCAGGCTGATGGGCCCCACAGATGCCATCATGAGCTTCACGCATGATTTTTTTGGCTTCTATATTCGACAGACATCGAAGCAGTAATCCATCGTATGATCGCCGATATAGCATTTTCGTCTCTATATCGTAGAAGAATCTGAGGGAACGTCTTCTGATAGAAGTGGCTTCCTTCGAATTTTCTGGCAGGATGTCGTAGACTACGAAATCGATGAATGGTTGTCTCCAGTCTGGTGCTTCGTCGACTGTCCGCGTGGAGTAACTCTCAACACATTGAACATTATTTCTGGGACAGACCAACTCACGGCCTATGATGTCAACCAGATGATGAGCATGATTCGGAACTGCTAAGGAAGCGGCAAGGCCTGCTAGGGCATCGGCTTCAATGTTCTGGAGCCTGGGAACGTGCTCTATGAAGAACCCCTCCAGGGACGAGATGATGTCAACTGCTATTTGGTGATAGGGGATCATATCTTCATGACGAACTTCGTATGAACCTCGGATCTGATTGACGATTAGCTGCGAATCACCGTATGCTTCAAGGTACTCTACCCCTAGCTCTTTTGCAAGTCGGAGGCCAATGACCAAAGCGTTGTACTCGGCCACGTTGTTTGAACAGGGCTCCATGAGGGAATAAGCTCGATTGATCACCAACCCGGTGGGAGAAATTAGCACTATTCCGACTCCAGCGACGATGTTGCCCTTGGGCCCAGTTCTAGAAGCGCCGTCGAAGAACATTCTCCATATTGTACCATGGGAGGCCATATTTGAATTAGCGACCTCGTCTGGAATCTCTTCGTCTATTTTGGTTGACTCCGAACCTGGATGAGCTACTAAAAAGTCTGCCAGAGCTTGACCTTTAACAGCCTTTTGCGGAACAAAGATCATGTGGTAGGGGGACAATAATATCGCCCAGGTAGCGAGACAAGATCTGAGTGCGCCTGGTTTAGTCATGAGGACCCTGAGGGGGTTGACTCTTGATATGACGTAGATGGTTTGTCCTGTGACGTAGTGTCGCGTCTTCTGAATGGCGAAAACCAGAACAAGGCACTCTTTCTCTACGGCAGTGTATCGATGCTCCGGCCCCATCATCATTCGGCTAAGGTAATATATGGCTTGCTCATGGCCTGTATCATTTTTTTGTGCTAGCAGAGCACCGAGAGAATGTTCTATTGCTCGTATATAGAGCAAGAATAGTCTTCCAGTAATCGGGGCTACCAGGACCGGAGGGTTCGTCAGGTATTCTTTGATGCTGTCGAAGGCACGCTGGCATTCTTCATCCCATATGAATGAAACGTCCTTCTTCATGAGGTGGGTGAAAGGCTGGCATCGTCCGGAGAGGTTGAAGATAAATCTCCTGATGTAGGCTAGCCTCCCTTGAAGGCCTCGGAGTTCACGGAGATTTCTCGGGGGACCCATCTCCATGATTGCCTTCGTCTTTTCAGGGTCTACGTGGATAGCCTTGGAGGTGATGATGAAACCCAAGAACTACCCGCTGGATACGCCTAAGAAGGATTTTGTGGGATTCATTTTCAAATTGTGCGCTCGTATTAGGTCGAATACTGTCCTCAGATCATGCAGATGATCTTCCTTAGAGCGGCTTTTGACGGCGATGTCGTCGACGTAGCATTCCACTGTCTTGCGCAAGTGGTCTCTAAAGATGACGCTCATAGCTCTTTGATAGGTGGCGCCAGCGTTCTTTAAACCGAAAGGCATGACTGTGTAACATTATGTGCCAATCGGTGTTCGAAATGATGTGTGCTTCTCGTCGTCGGGAGATATCTTGATTTGGTTGTATCCCAAGAAACTATCCATGAATGACATGCGCTCGAAGCCGCAGGTGTTGTCAATCATAATATCCGTGATAGGGAGAGGGAACTCATCTTTAGGACACGCCTCGTTCAGATTGCGAAAGTCGATGCAGATTCGAATCTTTTCACTTTTCTTGAGGACCGATACTATGTTGGCGACCCAGTCAGGATGCTGTTCCTCACGGATGAAGCCGCTGGCTATCAGTTTGTTGACCTCAGCTTCAATGGCATTCATGACGTCGGGACGAAATTGTCGCTGCTATTGTTTGACTGGTCTTGCGTCCGGACGGATGTTGAGTTTGTGAAGTACAATCTCAGGGTTTAGTCCTGGCATATCTTCGTAGCTCCAGGCGAACACGTCGATGTATTCTCTGACGAGTTGCAGTAGTGATTCTCGCTCTTCGTCTGTCAGATTCTTTCTGAAGAAGATGGGCTTTGGAGAGGACTCATCATCGAGATCGACTTGTACAACCTCATCTTCGGTGGAAGGCTCTCTTTGTTCGAACCGTTTCTCCCACTGCGCATCTAGTTGTTGTGCCCATGGCTCTAGCTCAAGAAGTTCGGGAATGTCTTCATCTTCTTCGTAGGCGTCGGCAAATGCCATATTGACGGACCAGACTTGCCTGAGCATGTTCCCAATGCTGACATTTGAATCGGAAGTGGGTGATCCGGTTGAGTGTGAATGCCAGTCGCATTCCTCGTCTGAGCTTTCAGGGGTTGTTGCCGGTGTAACATAACCTAGCCCACATCTGGTTTTATTGTAGTAGTCTCGTGGTTTCCTAGCCGGGACCGGCGATTGTAAGGGTAATCGCCGTCCAGTACCGTAGTTCAAGCCTGGTTTAGTTTCCAGATCATACCCTTGTTTTTGCATAAGGTACTTGGATCGGGTACTATACAGATAAAGGGGCAATCTCCCGGTGTCGGGTTCGAGATCAACTTCTTCTACCCTGAAGGGTTGTGGATCATTCTTCCGGCCGAAGATGATTGGATGGTCTTCTCCCTCGACTATGCGGTAAGCGTCTTCTACTGGAGTAAGTGGGTTTGCAGTGTAGACATTTGTCACCTGCATGTGTAGGTGAGAGCCTATACCGTGTTCTATAGCATACATTGTACAAAGCTTATTAAGCTCGAGGTAGTTCAAAGACAGCCCTTTATTGATGAAGTAAGGTGTCTTTCCAGTGGGATTACATCATCTGCGGATGGTGTATCAGTGTAAGCAGCCACATACTTGGCCAGTTCTGACTCTTCTTCAGCTACCCCCTGTGTAAATAAGGACTGAGAGGGTGACTTAGGCAGCTTAATCTTCAGGGGCTCCATGGGTGGAGCAGAACGTGGAGTCGTTGGTGTACTAGCCACCCCCAGTTTGGTACTCGGTGCTGGGCGGGGAGTTGTTGGCTGGCTAGCAGTCCCTGGCTTAGCGCTCGGCTGCCGATTCATTCTGGGAAGACGGATCGTCATTGGCTTGACAGAGGGATTGAGCTCCTCTGCTGGTTGCTGGCTAGCTTTAGACAGCCTGATTGTCAGTGGCTCTGTCGTGGTTCTTGGCGCTTGGCCAGACCTTGGTAGTCGGATTACCATCTGTTCCTCCTGTGCAGAGAGGCTAATTGCGTCCTTACGCAGAGTGGCTGTAAGGGGTACAGTTTTGCTGGGCTTGCGGGCCTGGAGGTGGATCGTCAGAGGTTCTTCTGATCCAGATGCTGCTTCAGTCTGAGCTTGAGTATCACCTTCGGCGAGATGCTTCTTCGACTTCTCATACAAGCATGAGTCTGAGTAGTAGAATTCGACCCCTTTGAAGGGATCGATGTCGGCAAATTCTGTTCTCACGAAGCCGTACTTGTCGACGTACTTGAAGCACTGGTACAGTGTGGAGGGCACGATCATGTAATCGTGTATCCAAGGACGCCCCAGGAGAATATTGTAGGAAGTGTCCACATCTATAACATAACAGGTCACTTCTGACTGAAGGTCGTCGATTTAGCACTTTAGGCAAATCTTCCCGATCGGGTAGTTCCTGTCCGAATTGAAACCGCTGATAGCGGTGCTTGTCGGCGTCAGGTGATGCATTGGGATGCGCAGATGGTGTAGTAAGCCTTTCGGGATGATGCTTATGGAAGAACCGGGATCAATATGTATCCGATCCACCTTGATATCGCCAATGTACCCAGTATAGTACAGAGGGCGATCGTGCAGGTTCGTCTTGATGAGCATATCTTGCAGAGTAAAGACAATGTTCGGCATTGACCCTGTGCAAGCGCTGTCCTGGAGATCTGCAGGCGAGCTTTCCCCAATGAGGTTGGACTGAGCTAGATATGCGTCGGCATTCTGGAGTGCCTCGCTTAGTGCGACGCGAACATCCCTGGAGAGTCTCAGGAGTTCGTTATAGCGATAGTTTGGCCGGTGTGTTGGCCAATTGGGCCAAGATGTCAAAGTTGTACGGCTTCTCCAGCCCATGAGGCGTCTCCCTTCGGAGTGGTTTGTCGAAGCGGGTCTCCTTCGGCCTAGGCTTATCGGTCGTCGAAGGCTACGAAGGTCCGGGAGCATCAGCGGCTGTCGGTTGATGGCCCTCAACTGAGTTACCCGGTGGAGGTTGGGTTTGTGCGCCAGAGCGGGTAACAACAGCAGTAGCTTTCTCGACCTCTGTCGAGATCGTGCGACATGATTTGACTTTCCCATTCTTCTTCTTGTTGGTGGAGGGAGGTACGAACTGAGTCACCTCAGGTACCAAGTCCGGATGGACCCACATGATCTCCCTCGTGATGTGGTAAGGGGTACTAGACTAGCAGCTTGGTCTCGTGGAGGTGGAAGGTTAGCGACCTCCATCCTTGCTCGGGGGACAGGTACTACTCTGTCTTGAGTCTTTGTCGAAGGGAAGTTGCCGAATTGTACTGACACCATGTTGGCTGCTACGGTCACCTCTTCGAAATCAATGGCCCGAGCTTTAGAATCGATGAGATGCTGGATGTATCACTTCAGTTGGTAGCAATCATGTGTGGCATGGTGGACATAGCGATGATAGTGGCAGTATTTGGGGTTCTCCAAGTCTGCAGGACGAGGCTCACGCCTGGGAGGTGGGAGCTGAATTCATCCTCCTTGGATGAGCATGTCTAAGATGGGTTTAACATGGCCATCCTCGAAGGAGTTGGTCATCTGAGGCCACTGCTTTTCTGCTGGCTTTGATTCAGATTTTGGGGCTGTGTCGGCCACCATAGCCTGCTTGTCCTTGTTGTCTCGGTTACTGGAGGAGTTACCACCGTTGTTGTTGTTGACGTTAGGGTTTGCCCCTATCTTTCCCTTCCGAGATGTGCAATCCCAGTTGGCGGGCTTTCTTCACCTTGTCTTCTGCGCTAGTAGTACTGATGATGAACGTCTTCCAATCCTTGAATTGACTTTTGCCCATCCAGAGGCTGATTGTGGAAAGTAGTCTCTTTTGGCAAATTTCAATCAAGGAGGAATCAGGGTTATCGGAAGGCAGCTTCATCGCGATTTGGCGAAACTGCTCGATATAGTTTCTTGTCAGCTCCTTTTCTCCATGAACAACGTCCATGAGGGTGGAATTTGTCACGTCTTGTCCTACTTCGTAGAACCTCTCCAGGAACATACGTTTGAAGCCGGTGAAGGAGTGGATGCAATTGTCCGGCAAGTTGCAGTACCAGTCGAAGGCGACCCCCTCCAATGCTCCGATGAATAGCCGCGTAAGGATGGCGTCGTCATGAGGCAGATGGTCGGTTGTGACTTTGAAGTAGGTGATGTACCTGCTTACAGATGTCTTCCCATCATATGGATTGATGTGGAATGGTTTATATTTTTGTGGGAAGGGAACATCTCTTCACGCAGCGGGATACGGTTGTCATATCCTGAGGTCTTGGAAGTTTTCTCGGGCATGAAACATGGCCCGGAGCTCCTGGACCTCTCTTCTTGCCTCCCTGGCCTCGTCTGCAGCGGTAGGAGCCGATATTTCAAGAGGATTATCGCCCGGGTTTGGTGCAGCTGAGTTCGAGTCCGCATTGACCGCGGGACCCAAGCTTGTTTGGCCAGGCATTCTTCCTTGCAGTGTTGGAAGGGACGCTTTGATCTCGTCCACAGACTTGACCAAAGCATGCAGTATGGCCTCCAGAGTGTCGATGCATTGGCGATCATAGGGGCCCTCTTGGCTGCTATCTGTCATGAACACCGTCCTCACATGAGGAGAGATGGAAGGAATGGTAGAGGACGTGCCCTCTGAGTCATACCCTTGTACAGAGAAGTCGTCCGGGTATGTGGGAATGTTCTCCTCTGGTTCGAACTCAGAAAGAGTGGTACCTCCAGCTTCAGAGCTTGCCTCGTCTTGGGAGTTGGGGACGTCCTCGGGGACGTCGGGGTCTGCTGCATCTGTTGGGTGAACCGTTTCCCCTAGATTATCTTCTTGGAACACCGAATTGTCGTGGATGTTTGGAGGAGTGCTACCCCCGGCTTCGATGCCTCCAAGTGTGGCAGATTTTTCTTTGAGCGGGTACCTTGGTAAACTCCTCCTGTAACGGTGGTAGACAACCGTTTAGAAGAAAGTTTCTTGGTTACGCCGGTTGAAATTTTTGGGCTAGAGACATTTGTTTTCTTTCCTCTATCGCTGCCAGGAATCTTCAGAGCAGAATTGCAAGAGGCGACGAGAAGCGCCCCGTCTTCTGAGCTTCGGTGTTGCAACCTTTGGAAGATGGACCGTCGGTCTTTTTGTACTGCTGCCTTATTGCAGCAGCAGTTGACAATGACTTGGGTGCATTGATGTCCTTGACAGGACTCTTTGCACGTCGAATCTTTGTATCTTTTCTTGTGCTTGTGAAGAATCACGTTGCGCAAGTCACCTACTTTGTGGGCTGGGGAGTCCTGAGTACATGAGTGTGTTGGCCTCCTGCCTGTTCCCTGATGTGGGGGTAACGCGAGTACTTGCCCCTGATCCTTGTTGGGAGATTCTTGATAACTATCCCGTTCGTTGGCTGCCGGGGGCTGGATACGGGTAGTTCTGTACAACTTTCCATCAGGGGCCCGAGTAATAGTCAGCGGGACGCCCTGGTAGTCAGAAGTTGGGACCGTCGACTGAGCTCGCCGAGCCCGCGCTGCCCTAGACTTCTTCCTTCTAGCACCTGAGAGTGCGTAGTAGGAAGAGTCCAAGCTGGTCACAACAGAGTCTGGCATATGCTTCAGAGAGCCTCCATGGTCAGGACCGTACGAGAGGTGGTCAAAGACTGACCGTGAGCCGTATGGAGTAGATGGTATACAGCTAGGATCGGTGGCCGTGCAGGCTGTCTGCATGCGGCTGGTATGTGTAGCCGTACAGGCTGTCTGCATGCGGCTATCCTTTGTGGCCGCATGAACTTTCTGTATGCGGCTAGAAGTCATGGCCGTACAGGCTGTCTGCATGCGGCTGGAAGTTCTGGCCGCATGGGCTTTCTGCATGCGGTTGACTTTTGTGGCCGCATAAGTTTTCTCATGCGGTTGACAGTTGCGACCGCATGAGCCTCCATGCGGCTGGCGCCCTTATGCGGCTTGGATTGCACAGAGTTCCTCTTTGCCCTTCCAAGTCCAGCATCAGTGTTTTCTTCTGCCGGACTTAGGGACAGTAGAGTCCTCTGTGGTCTGAAGTGGGGCCGCACGCGAGACTTCCCCGCTGTCTCGGGTAACAGAGAGTACTTCTTCGAGAGCTTGGGAGGAGCAAATAATTTGGGTCTCCACTCCCTGCGGGCCTTCTTCGTGCGGGCTCGCTGCTGGACCGGGCCAGCGCTCCTGTCGGAGAGCATTTCTTCAAACGCCTGCTGGTCGAACCGGGCGACCAGCATTTGTTGAGTGGAGCCAAGTTTGGCTGCGTCTGATTGTGTCACCAACTCCTCAGCCGTGGAGAAGTTAGTCTACAGCAGAGTCGCCATCGTGTTTGCCATTGATAAAAGAACAGAACTTATACGGGAGGATTGGACTTTTACTTCACAACGCAAACTCGCTAGTACAAAGAAAGCCTAGGGACGAAAACCTAGGTACAGCAGTCTAAGTACGATTGTTTAGTTTTGATTCTGGGGGTGACGATAGAGGCTCGGGAAAGCGACGGCCGCTCTACCTTACTCCTTGGACGATTAGACGTAGCCTTGGCTCTGATGAAGAAATGCTCTCGGATGGGAAGACTCTTCTGTGCGCGCCTTTTTGTTTCTCTGTGTGTCCAGCCGGGTGGAGGGGATCTCTTTTGCAAGGAAATGGCACCTTGCTATATTTTTTCTTTGTTTCTTTGGATCCGATCCTTTTGTAAGGGAATGGCACCTTGCTATTTATAGGAGTGGGGTGTGATCATTAGGGTTTGCAATGATTCCCTCCTTGAAAAGTTGGCGGCCAATCATCTGGGCCATTAATCTTGATTGCATTACATCTGGGCAATTGATTCTTGATTGCGCCAAATCTGTATGGGCAATTAATGCTGATTGCAATGAATCCTTATAGTCTGTTATAACAAGCTCGGATCTCCCGCTACGTGTCCCATTTGCTTAATCACAACAAATCTGATTTTATTTGAGTAATAATGGTGATTGCACTAAATCTGGTTGTCAGGATTTACGAGCATCCATAACTCCGAGGGGATAAGACAGCCACGTGTCTCAACTTGTCGCCACATGTCTCAACAGCCACGTGTCTCAACTTGTCATGAGGATCGCTATGTATCTCAACCGTCATGAGCGGGGTGTCTGGCAGAGCCGCATGAGTACGGTCTAAGTGAACCGCATACGGGTGACCCCCAAGTCCTAGCCGCATGAAGGTAACCGCCGCATGGGGGCAACAGTTTCGTAAAGGAGGCGGCCGCATGAAGGAGGCAGCCGCATGAAGGATGCAGCCATATGAAGCGGGCAGCCGCATGAAGGACGTAGCCACATGAAGTGGGCAGCCGCATGAAGGGCACGACCGTATGAAGCGGACAACCGCATGAAGGACACAGCCGCATGAAGCGGACAGCCGCATGAAGTGGGCAGCCGCATGAAGGACGCAGCCGCATGAAGTGGGCAGCCGCATGAAGGGCACGACCGCATGAAGCGGGCAGCCGCATGAAGGACGCAGCCGCATGAAGCGGGCAGCCGCATGAAGCGGGCAGCCGCATGAAGCAGACAGCCACATGAAGCGGGCAGCCCTATAGGGACGACAGTCGCATAGGGATGGCAGCCGCATAGGGATGGCAGCCGCATAAAACGGGCAGCCGCATGAAGCGGGCAGCTGCATAGGGGTGCTTGGGACTTGACGGATCCTGCCAGAAAGATTTTCTTCTTTTCCCAAGGAGCACGCCATTATTATTTCAGCTTTATGTCAGAGCTGTCATTCATTGTGTCAGAGCTGTCATTCATTGCTTCAGAGCTGTCATCAGAGCAATTAATTAGGCAGCTGCTTTATGGCCAGCTGTAGAGGCAGACTGCGTATGGCCACGTGTCTTCACCTGAGCCGCATGGAGCTTGTTGGGGAGTTTCGAGCCGCATAACGTTCTGAAGGATTCCTGAGCCGCATGAGGCTCCTTCTGTTTGGAGCCGCATGGGCTTTTTTTATCCTTTTCCATGCTTCTACAGTGCTTCATGTAAAGCACTCCATGCATTCACTCTGTCTGAGAACTCATTAAGGCATTTAAGCCAACCTTCCCACAGAATCTGTTTTCCGCAGAAAACAATAGTAGACAAAAATGGTTGTAGGTCCGTAACCTCTCCAAGCCACAGAGGACAAGTACCCACTGTTCCTGATATTCTTCCGGTTAATAGTCATCCCTTGAACCAAAAGCTAGATGCCTAGTAGATTTCTCTTTGAACTAATAGCATAAAACTTTATGGTAGGAATATAAAACACAATATCAGAATGCCTTCAAGCCTATTTTACAAGCTGTGTCATCGACCAGCTGGCGCTTGAGGCCCTTGGTGAACGGATCCGCCAGGTTCTCCTGACTCCGAACATCAATCACAGCAATAACATCCATCTTGATGAGATCGTGTACTACATTGTGCTTCAATCGCACAGTCCTCTTCTTCCCGTTGAAGAGGTCATTTGATGCCATCGCCGCAGTCGCCTGGTTGTCGCAGTATATCGGTATCCCCGGTATTTATACCCCAACCACTAGAAGATCATACATGAGCTCCCGAAGCCATTCTGCTTCCTCCGCTACGGTATCAAATGCAAAGAACTAAGATTCCATGGATGACCGCGAGAGCATGTCTGCTTCTTCGATTTCCATGATATAACAGCTCCACCTATTATGAAAATGTATTCACCTGTGGACCTTTCGCTCTCCACTTCTGAGCACCAGCTGGCATCACTGAAGCCTTCCACTTCCGGCGAATTTCCGTTGTAGTGCAGTGCATATGTCTGAGTCTTCTTGAGATATCTCATAACCCGTTTCACAGCTTTTCAGTACTCAATGCCTGGGTTGCTCGTGAAACGACTCAGCATTCCTACGGCGAAAGCTATGTCAGGCCTTGTGACAGTAGTAGCATACATTAAACTCCCAATTACGCTTACATACTCCAGCTGCTGACGCTTTCCCCTGAATTAGGCTTCAGCTTCAGATCACACCTGTACGGTGTATCGATCCCTGGAAGATCCTGATACCCATAACGAGTGATCATCTTCTCAACATTATGAAACTGTGACAGCGCTAGTCCAGTGTCTGTCCGGATGATCTTGATCTCTAATATCACATCAGCTTCCCCCAAGTCCTTCATACTGAACTTGCTCGAGATGAACTTCTTTGTCTCCGTGACACAGACCATATCCGTACCTAGAATCAGCATGTCGTCCACGTACAGACAAACCATCGTACCTCTTCTATCAGCGAACTTCGTGTAAACACACTTGTCCATCTCGCTGACCATGTAGCCATGTGAACTTATAACCTCTCATGCCACATCTTAGGAGCCTGTTTAAGATCGTACAAGGATTTCACCAACTTGCAGAATTTGTCTTCAAGACCCTTTACGACAAATCCCTCTAGTTGTTGCATGTAAATCTCTTCGATTATCTCACCATTTAGGAAAGCCATTTTCACATCCATCTGATGTATCACCATCTTATGTATTGCTGCGAGAGCAATCAATAATCTGATGGTGGTCATCCGGGGTACTAGAGTATACGTATCAAAGTAGTCAATCTCCTGCTTTTGAGAAAACCCCTTGGCTACCAACCTAGCCTTGAACTTGTCAATAGTTTCGTCTGCTTTCATCTTCTTCTTGAAGATCCATTTGCATCCGATGGGTTTCGCTCCTTCAGGAAGATCAACCAACACCCGAGTGTTATTTGAGGTGATGGAATCAATTTCATTGTCAATCATCTCCTTCCAGAAAACCGTGTCTCTGGTCTTCATTGCCTCATCATAGGTAAGCGGATCTGCTTCCACATGATAGGTGACAAAGTGATTTTCGAAGTCCTTCGACCTCCTCACACGCTTCGCTGACGGCTCAGCGAGTCTGGTTCAACCGTTGTTTCAACAACAATATCTTCTTGGACTACTTTATTAAAAACTTCAGTTTCTTGCGCACCCTCATTGTTCTCCGGTATATCCACAAGAATAATATTTTTATGCCTTGCAAACTTGTCTTAAAAATATTCAGCATCGCGTGATTCGATGATATGATTTGACTCAAATATCAAGAAATGTCCAAGCATCATTCTTCTTGGCATACCCCAAGAAGATCGTCTTCGGAGTCCTTGTCCCCAGCTTTTGAATCTTCAGATCTGGGAGCTTCAGATGAGCCAGACACCCCACACTCGAATGACATTCAAGTTAGGTCTGACTTTGAACTAGAGTTCATGAGGAGTTACGTCCGACGTTGCATACGGCACTCTATTTAGAATAAAAGTGGCCGTCAATGCAGCTTCTCCCCAGTAGCATTTAGGAAGACCCACAATTAGCAGCATTGAGTTCATCTTTTCTATCAAAGTTCTGTTCTTCCTCTCCGCTACTCCGTTAGATTAAGGAGAATACGGAGAAGTAGTTTCATTGATGATTCCATGTTCTTTGCAGAACGATGCGAATTCATGAGTCCTATACACTACATCTCGATCACTTCTGAGTAGTTGTAGATCGATTTAACATTCAGCTTCAGCCGTGAAGTCTCTGAACTACTCGAATGCTGCATCCTTCTATTTGAGATGTCATGCGAACGTTCACTTCGAGAAACACTTCGAACCGACTTCTGTGGAGAATTGATAAAAGTCAAAGATATTTGAGTGTACTAACTCCAGATGATCAGTACTTTAGTTCAATCGTCTGAGCAGCTTTCCAACAGTCTTGTATCTGCACAGACCTTAAATTCCTCCACCTCCTTACCTCCACATTCTGAAGATAAGGTCTCGGTAGGACAGCTTGAGTCTGCTTCTATCATAGAACAACTCTCAGTCCAGTCAATGAAGTAACTTCATCGCCATCAGCAGAAGTTCGAACATCCTTTCAGCACCGAAGATCTTTTCGAAGCATGTTCCTCACCAAGAAGTTACCATCTGGCTAGTACGAATGTCCATCTTTCAAGTCTGTATCAGATAACAGACTTCCTGAGATCGGATCTTCGGAAATCTCTGGTACGTGTAATAGGCATTCCAGTATCCTTGTCAGTGGTTCATAACCACTATTTCAATCTTCAGATATTTTGCTAGGTACATGTTCGCCATCGAGACATTCGTCATAACACGGATCGTCCTTGGTGAACAGCTCCTTCGAGAACACACGTGGTCAGATGCACTAGTGTCAGACCACTAGTCAGCTACCACGCTAGATAACTCAACCTGTGCAACAATAGCAACCAAGTTAAGTAATCAAAATAATCAAGTTTAGCCATACCTGCTATTTTGGTTTGGGCTTGGATTTGTATTCACTCTTGTAGTGGCCATTCTTGCCACAGTTGAAGAAAGTCACGTGGGACTTGGACTTCTGTTGCTTGAACGAAGGACCGTTCACTTTCAGATTAGTGGAGTCCTTTTTCTTGTGATGAAAAGCCACCTGCTTCCCCTTGAACTCTCTTGTCTGCACCAAGTTGGCCTTAGCCAGATGTTTGGACAGAGAGTCCATCTTCTGTTGAGATCGTATTTCGTCCTCAACGTGGATCTCTTGTAGAAGATCTTCCAAGCTAATATCCAGTTTCTTCCGATACATTCTAGCATAGAAGTTGCTCCAACCAGTAGGAAGTTTCGAGACTATCCCTCTAACGATAAACTTGTCGACGAGGGGCATCTTCTCGTCATCTAACTTCTGGCGCAACTTCAGGAATTCCTTCACTTGAGGTAGCATCTCCATCTCGTCTTCGAAGAGCCACTTGTGGTACTTCTCGACGATGAAGATTTTGGACCTGTTCTCATCATCTTCATATAGCTTACCCAAAGAATCCTAGATCTCTTTGGCCTTTACCTTCTTGGAATATGACTCTGCCAGAGAGTCTTCCATAGAATTGAGAATCAGCAGTTTATAGATGCTATTTTCTCTCTTCCATTTGCTCTGTTTGACGAGTGCAGCAGCAATATCATCTGCAGTTTCTCCTTCTGGAATCGTCGGTTCATCCTTAATCAACACATGGTCTACGTCCACGAGTTTAAGATTAAGGGTGACCTTTCTCTTCCAGATTTGGAAATGTTCTTCGTCGAATATCTCCAACTTGTTAAAGCTGGTATCGATGAGAGAAGCATGAGAGTTTTCCATCTTCTAATCTTGCTTTGAGATTGTTATTCCCGGGGCGTAATTTTTGATGGAAAACAGAGAAACGAAACAGTTGTCTCAATAGTAACAACGTTTCGTAGCAACACTTCAAAGAAGGTGTGCCACAGAGATCCTTGGAGGATTCTGCATAGCGATAATCTAAAGAGATTTCGTTACAACAGCAAACAAAAGTAGAGCTTCTTTTAGAAAGGTACAAATCGAGTTGCTAGCAGCAGTAGCGACGAAAGCCCACAAGAAGTATCTGATTAGATCAGAGAAGAAGAGAAGGAAAAAGAAAGAGAAAGGCTGCTTTGCTGGGGTGATAAGATCACTGTTGCTCAAATCAAGATTTACCTATATACGACCCGCTTCCAGGAACCAGCAAGTTCTAGAGAACTTCTGGAACGCTCGTCAGTCAATATTTGAGACTTGAACGGACTTCCTTGACTTTACGGACTCCCTTAACTCTCTTCTTTGCTGCATCTTTCAAAGGAGGCCAAGGGGCTCTATTTATAGAGTGGAGTGAGACTTCTCTCTTCTCCTATCCAATGTGGGATTAAAATACCAAAACTCAAAAAATAGAGTTTGATGTTTTAAATCATCCCACAATCAGCATAGAAGTGTGCCAGTCCATGCCTACCCCCCGAACACTCTCGTGCATGCACGGCATATCGTGGAGTCCGTGTCCGAGTCCGAGTCCGCACAACAAAAATCAAATTACATCTTTGTTGGAATTAATCCTTTTTCCTTCAAGGAAAATACTCCCACATGACACACACACTTGTGCCCCACCACACCTCATGTGCACACCTCAACACAAGTAATGCATTATATTGAGATACTCACCATTTGGTGTAGCCGATGTGGGACTATCTTTCCTAGTCCAAAGGCAAAACCACCAACAAACACTTCTACTTTTTCATTTGTGAGTAGTTGTGGGCTAGACCTATGGGCCTCACGCGAGCAAGGTCATCGTTAATGTTGATCCGATTTCTTCTTACCGTGCTTGGTTCGTTGCTCGTAACGAGTGTGTGGATACACGTCATAAGCGGGTTATGGGTCGTTTTGTTTCAAAGATGTGTGCAATGACAAGAAGCAGGTAGCATGTAGGTTTTAATTTTTCTTTCCGTTTCTCTTTTAATATTATGAACGTTGGTAATTTAATTTTCCAATGGACCGATGATAATTGCTCCATTATCAGTGGTTTATGGGTCGTTTCTTTCGAAGATGTGTGCAGTAACGAAAAACCAGTAGCGAGAGTTTACCTCTAGAAGGATTCGAACAAGTCGGCATGTGTGCAGTGGCGAGAAGCCGACAACACAGAAATTTTACCTTTAGGAGAATTATAACAAGCCTGAATATAGACATAGAATAATCTCTCAGAATAGTTCTTCGTACATGACTTAAACTTTAATTTTGTTTACCAGAATTAAACAAAAATTCTAACATTTTATCAGCAGAGTAGTTCCCTAAAAGTCTTTGAGTTCAATATCTGGAATTATCAGTTTAAACAAAATTATTCAAGATTTTATGTCAATTCGTTACATATAAATAGGAAGGAAAATGCTTCATGTACTTCCAAAAACTCATCCCTCCATGTCCCTCCGCCACGTGGCCCTCTTCTATTGGCTCATATCTTTTCACAACCACCCCCCTATATGCTTGGGTCAATAAGGGAGTGTCATAGGAGGAGGAACATGTATGGATGGAGTTTTTGGAGGTACATATAACATTACTCAAATAGGAAATCCCACAGAACTGACCAAATAGCAAAGTTACAGGCTAACATTCTCATCTAGTAATACTGCTTACTGCTCAGGAGATTAGGCAGCCTTGTTGTGGGGATTGCGACTAGCGGCATCTCCTTCCTCAACACGATTCTGTACGTGTCGACGAGGTCGAACTGCAACCCCTCCGGTATCTCCCAGTCAAAAGAATGCAGCAACAAAGTTAGCACGTCAAGGGACGGATTTATAGAGGGTCCAAGGGGAACCACGGCTCCCAATTTTTTTTAAAATGTCGATAATTATATTAAAAAAATTTAATAATATATATATTAGTTTGACATCCTAATGTAGAAATAGTAAAGTTGCTTTAGTGGTAGTGCATTGGACTTCTAAATGAGAGAGTATGGGTTCTTAATTTTCTACAAATATTTTGAACATGTACAAAAAAATTTCATCTTTCTAACACTTTAAAAATACTGAATTTTTTTCCGCATTTTTTTTTAATTCTAATATATTTTTTGCTAATGAGGTTTAATTAACATAACAGTTTTAAGGATTTGTATATATAGCAGTAAGGTTTTCCCATGATTTAAATTCTGGCTCGTCCCTTGCTCGTGCATGATCATGATCTCCGCCATGGGAATCCCTGCACACACTCTCCTCCCTGACCCGAATGGAGAGAAGCTCACGTCGCCTCCCTTGAAATCCAGATTGGCGTTCAAGCTGCTCATGAACCTCTCGGGCCTGAACTCGATCGAGTAGGTCTTCCCGCACCAAAGGGTCCCTCTGGATCGCCCACACGTTAAAGAACACCATGCTCCCGGGAGGGACGGTGTAACCGCCGACAGCGCACGCTGAGCTTGGGCAATGTGGGGCTAGAAGAGGGGAGACCGGGTAGAGGCGGAGGGTCTCCTTGACAACGGCGAGATATTGCAACCGGGGGATGTGGGACTCCTCCGCTATGCTGTCCCGACCACCTGCTCCAGTTCTTCTTGAACTCTTGCCATGAGTCGCCATCGCCCACTCCATTGTGCTTGATGTTGCCATGGCTTCCAGCAAGAATCAAGTCCTGTAGAGTTGGATCTTACGATTGTTGGCTGTGTGTCTGGTTTGCTCACACAGCAAAGCAAAATATCAACTCCCTCATTTTGGAATAATCCCACATCGCGCGGTTTGGAAAAGTGGTGAATAGTATATATATTACTATCCTCTCTTTTGCTTCAATAAAATGTTGTGTGGGAGACCTATAGGCCACACGCGTGCGCTGTCGCCGCCTGTAGGTTCGGTTTAGCGCGTGTACCGGGTGCAGCTATGTTCCGATTCGATTATTTCTTCGTTTTTAGTTCGATTATTTCTTCGTTTTCAGGCTGAGACTCTAAAAATCTTTTTGCTCCTTTAATTTTTTCTGACTGTTTTGAAATCCATCAATATTCTAAAAGTTGGACATTAAATCTGAACGTTTCAGACACGTTTTTTGTGTGTCATTTACAACACTATTCATCTCCTTTGTCCAGCTTTCCGTTACATCTCTGATGCCTATATATCAAGCTCCTCTTTCATTCACCTAGTACACAGAAACAATTCCGTACGAAACTTCTCTCAAATTCTCATCTCCTCCAAATCGATGGTGTTCGTTGTTCTTGTCCTGGGCAGAGCTAAGTCAGGGATCATTCTCTCTGCATCGTGTGCGACAAGGAGATTCTAACAATAATTATTTGCTTGCTGTTAGAATTTTTTTGTAAACATATTAAGTAAATTATTTCATGTAAACATATCAAGTTGCTTGCTGTTAGATTCTAACAAATTATTTCTTGTTAGCATGTAAAGTTGCTTGCTATTATATTTAAAAACATTGCTTCTTGTGAACATATTTAATATACCTACTATTAAATATATATAGTAACAATTTGCTATCATATAGTTAGCAATACTGTGACAATTTGCCACTATTAATATATACAGTAACAATTTGCTAACAATCTTCTTCTTCTGTTTAAATTTGTAAACAATATTAACATATATATATATTTATTACTGGTAACAAATTGCCTTCTTTACTATTTGCTACTGTTAACTGTTTAGTAAAATTCCAACAGACATATAATCACATTATTTTTTTTCCAAACCCTAGGGTTTGTGCTTCACACATGCTCCTCCTCCAACCCTAGGGTTTGTTACTTCCAGCCGCTCCCCTAACAATCCCGAACCCCCCGCCCTCCCCACCATAATCTTCTCCTCCTTGATCCCCTTCTGCTACAGTCATGGCGACCTATAGGGAGGTTGTCGAGAAATGGCTTCCCTGTTCTCCCTCCAAGGCCCGGCCAAAGCAATCTCACTCACGGCCAGAGACAGTCTGCTCTCTGAACACTGGGCTTCAACTCTGGCGATAAAACCCTACTCCACGCGGAAATACTCGCGTTCAACCATCACAACCATCCTAGGAAAGATATGGAACATGTTCGATCTCGTGCAAGTGTCCGATCTAGATATTGACGGAGGAACCTTTCTCGGCAGACTCGGCTCACCAGAGGCAGTAGATCGTGCTATAAATGAAGCGCCATGGAGTATCAATGACGAATTACTGGCTGTAGAAAGATGTGATCCGGAGAAGTTGCCAGAGGAGTACAAGTTCTCCTTCGCAGAATTCTGGATCCAGCTCCATAGGATTCCGCCAAAGTTTCTCAACCGAAAGGCAGTGACAAGAATCGCGGAAGCGCTTGGGGCACCCAGGACGATCCCGCCTAATGAAGAATCCAAATGGAAGACATTCGCGTGCCTGAAAGTTCTCATAAACATCTCCAATCCTCTGAAGAAGCGTATATCCACCTCTGTTGATGGGCATAATACTGGAGAAGTTAGCGTGAAGTATGAAAGGCTCCCCCGTATATGCACGTTTGTGCTAAGGTGGGGCATCCGTATGCTGGGTGTAAAGAAAAAGAGAGTTTTCTTTCATTAGCAAGCGAGGAATGGGCGGACGAAGAGAAGCAGCGGCTCCACGATCTTCTTCAACCTCGGATAAAGGAGGAGGACTATCGTGCGGATCTGCCTCGGCCTTATGGTCGCAGAGACCCGGTTGAGACGGTCGACGTGCCGGCCAATACTCAAAGTTCCACTCCCGCCGAATTAACGCCGACGAATGACCGCTTAGCCACTATCCCTAACCGCCGCCATGGAGAGGCGGAGCACCAACCTCAGGACAGAAAGGAAGAGATCGCGGTGGTTCAGGTTGATAGAAACGAACAACCATATCACCCGATGGATAATAATATCCCTCCGCACAAACGGGGAGATGGCAACCGTGCCCAACCGCCGGATCGAGAACTTGAATCACATTCCAACCAGTACAACACGGAGTTGGTTAGCGGCTATGAAGTTCAACCCAATGAATTTTACCTCATTGATCAGATGCTGCTGGACCCGATCGGCCAGAAACTCCATTTTACTCAACAACAAAATTCGCCCAATGCAGAAATAGCCCAGACTCATCGTTGGATCCCTCCTCCACTCGAAATCCCAATATCCATCCATCATGTCCACCACTCCACTTCTCATCAAACTTTGCCAGAGCCAAACCATATTGAATGAGCTAGTTTATCCTCTCCTCGTTACATGAAATCAATCATCACTACACCCTCCCCTAATCCAGTGGATGAAGAATTATCTGAAGGTTTCATTATGCGCAGTGCTCGACAAAATAAAATCTCATGGAAGAGACTCGCACGCAAACATTCCTACTCCCAGATGACTGTTATATCGAAAAATTCCACCTCTCGCAATGCGGCTGACCTCAAACAGCCGCACGAGCTATGGAAGATTACCAATCTCTCGCCTCGGGTCCTAACATTCATTTGGAGATTGCTTAACAAGGCACTTCCCCTAAATTCGGCCATCAGGAAATGGATACCCAGCGCCAACCCACTCTGCCCTTTCTGTCGAACACAAAAAGAAGATGAGGACCATTTATTCATGCACTGCTATATCTCACGCGAGATTTGGTTCATTTCACCTATGGGGCTCAGGATACAGAGCCATTACTCAATCGGCACCTTGCTGGAGGAATGGATCAAGAATACGGGGTCACATGATGCTTTCCGACTAGGGGCCAATATTATTTGGGCTATATGGAAAGCTAGAGGAAATTGTATCTTCAGACGCACGACTCCAATCCCACGACGAATCGTCGAGATGGCCTTGTCCCTGCACCATTCATTTTCTAATGTAGGAGAAGCTGGCACTGAAGAGTCTTGGGGGAGCTTCAACGACTACAGTACTTACATGAAGTAGAAACCGCCTGAGAACGGCAGTATTTGTCACGACCTGTTACCCAAATTATTGGGCTGGGCCGAGCCATGTCCAGCTTACGCTTGGTAAAAGCGTAGTAAGCTGTTCTAAGAATAGACAATAAAGGATCTAAGCTGCTAACAGATCTAAAATTACATTTAAAGGTTCATCACAACACATCATCTATAAGCGAAAGTAAACAAGCACAGACTTAATAATACACTTTCAAGTATCTAACTGGAGACAAAGTCCAGTATTCAAATATAAGTACAGACCAAAGTCTAAGTCTCAAAACACATGAAAGATAACTAAGCAAGGTTTCCCGCTGGGACCTCTTCTGGAGCTAAGGCCAGGTCCTCAAAATCAGTACCATAATATGTAACACGTAGCATTTCCTTCTCGAAAAGTGAACCTACAACGTTATCCTGTCAGGACGGGAGCAAGTACAACCTCTACAACTAAAGTACTGAATATATAATGAAAGAGATGTACAACAAGAAACATGGTATGATAAGTCTATAAAATAGGAGATACTGGAAACATGGCCTCATGGTACAATTGGGATCACAGTATCATAGTAACATAGGAAACATGGCATATCGTAATCTATCATGGCAAGGACACATATGTCATATAGACAGATGTATATGTAATATTTAAAACTGTAGCAGGTACGTGATCGGTCAATAGGTGCACATGTGCTGGGGGCACATGTAATAAAATGTACTTCCGTATAAGTCACAAGCGATAGATGTACATACGCACAAATTCGCGGGATAGACCTACGACAAGATATGCATATAAAATGCTACCTTGTTCGGTAAATACATACGGAGAGGGGGCATGATCACGTACTCAACTGTCAGTTTCCCCATAACCTATATTCTAACATGTGAGAGATACGAGAACAGTAAAATATGTGGGAGATACTGGGAGCAGTATAAGTATGGCAGGTACTGGGAGCAGTATAAAATATGTGAATACTCAGAGCAGTATAAAGCATAGTAAAACATGTGCTGTAAACCCGTAAGAAGCATGTGAAGATATAAGAACTGTCCTGAGCATGGCAGGTACTAAAAGTAATACAACATGTGAAGATATAACTTGCTACCTCAAGGATCAGTATTTTAACAGGGTTAATACATGTTCTAGCATTAAAAGACAGTAAATGAGTTTGCAGATGTACTTGCCTCTAGCAAAGCAAAAATACTAGTAAGAAGATATAGATGTCCGGTGTCCTATCAATAATGATATACAAACTCAGTTCTAAGCTATGTTCAATATTACACTAGTGGTGTGACACGACTCCTGACTGGATACTAGCTAAGTGGGGACCTAGCATTAAAAGTCTAATGGGGAGTGTCACTATATCTAAACTAATTTTCTAGAGTCATTACGCTAGTGCGGGGTGAGGACCAATACGTCTATAACTCAAAACAACACAAAACATTACAAGTCGTAACTAATCAATAAATAAATCAAACTGTACACTGAGTTCCAACAATTTTTGAGATAGACAAAAAGCTTAAATATATATAAAATAAAGTACCAAAATGATCCTTGTTAATTATAAAAATTTATACTAATTTTTCTAGAATTTATAAACCTTCATAAATATTTATTAAAAATCAGCAAACATAAATATACTGAAAATGAGTTCTGTTTTCCTATTTTTATAAAATACCAAAAGTACTTATTAAATACTGAAAAAATCATAATAAATTAGTTAAATTAACATAGTATTTAAATACAATTTTTTCCAGATTTTTGCAGAAATTAAAATATATATAAAATTCAAAACAGAAAGTAACAATTTCTGGAAAAATAATTAATTATAAATTAAGGACAATACATAATCAAAATCTACAGATGTTGTCGGATGATAAAATAAATATTACCAACATTTCCAGAACGGTCAAATTAGCTAGGATAGTCTACCCATAAGTCCAATTTAGATACAGGGGCAAAACCATAATTTTGGGTCAAAATAATGTCCGCCGTTGGACACACTTTGCACCGAAAAAACGTGTCAGAAAAGAAGTTTACAAAACCTAGCAAATTATATGTCAACGAATCCAGAATGATGATATGAACCCAACGATATGTCCAAAATAGGATTCCGATGTGCCGATCTCAAAATGATACGTTGACGCGGACACTTGAAATCTAGTTTGCACCGAAATGCGTGCTAGAGCAAATGTCTTCAAAACTCAGCCAATTATATGTCAACGAGTCCAGATTGACGATACGAACTCAATGGTATATCCGGAATTGGATTCCGATGAGCCGATCTCAAAGTGACCCGTTGACTCGAAAAGTGGGACCCACTTTGCACCGAAATGCGTGCCAGGGCCCACGTTCTCCAAATCAAGCAAACTTTATATGAAAACATGCCATAACAACGCCACGAGTCTACTGGTGGTGTCAGAAATTGAGTCCGGAGTTCCGGGTTCAAAAATAGAATTTAACAAGTGCAAATTAAAGAATTCGAACGGCTAACTTTGGCGTCGAATTCGACCAACCGAACGTGCTTAAAATGAAACGAAACTTGGAGGAGGCAGGAAGAGGGTTATACCAGATGCGTACAGGAACTGGTAGCGTTCCAACCGGAGCTGCGACGGCGGAGTTACGAGCTGACGAAGTCGGCTCCACGAAATTGTCCAAAAATAGTTCAATTTAAAACGTCAACTTGGTGGCCAGTTTTGAGGTATCAAACGACGAAATTAACGGAAGAAATTTGACAGGAGTGAAGATGGATATACCGAGATTGCGACAGAGCAAAAAGTTTGTCGATCCAACGGTCGGATCTTCCAGAAAATCTGCACGAAGTCGCTATCCCGAGATGCGAATTCTGAAGTTTGAAATCGCACGTCACGGCGGGATTTCGACGTAAATGCACAAATAGCCTATTTGGCTCGTCGGGGAAGGAGGGTGGCGGCCTAGGGGAGGTCGCCTAGGGCGTGCCGGAGTGTGGGAAGCTCGCGGGGGCACGGGCCGGCCACGAAGTGGCGCACGGCGGCGGCAGCGCTCGTTCGCGTGCGCGCACTACCAGAATAAGTCATTTTAGCGACGCATAAAGACGTCACTAAAATGACAAATTATGTCGCTAACTATATTTAGCGACGGGATTATCGACGTTTTGTGATCGTCGCTGAAATGTAAGTCGCTAATCTCCGAAATGTCGTAAAACGTCGCCATTATCGACGTTTACTGACGTATATGTACGTCGGTATATTGCCGACGTCTACCGTCGTGACGTCGGTGGATTACCGACGTTTTACTGCGTATCGCTACGCGTCGGTAAATTATCGACGTACTACCGACGAATAGTCGGTGGTTTAGTGACATGATCAAAGTCGCTAAATGTCGGTAAATCATGGGAATTCCTGGGAATAGTAGCGACGTACACCGACGTTTACCGACGTTCTCCGACGTTTATAACGTCGCTAAAACGTCGGTAAACTAAAAATATTGCATATTTACTGACGTTTACCGACGCAAACTTACGTCGGTGTCCGTCGGTAAACGTCGGTAAACGTCGCTAAAACTGCAAAAAAAAATAAAAAAATAAAATACAGAATGTCCATTTCTCCCTGCAGTTTAAAAAGATAACCATTTCTCACTGTAGAATAGGATCCAAACAATCACAGAATGTCCATTTCTCGCTGTACACAACTAACCAAGTTTGTATACTTGACGTCGATAATTACGAATAACCAAATATCCAAATAACCAAGTTTACAACAATCACACAACAACTAACCAAATAACCAAATATCCAAATAACCAAATAACCAAATATCCAAATAACCAAGTATCCAAATAACCAAATATCCAAATAACCAAATATCCAAATAACCAAGTATCAAAACAACCAAGTATCCAAATCTACACAACCAACAAATATCTAAGTCACAAAGAATGAAACAAACACAGAAACAGTCCTAACTAGGACTACTAGGAATCTGGTGCAGAAGGGACACCGCCGCGACGAAGGGATACGAACAACTCATACTCCTCACGTGAAATCGATACCGATGGAGGCAGTGACGTCGGTGGAGTCGGTGTCGAAGAAGATGGCGGTGGACGCGGCGGAGTCGACGACGATGAAGGCGCACCCAGAAGACTAGCACGCTCCAACGCTGCAAGTCGCTGGTGGTATGAATCCATGATAGATAACATTCTATCACTGCTCTCGACCATCTACTCCTGCGCCAATCTCATCCTCTCGGCCATAGTCGTCTGTCCTGTCTGCAGCTCCGTGACCGTGCGCTCTAACCCTCCAACGGTGCGCTCTGTCCTCTCAGTCGTCTCCATGAGATCCATAATGCCGCGGTCGAGCGCATCTATTCGTGCTAACAGCGCAGGATCGTCCGTATGGTGCTGAGACTGCTCCTCGATCCGTCGTAGCAGGTCGTCACGGAGAGACTCCATCATCTGGTGGACTCGGGCAGACTCCTGGGACGGCTGTGGACCATGCACACTAGCATGAGATGTCCTAGAGGACTGGGTCGCAACTAGGACGCCATAGGATCCCATACCATAGTACGTACCCCTACGGAGTCCACCAGCAGCGGCAATCCATAGCTCGTCCTCCGACAGAGCTTGAGTGGGCTGCGAGGAAGTACCGGCCTCTCCTGCATCAGATGCACTAGCAGCCGTCCGTTCCCGCAGCCTCTGATACTCTGCCTAGAAAGTACTTATTATTACTAACTTCTAATTTCTAATTAATGTACTTATTATTACTAATTTCTAATTAATGTACTTATTATTTCTAATTTCTAATTAATGTACTTATTATTACTAACTACATGAATATTTATTTGCATCATATTTACTAAGTTATCTTAAAATTGACATGAAATATTAAATTAAGATAACGTATTGTAATACTTACATAAGTCTGCCCGGCCCTCTCGTCAATAAGGTCAGCGCCGCGACGATGGGTGGCCAGGAAGACGGTCACCATGTCGGCGTTACCGACCTTCCTTACCTTTAATTAAATATATTATCTTAGTAATAATTTATCGATTTTGCATTAAAATAATATTTCTAAAAGAGGAAGACATACCAGACGACGAAAATGTTCTGTCATCGGAATCGACCCACCGCACCACTTCGAGGCATGTTGCCTAGCCGCCTTGGCCTTCTCCGACTTCTCCGTGTACTTTGGCTCCTCGAATCGAGCCTTCATCGCATTCCATTGATCAGGGGTGATCCAACCTTGGATCGGCTTTCCAGCACGATCACGATCCTTCTGATCATTGATAGAGTCGCGGATCAGCTTGGCAGCTACGGCAGAAAACATCCCCTCGATAAGCTCGGCCCGGTGCGGTGGATAGAAAAACATATCCTAGAAGCGCGCAAACCAAATATTTATCAGTTATATATAATATACAAAAATTATATGATTCATGTTAAAAGCAAATATATTTTAACCTTGAAGCGCGCAAACCAGAAGGCCTTCCTCTCGTCCGGAGCCTCAGAGTAGTTAATCCAAGATAACATTCCATAGGCCGGAAAGTCGTTGATGGTCCACATAAGTGCTACCCGCATCCGGAAATTTTGTTTTCTAGATACATCGTACGTGTTGGAACCTACTTCCCACAGCTGATTCAACTCATCAATCAACGGCTGTAATACACATCGATGTTCCTTTTCGGATTGTTCGGACCTGGAATAATAACGGTGAGAAACATATACGGAGTCTTTATGCACATCCAAGGCAGTAGATTGTACGGGGTTACGATCACAGGCCAACACGAATACTGGGATCCCGAAAGTCCGAATGGGGTAAAACCGTCGGAGCAGAGACCCAATCTGACATTACGCGGATCAGAAGCAAAATCTGGATACTCTCGATCAAAGTGCTTCCATGCTTCTCCATCAGATGGGTGATCCAACACTCCTTCGGTATGTTCCCGCTTATGCCAACTCATGTTTTCTGCAGTTTCCTTCACCATAAACAACCGCTGCAACCGCGGCGTCAACGGCAAGTAGTGCATCGAAGAGGTAGGCTTTCTGGCACCGACAGACTTTCCTCTACCACATGCCTTGTAGCGATCGACACCACAAAATCTGCAGGCGTCTTCATCCTTGTCGTCTTTGTAGTACACATGCACCCGTTGCGACAGGCATCGATTTTTTCGTATCCCATCCAGAGTGATCTAACCATCCTCTTAGACCGGTAGAAGTCTTTAGGCAACTTCGCACCCTCAGGCAATATTTCTATAAGCAACTCCATAAGACGGTTGTAGCAATCTTGCGACATGTTAAAATCGGACTTGATGCTCAACAATCTTGTAACCACCTCCAACGGTGAATGATCCTCACAACCAGGATATAATGGAGTCCTTACATTCTCCAGCAACTCCATGAACTGTGCAGCATCGGGGTTTGGTGCCTCCTCAGGTGAATCATGATCATCCGGATCGAAACTAGGCCCGACCGCGTCGAAAACTATGTTCACCAACCCATCGTCGTAAGGAGCGTTGTTGTGGACATCCACATAAGGCTCGTACTCCGATGCTAAAGACACAAGTTCTCCGTGCTCGCTCCACTGATAGTAATTCGGCGTAAAATCCTTCGAGTATAAATGATACGTGACATCCACTTCTGGATGATATTTCAAGTTACGACATCTCACACACGGACACTTAATTTTGGTACCGTCCATGTACTGAGGGAACGCCTTGGCAAACTGCAGGAACTGGTGTACACCCTCTATGAATTCATCTCGCACACCGCACATGTCATCAGGATGACGGTTGTACATCCAAGTACGATTCTGCAGATAGTAATTCAGCTCCATAATTCTGTAAGATAGATACATCAAGGTAGTGAATGATATACAATTGTCAGTTCATGTGGTCTACACTTTCCGCAGTATATGTACACATAACATTTTACGTTAAATGGTCAGAGATTATCTGTCATCTTCTTTTCGCATTGCTAACTTTTCTTTCGCGTGTTTGTGCGTGCGGTGGTCAGAGATTATCGCGGCGGTATATCACCCGTGTCTACAATATTTCACATAGGCTGAGTTGTAGAAGTAAAGTTTTAGGATATTAGTCTATATATTATGTATAGTCCAACCGAGCCAACTCTAAGCTAAACTAGTCCAACTTGGTCAAACTAGCCATTTCTAAGTTGTATAAGTCAAGTTTTAGGATATTAGTCTATATATACTAGTATAAACTCTCCCTCCTCTCCAAATACTTGGTACTAGTTAAACCTCCCCCTTTCTCCCACTAGACACACACATACATATACATGATGTATACAACCACACCATAGTTCCCAGGTTCTTTTAACCTAACTTGCCAGTTGGTACTAACCTCAATAGCACAAACACTCTCACAGCTCAAAATACTAACACATGCTCACGCCTTACTCTTGTGACACTCCCTTTCAAACACAAACACACACCTATATGTTCCCTTACACATGTTGCCATGTTACCTATAAAAATAGGAAACCCTTGTTGTCTAAAATAAGACACAATTGTACAAAGAGAACCATACTTAGAACTCACACTTTAAGACAATAGATGAAGGAAGACTTGTATGGAGGATCGATAGGGTTGAGCAATGTCATTTTATCCTACAAAAAGAACCATACTGTAGAACTCATACTGTAGAACTCACACTTTAACACAATTATACAAAGAGTTGTCATAGGGTGTTGAGCGATGTCATTTTATTCTTTTCTTCTTCTTCTTCTTGGGATTTTCGAGTATTGGATCTTGAGACATATATAGCTAGAACTTACGAAGAATGGAGTACCATACTTCAACAAATAGATGTTGACTAATTGGTTCATATACTTGTTGTCTAAAATTAGTGTAGGAATGTTGCAAGGTGAAACAATGTATCAAACACTATATCGAAACCCAAACCCAATATGTAAATCCAAATTAATACGAAAATACACAAGTGTATGTAGGGAATTAAGTGTACAGAGGTAAAATACATATATATGCATGCTTGGGGGTGTCTACGTGTCCAACAAATGGACATAAAGTGTCCAAAACCTCACGAACACACTGTATCAGTGAACACATGGTCGTAACGTGTCTCCGTGTCCATTTTGGACACGAAAAACACCTCAATTAGGGTTTACCTTCAGTCTCCTCACGGTGGTGGAAGAGGAGGAGGAGGACAAGTTCGGTGGTGGAGGAGGAGGGGATTAAGTGTACAGAGGTGAAATACATATATATGCAAGCTTGGGGGTGTCGACGTGTCCAACAAATGGACACAAAGTGTCCAAAACCTCACGAACACACTGTATCAGTGAACACATGGTCGTAATGTGTCTCCGTGTCCATTTTGGACACGAAAAACACCTCAATTAGGATTAGGGTTTACCTTCAGTCTCCTCGCGGTGGTGGAGGAGGAGGATCTCGCGGTGGAGGAAGAGAAGGGGCTCGCGGTGTAGGAGGAGGAGGAGAAGGGGCTCGCCGGAGGGAGGAGAAGGAGCTCGCGGTGGAGGAGGAGGATGAGCGGCGCCGGAGGGAAGGGGGTCGGGCTGTCGTCGAGGTCGGAGGAAGGGGGGCGTGAACAAAGAATTTGGGGAGAGGAAGAAATGAAAATTGGAACCGAGGAAACCCTATTTAGCAGAAATTAGTGACGCCCGAAATACGTCGCAAAGCGTCGGTATTAGTTAAATATTCGGCGACGTTATAAACTTTGTGACGCTAAACGTCGTTGAACTGATAAAACTAGCGACGTTTTCCGACAAATCAACGATGTTGATTTTTATTAGACTATAGGTAGTCGCAATATGTCGCTGTATGTCGCTACCAGCGACGTATTGTGACATTTAAATTTTGCGTCGCTAAAACCAAAAATATTGGCGACGTTTTAAGTTGGCGTCGCTAATTACGTTGCTGATATGACTTATTTTGGTAGTGGCACGCATGCCCGCGGCTACTGCCGCAGTTGTTGCTGCTGTGGCCGCGCGGGGCTGTACGGTGGCGGCAGCTGGCGGAGGAGGAGGGGTTACGGCGCAGCACCGGGCACGGCGGGGGTGTGACTGTGCGGTGGTGGCGTACGTGAGGGTGGTGGAGTGTAGTTGATGGTGGTGTGATGGAAAGATGATGGTGAAGGTGATGGTGGTGAGTAGTGGTGGTAATGGGAAGATGATGATAATGGAGGAGGAGGAGGAGGAGAAGAGGGAGGCTGGTGGCCGGCGGCCAGGGTGGTGGTCGGCGACACTCGGCCAGGAGGAGTGGGGGCTGTGGTGGTGGTGTTGTGTGTGTTAAAAATAAAGAGAGAGGGAGAGAGAGAATTGTATATGTATATATATAATATATATGGGTGTGTATATATTATATAGAGAGAGAGAGAGGGGGAGATATTTAGAGAAAGGGGGGGTTGTGAAGTCGGCTGAAGGGGGTTTGTGAGCTGGTATGGGGAGAGTAGGTGTAAAGGGGAAGAGAGAGTGTATATATATATATATATATATATATATATATGTATGTATATATATACACATGAGATATTTAAGGTATTTAATAAGTAGAGAGAGAAAGAGATATTTTCAAAATAGAAAAAATAAAAAAATTATGTGGGGACTTGGACAGTCATGAGAGGACAACGTGGAGCTTGGGTTCGGGTTCGGTCGAGCCGAGTCGGGTCAAAATCGAACAGGGTGCAATAATTGAATTAAAATAGGTATTTAAAATCATGGGCAAATAAATAACATGCGGGAACTCAAATAAATAGGACACAAGTTTTATGTGGGTAGTAGGCTTCATGTGGGCCACGTCCATACTTTGGGGCGACTAGGTTGGATCGATGTCGGATCCCGAAATTAAATTAGAAAATAAATCAGGTCTTACGGTAGATAATAAATTGGCCTAAATTGACCCAAAAATTGTGCGAAGAAAATGAAGCACAAAATGGAGTGTCTGAGTGGGACACGAAGGTCATGGGTGAAGAGCGTCTCGAGTAGATCATTCATGAGAAGTTGGTTCTGAGAAAATGACTGGTCTGGTGCTCCTAAATTAAAAGTCACGGTAACGTGCAAACGATGATCAAAGATAAAAGTGGGAATAATTATTCAACGATTAATTGGTCTAAGTTGACCCGAAGTTGCGCGATACAAAAAGAGCACAAGGGAACGAATTTAAGTGGGATACGATATATCAAAATGAAGATAATCTTGTCTACTTCAAAACTCGTAAAGAGAGTTTACAGAGATTGGTATCCCTGACGCTCCAGAAGTCAAAGTTACGTAAGGATACATTAATGATCAAAACAATTAAATAATAGAAAATAATTCATTCAGAAAATTTAAAATAACCCTGAAATTCAGGGGCTTACATCCTACCCACCTTACAAGAATTTCGTCCTCGAAATTAAAAATCATCCAATAGGTCAAATTATAACTTGTAGCTGCTCTGGCTACGATACTCAATCTGCTACCCTTGTAATCATCTGTCATGTTTCTCTTTACAATCTTTTTGGTTCAGGTTCAACAAAGTCCTTCTATCATAAACTACGTCATATATCCTTTAGAATCTTGCATACTAACATGAAACTTTTATGTATACCCTAAACTATAGGTCATTCTCTGGGTATGTTTATAAGCCTAAAATGCTTAATCATCAATCATATTTCTAACCTTAATTGTAAATACTTGATTTCCTTATCACATCCTAAGTATCCATATTCTATCAATCCACAGGTCCTTAGCATCATTTGTCGTCAATCCTTTTCTACAGCTTCTCTTTGAAATTATACGTTCGATTCTTATCCTTGGCGTAGAGCCTTCTTCTTTTTACTCAACAAGTCCTCCGAATATAAATCCTCGATTTTAAAACTTCTGATTTATTAATTACCAATGTACATATGTCTTTGTCTTATTCCTTGTCTTTTTAACTGATATCTTCCCGATCTCATATGCAATATTATATCCCATTCTAACTTATTATATACCATTCCACATATCGATCTACCCTCTAATCACATGTAATTAGCTATAGATAACCAACCAAAATTCTATAAATGCTAAATCCTCAAACTGCTAAGCACAAGATTCTAATCCTCAATCCATAGTCACAACAATATACGATCTCATTTCTCCATCTTAGATACCCTATCATCAAGTCATACTATCAATACAATCATTCTTAATGGTTTTCAAGTCTACTACAGTCAGTCACTTATACTCGTCCTATAAGCTTAATCTAACCAATCCCTAGGAAAAGTATTTATCACAATCACACAATACATTTATAGTTATATTACAGGATCAGTCAACAAGGTTTGGCTATTTCAGTCGTCTATCAAATAAAAGGTAACAAGACCTAAGACTGGGTCAAGCAATCCATAACAGTGTCCAAACAAGTTAAAGGTCAAGCAAGACATAAAAGTTTATCGGAATATCTCCAAGAATGGTACGAAAACAACGAGATGCATAACGAGAAGAATTATCCAAGAGGTTAACGAAGAAGGGTTTAGTCAAGTCATAGGAAAGATGGAACACAAAAATAATTATGTCCAAAAGATAACGCGAAAGTAATCCTATTGGAGAATCCTAGAGAACCTGTAATCCTAGTTGTAGATGTAGATAGGACAGAGTTAATCAAGACGGAAAAGAATGATGATAAGAATTTATTCTGGCTCATTCGGTCATAACAAAGTGAACCAAGTTAAGACACAATCTGATAATCATACACGTCTTCCTAAAATCATGTTGCCAGAATTTTTGCCACACCAGTAAGCTTATATGCAATAAACGATAGAGTCATAACTAAGGTATACACCCTATAGTCATATCATCTAGATTCCTTACCATGCCAATCGGTATGGCTGCAAGAAAATCTAAATTCTATGAATAGGATAGTATATCCAAAATCAGGCTCTATGTTTTTGTCATACCAGCTAATATGGCTGCGATAAATTCTAAACTCTATAAATAAAGCAGACGTTTACCTTATCAGGATATATCAAAATTTAATCAACAAAATTTAGCACGATGCAAGATTCAAAGTCAACAACGAAAATTAGAAATTAAATTCAACAACGAATTTAAAAAAGATCAAATGGAAATAAGTGGAAACAGATTTCTAGATAAGATTAGAGTGAGATCCTCAGGGGTCATCCCAAGGGTACTATCCTGGTCAAAATTATAATCCACTGAATTTCAAACAAGATACTAAATACAGTTAACGGTCCTATGCTGTGACGAGTTCTCCTATGTTGCAATCCTAGAAATCCTCTAGGTGTTCTAAATGTTATCCCTAGTGTTATCAAGTTGTCCTAGATCCTAATTGCAGGCATGCTTGGTACAATAACGTAACCAAACAACTTAAGTCTGGACCTGCATGGGCCACCACTCAAAACATGTCACGACCCGTTACCCAAATTGTTGGGCCGGGCCGAGCCATGTCCAGCCTACGCTTGGTAAAAGTGTAGTAAGCTGTTCTAAGAATAGACAGTAAAGGATCTAAGCTGCTAACAGTTCTAAAATTACATTTAAAGGTTCATCACAACACAGCATCTATAAGCGAAAGTAAACAAGCACAGACTTAATAATACACTTTCAAGTATCTAACTGGGGACAAAGTCCAGTATTCAAATATAAGTACAGACCAAAGTCTAAGTCTCAAAACACATGAAAGATAACTAAGCAAGGTTCTCCGCTGGGGCCTCTTCTGGAGCTAAGGCAAGGTCCTCAAAATCAGTACCATAATATATAACACGTAGCATTCCCTTCTCGAAAAGTGAACCGACAACGTTATCCTGTCAAGACGGGAGCAAGTACAACCTCTACAACTAAAGTACTGAATATATAATGAAAGAGATATACAACAAGAAACATGGTATGATAAGTCTATAAAACAGGAGATACTGGAAACATGGCCTCATGGTACAACTGGGATCACAGTATCATAGTAACATAGGGAACATGGCATATCGTAATCTATCATGGCAAGGACACATATGTCATATAGACAGATGTATATGTAATGTTTAAAACTGTAGCAGGTACGTGATCGATCAATAGGTGCACATGTGCTGGGGGCACATGTAATAAAATGTACTTCCGTACAAGTCAAAAGCGATAGATGTACATACGCACAAATTCGCGGGATAGGCCTACGACAAGATATGCATATAAAATGCGACCTTGCTCGGTAAATACATACGGAGAGGGGGGCATGATCACGTACTCAACTGTCAATTTTTTCATAACCCATATTCTAACATGTGATAGATACGAGAACAGTAAAACATGTGGGAGATACTGGGAGCAGTATAAGCATGGCAGGTACTGGGAGCAGTATAAAACATGTGAATACTCAGAGCAGTATAAAGCATAGTGAAACATGTGCTGTAAACCTGTAAGAAGCATGTGAAGATATAAGAACTGTCCTAAGCATGGCAGGTACTAAAAGTAATACAACATGTGAAGATATAACTTGCTACCTCAAGGATCAGTATTTTAACAGGGTTAATACATGTTCTAGCATTAAAAGACAGTAAATGAGTTTGCAGATGTACTTGCCTCGAGCAAAGCAAGAATACTAGTAAGAAGATATAGATGTTCGGTGTCCTGTCAATAATGATATACAAACTCAGTTCTAAGCTATATTCAATATTACACTAGTGGTGTGACACGACTCCTGACTGGTTACTAGCTAAGTGGGGACCTAGCATTAAAAGTCTAATATGGAGTGTCACTATATCCAAACTAATTTTCTAGAGTCTTTACACTAGTGCGGGGTGAGGTCCAATACGTCTATAACTCAAAACAACACAAAACATTGCAAGTCATAACTATTCAATAAATAAATCAAACTGTACACTGAGTTCCAACAATTTTTGAGATAGACAAAAGCTTAAATATATATAAAATAAAGTACCAAAATGATCCTTGTTAATTATAGAAATTTATACTAATTTTTCTAGAATTTATAAACCTTCATAAATATTTATTAAAAATCAGCAAACATAAATATACTGAAAATGAGTTCTATTTTCCTATTTTTATAAAATACCAAAAGCACTTATTAAATACTAGAAAAATCATAATAAATTAGCTAAATTAACATAGTATTTAAATACAATTTTTTCCAGATTTTTGCAGAAATTAAAATATATATAAAAATTTAAAAACAGAAAGTAACAATTTCTGAAAAAATAATTAATTATAAATTAAGGACAATACATAATCAAAATCTACAGATGTTGTCGGGTGATAAAATAAATATCTCTAACGTGTCCAGAACGGTCAAATTAGCTAGGATGGCCTACCCATAAGTCCAATTTAGACACAGGAGCAAAACCATAATTTTGGGTCAAAATGATGTCCGCCGTTGGACACACTTTGCACCGAAAAACGTGTCAGAAAAGAAGTCTACAAAACCTAGCAAATTATATGTTCACGAATCTAGAATGATGATACGAACCCAACGGTATGTCCAAAATAGGATTTCGATGTGCCGATCTCAAAATGATACGTTGACGCGGACACTTGGAATCCAGTTTGTACCGAAATATGTGCCGGAGCAAATGTCTTCAAAACTTAGCAAATTATATGTCAACGAGTCCAGAATAACGATACGAACTCAATGGTATATCCGGAATTGGATTCCGATGAGCCGTTCTCAAAGTGACCCGTTAACTCGAAAAGTGGGACCCGCTTTGCACCGAAATGCGTGCCAGGGCCCACGTTCTCCAAATCAAGCAAACTTTATATGAAAACATGCCAGAACGACGCCACGAGTCTACTGGTGGTGTCAGAAATTGAGCCCGGAGTCCCGGGTTCAAAAATGGAATATAACAAGTGCAAATTAAAGAATTCGGACGGCCAACTTTGGCGTCGAATTCGACCAACCGAACGTGCTTAAAATGAAACGAAACTTAAAGGAAGCAGGAAGAGGGTTATACCAGCTGCGCATAGGAAATAGTAGCGTGCCAACCGGAGCTACGACGATGGAGATACGAGCTGACGAAGTCGGCTCCACGAAACTGTCCAAAAATAGTTCAATTTAAAACGTCAACTTGGTGGCCAGTTTTGAGGTATCAAACGACAAAATTAATGGACAAAAATTGACAGGAGTGAAGATGGATATACTGAGATTGCGACGGAGCAAAAAGTTTGCCGATCCAACGGTCGGATCTCCCAGAAAATCCGTACGAAGTTATTTTCCCGAGACGCGAATTCTGAAGTTTGAAATCGCGCGTCACGGCGGGATTTCGACGTAAATGCACAAATAGCCTATTTGGCTCGTCGGGGAAGGAGGGTGGCGGCCTAGGGGAGGTCGCCTAGGGCGCGCCGGAGTGTGGAAAGCTTGCGAGGGCGCAGGCCGGCCATGAAGTGGCGTACGGTGGCGGCAGCACGCGTTCGCGTGCGTGCGCATGCCCACGGTTGCTGCCGTAGTTGCTGCTGCTGTGGCCGCGCAGGGCTGCACGGTGGCGACAGCTGGCGGGGGGGGGGGGGTCACGGTGCAGTGCCGAGCACGGCGGTAATGTGACTGTGCGGTGGTGGCGTACATGAGGGTGGTGGAGTGTAGTTGATGGTGGTGTGATGGGAAGATGATGGTGAAGGTGATGGTGGTGAGTAGTGGTGGTGATGGGAAGATGATGATAATAGTGGAGAAGGAGGAGAAGAGGGAGGCTGGTGGCCAGCGGCCAGGGTGTTGGTCGACGGCACTCGGCCAGGAGGAGTAGGGGCTGTGGTGGTGGTGTTGTGTGTGTTAAAAATAAAGAGAGAGGGAGAGAGAGAATTGTATACGTATATATATAATATATATGGGTGTGTATATATTATATATATATAGAGAGAGAGGGGGAGATATTTAGAGAGAGGGGGGTGTTGTGAAGTCGGCTGAAGGGGGGGTTGTGAGCTGGTATGGAGAGAGTAGGTGTAAAGGGGGAGAGAGAGTGTATATATATATATATATATATATATATATATATATATATATATATATATATATATATATATATATGTATGTATATATATACACATGAGATATTTAAGATATTTAATAAGTAGAGAGAGAAAGAGATATTTTCAAAATAGAAAAAATAGGAAAATTATGTGGGGTACTTGGACAGTCATGAGAGGACAACGTGGAGCTTGGGTTCGGGTTCGGTCGAGCCGGGTCGGGTCAAAATCGAACAGGGTGCAATAATTGAATTAAAATAGGTATTTAAAATCATGGGCAAATAAATAACATGCGGGGACTCAAATAAATGGAACACAAGTTTCTTGTGGATAGTAGGCTTCATGTGGGCCACGTCCATACTTTGGGGCAACTAGGTTGGATCGATGTCGGGTTCCGAAATTAAATTAGAAAATAAATCAGGTCTTACGGTAGATAATAAATTGGCTTAAATTGACCCGAAAATTGTGCGAAGAAAATGAAGCACAAAATAGAGTGTCTGAGTGGGACACGAAGGTCCTGGATGAAGAGCGTCTCGAGTAGATCATTCATGAGAAGTTGGTTCTGAGAAAATGACTGGTCTGGTGCTCCTAAATTAAAAGTCATGATAACGTGCAAACGATGATCAAAGATAAAAGTGGGAATAATTATTCAACGATTAATTGGTCTAAGTTGACCCGAAGTTGCGGGATACAAAAAGAGCACAAGGGAACGAATTCAAGTGGGACACGATATATCAAAATGAAGCTAATCTTGTCTACTTCAAAACTCGTAAAGAGAGTTTACAGAGATTGGTATCCCTGACGCTCCAGAAGTCAAAGTTACGGAAGGGTACATTAATGATCAAAACAATTAAATAATAGAAAATAATTCATTCAGAAAATTTAAAATAACCCTGAAATTCAGGGGGCTTACAGTATTAAAATCAATGTGGATGGTGCTACGGATCAATACTCCATTGCGGCGGCGGCGGTCGCCAGAGACTCCAATGCTGCCTTCATAGCTGCTAAAACTTGGTGTGGTCGACCGTCATCCACAGAGGACGTCAGCTTACAGGCAGAGGTCCAAGCCATTCGCATCGGGACTTTGCTAGCCGGGGAGCTTAAGCAGGAAAGTGTGATAATTAAAGGAGATTCCCTGGTTGCTACTAAAATTTTTCAGGGAGAGTTGAAGCTGGCTCCGTGGAGGCTCAAGGATTGGATCATATCTATAAAGAATGATATTCAGACAGTCACTCGTCCGTCATTCCAGTTTATCAGAAGAGAAGGTAACAAAGTCGCTCACGACTTGGCAAAATATGCAATTCAAAGCTCCTGCTCCTTGTCTTTTAATATTGTTCCTGGGTGCATTACCCATGCTATTGCTGAGGATAATCTCGCCTATGTACACTCTTCTGTTTCTAATTAAATAAAAGGCCTCAATTCTGTCAAAAAAAAACTGTTTAGTAAAATTATTCATCAATTGCCTTGTTTAAATTATTTAAATTATTGCTAGACATGCTTATTAGTATATCTTGGCAAAACGTATTGTAAATCATATTTAGCTTTCAAACATTCGATTTGATAAATTGCTAGTCTAATATTTGTTAGTCTAACAATTGATATACTAGTTGTTAACCCTGATTTCATAATACTGTCTCTAGGAATTAACACTTCCCATAAACAATATTGTCTTAGAATTTTTTTTGTCAATTCTAGTTTCCTTTAATAGTTAAATTTAGGCTAAAGTAAACAGTTTATTAACCTTGTAAATCCCTTTAAATTTAAAGTTTCAAAGTAGAGATTTGTTTGGGTACAATTCGAAATGGCCCTTTTGTCAATAAGATGTAAATCGTCTAAGCGAATGGTACTTAAGCGTTCCTAGTGAACCTCCGCTTGCTGGGATTCGGTCCCTACAGCTAACCCAACCTGATCAAAACTTAAAAAACTAAAACTTTAAAGGTGAATTACTAAGATCATGTAAACCGTTATTCTTTAACTTAAATTCAATTTTATTGAGTAATTATAATTACCGCGGACGTTACAAATCATGACTGTCAAGGAAAAGACCTCCACAGCCAAACCTTCAAAGTTCAATGACACCTACTTCAAGAGGTGGCAGAGCCAGATGAAGTTTTGGCTTACCACTTTAGGTCTTATTTCTGTTATTGATGGGTCCACACCCATCACAAATGATTTTGACGATACTGAGTCTGACATAGGGGTAACCAAGTCCCCCTCTTCCTCCAAACACAAGACCCCTAAGGAAACAGACTACCACTGTTTCCACAGAATCTTAAGCGCTATGTCTGATCTCTCTATGACGTATTTTTGAATATAAAAGTGCTAAAGAACTCTGTGATGCTTTGGAAGATGAATATGGTTGTGATGATGCTGGAATTGAAAGACTAATATCTCCACATTCAACAGATATGTCATGGTAGATAATAAACCTATCAATGACCAAATTCATAAATTTAATAACACCTTATGTATGTTCAAACCAAAGGTACATTCTTTTCTACTGAGCATAAAATAGGATACTTGATAGACAAACTTTCTCCTTCTTGGTCTAATGTGGCAAAGGATCTCCTCCATCTACAAGGAACTATTACATACCCTCAAGCTCTAAATAGACCAAAACAGAAGAAGAATTTAGGTTAAAGTCCAAAGCTAGGTCTGATTCCAAATCTAGGATAAACCTTGTAGAAATCTATGACAAACCCAAGTCAAATCAACATCTCAAAACCAAGAAAAACTCCTTCAAAAAGAAGCAGAGTTCTCAACCACATCACCAAAACGCTCACTATCAAAACCCTCATCACCAACAACCTCATAAGCCTAGAAACTTTGGTTGGACTCAGGATCAAAGAAGATTTTGTTTTGTGTGTGGTAAAACAAACCATACGGCCATCAATTGCTTCCATAGGAAGAAAGAACCTGTCAAGACCTCTTTCAAAAGGAAAGGCAAGCCAGAGGCTAACTTGATTTTGAATGGATCTCCTAGCTCATTCAGGTCTGTAAGCTATCAACCTGTAGTCAATATCTCTTACCATTCTGATGATTGGTGGTTGGATTCTAGAGCTAATGTTCATGTTTCGTTTGATCGCTCATGTTTCTCAAACTAACATGAATCGGAGGAGGAGACGTGACCCTAGGAGATGGCTCAACGATACATATTATAGAAAAATGAAGAATCGATCTGAAGATGTCATTGGGAAAAATTCTACCTCTTTATGATGTGCTTCATGTGCCGTCAGTTATGAGGAATCTAGTTAGTGGATCATTACTTGTAACATCTGGATACAAAATTGTAATGGTGGCTAATAAAGTAGTTTTTTTTTCTAAGAATGAACTCTTTGTAGGAAAAGGATTTGTAAAGGATGCTTGTCACGACCCGCTCCAGAATAATCGGACACGAGTCGGACACGCCCAGTCTATGTTGGAAGACTCAACGTAGTAAGCTTTACCAAGCTAGGAAAACTAACAAGTCAATATGAATAAGTACAAATTACAACATCTATAAACGATCCCAGAAAGATCGCCATAATCTACCAATCATAATAACATAAAAGTACTAGAGACAACAGGAATGAAAATACCCTATGAACTTGCAATATACAATATCTATAAGAAGAGCTAAAACAATCTAAACCTGAAACCTCTAGTTAAGTCATGGCTCCATCCTGCTCAGCTAAGATCCCGTGCTCTGGCCCATAAGGTACCCTACAAGTACATCTACAACATATCCAGTCAGGAGCGGAGCAAAGTACAGTCCTAGGTAATGAACAAGAACATTATGATATGGAAATGAGTACAGGAGAACATGAAATATAAAGTATAGGAAAAGAACATGAAAGTACATGAATGTAAAGTACAGGAAATAAAGTACAAGAATGTAAACCATGAACCTGAAGTACAAGACATGACATGTGCACAATATTTGAAATACAACTAGCATATGAGACCGGCTGGGGTGAGTACAGGAGCACATGAATATCGGTACGGCTTAGGACCCGCGTGCACGGTGTGAGGCCTAAGCTACTACATGAATATTAGAACTGGGTTTGGTCACAAAGCTAGTGTATTTTCCCTCCCGACACAAGTACAAGAACCGGAAAGTACAAGGGTACAAGATATCATGTCATGACGTGTCACAAGAAAAGTACATGAATAATGTAAATGAACATGAACCATAGAATGTACTTGCTTTGCTCCGGGTGATCAAGGGTAGGAATAGAGCTAGATGTCCTCCTGAATTTTAGGTACAAGTTGATTAAGTTCTAAACAATATCAACTAACTACTCTCTTCTCATAACCAAAACTAATTGGGAATTATTATAATAGTATGCTAGTCTATCACATTTCTAACTGATAGAGGGCAATTATCTAAATACCACTTTATAATATATATACATGCTTGCTTATTACTCAATTAATTCTAGGTCTTGTTATTTAACTGACAAGTGATTATTAATCTTATTTAGCCACCCAAATGCTAATGCTCCCAAAACTCCTTTAATGATTTCTGCTAATCAAGTCAACAGAGTCCATTCAAGCCTGTACTAAAAATCTAAAATCCTATAAATTTGAGAAATGCCATATAAAGATTAGTTGGCTACTATACTGTTAATAAAAGTATACATATGATATTTAGAATTATCATATCAATATTGGAAATAATGCACTTGAAACCATAAAAGTCTCATCTAGCAGTTCATTCAAGCAAATGCCCACCCAGCAGTTGACTCCACAAGCTAGTCCATGCTAAATGGAATATTCTCCCCATGTAAACACCACAACCCAGTATAGGCAAGCTTAACCCAACAAGCTTCACAACAGACCAACAACATGTTCAATAGAATCCTCTTTCAGAAAATACCCATAGCATTTGAAATTAAACAACTCAAAACTTACCAAAATATACAATCATAGGCCTAGAATAAAACTTACAAAGCTTATGCAACCTCCATAATGTAAGCGGACAAAAAAACTAACTATCATATAACATTGGAAGACTTAGTACAAAAATCACGAAGAATTAGGACTTCCTAAATGAGCTAGTATTTCTTGAATGCTCACAACCGACTCCAGGTTTTAACAAAACACATTCAACCTATAACTTCATCCTGACCAAAATCTCTACCAGCCCATGCCAGCTGTACATTCTTGAATGTAACGGCTACTTCCGATTGTAATTCGAAAATTTAGAAAGAAAAAATACACAGAATTAATAAAATATACAACCAGATCGAACTCAAAACAAATGAAGATAAAATTTGTCACTGCTAACTCCAAGTCGGAAAGGCCCCTGTACGCGACCCCTTCAACCTCAACCCCGGCCAGTCCACTGCACACGACACCACATGAAGCTAAGCTGGACACGAACACAAACAATGGACACAATCTAAAGCAGTGGATACGAACACACACATACACACAACTGAAACGAATGCAGCAGGACACAACCTACACACAACTGGATACGAACACCCTATCTCGATACCTCTATCAGATCCAAGTGAAGAATCAGACAATAGCATAGATGTTAGACAATTACCTGAGTAGAAGAATCAGATCTGACACGATCCTACTGAGTCCGACACGCATCCCTCAAGTCCAGCTACAGTTCGAGATCCTCTTGATCATTTCGTCGAGCATGTTCCAAGCATCAATGGAAAACAAGATTTTAGAGGAGTTCAAATCCCTTCCTTAAGAATTTTAAGAAAATCAAGAATCATCAGAGCACCGAGAATTTAAAATACTTACACTAGGTTTCGATCTCCGCTGCGGATTTGAATCGCTCAAGCATTCAGGAGATCGGTGATCTAGACTCAAAATAGAGGCCACTCATTGGAGGAAACTGGATCGATCTTGTTCGATCGAGCCACTGACAACTCCCGCATCGTCGATGCCGTCGGAGAAGGTGAAATCCCTATGATGATGGAGAAGGACCGATCAGAAGGCTGGATCGCTGCTCATGCTATGGGGATGGGACTGGACGGCGACACCGGTAGTGGTCGCCATAGTAGTACAACACCGTCGCCATCTTTATTTCGGTCGATCTGATGCTGCCCCGCCGTTGAATCTGCCGCCTGAGTGGTCGTACGCGGTCGTCGCCGGGAAAGCCACGTCGCCGAAGGAATCACCGTGGAGGTAAGACCCTCGCCGTCGCCAAGAAGACACGCATAGCCGAGTACCGCCTGGTCGCCGCTGCTGCCGGCTTCTTTACAAAATTAGGGTTAGGGTTTGAGAGCCAAATTTAGGGAAATAAGGGTTGGAGAGGAGCTCCTGAAATTAAAAATGAGTGAAGAGAAACTCATTCTCTCTCCTCTTCTAATATATATAAGGAGTGGCTGTAAGAAAGGTATTTTACAATTTAAGGGTCAATCAATTAGGTAATTACACATTTAACCCAAAAGTTGTTAGAGAAAGTGGTTGAAGCTATTAGGGAAGTTGTTTGGGGGACCACCTAGTTAGTTAGAGACTTGAGAACTAATCTTGATTAATTATTCTCCACCAACTAACTATGATAATTCAAGGATGAATTTCAAATACAAAAGTAACTTGAATATCTTTTACTCAAACTAATTAAAATAGTCCCAAAATTTATGAAGCTGGAAAAGTGGGGTTACAAATCTACCCCCTTTGTCCTCGAAATTCAAAGGTAAAACACGGTACAGAAAATGATACAAGGTTTTAAGATTAATTAGGCATGAGTGTGAATACGGTCAATGACCGGTATGAAGATTTGAATATCCTGACAAAATAAATGGATACAAGGGCACGATTGATAATGATCAAAATTTGTCAGACATGAAGTGAAATGAAATTAGTTAAGACCAAGCACAAAATTTCAGGCAGGAAATTGATATGACATGATCTATAATGATAAAAAATCTAATAAGCACGAGATGGAATAAAGTTTTAATTACGACTTAGAGGCATAAATCCTTGAAGGCACGATCTCATAATTGAAAGTTTAGCACGATTGAAATGGAGCAATTAGAAAATCATGGTTAGATAGGCATGATCAAGATTTAGACAAAGCACGATCAAAATATAAGTACGATTTAAAATAATAATAAAAAATCCAGTCGAACGGAATCAAAATCTAGTAATCAAATGGCCCAACGATAAAATGCAAGAAGGAAAAATTATTGATTGAGAAAACGTATGGGACAACCCGAAAGGTATTTGTATCAAATCAAGGTGATCATGCAAGGATTTGTGATTCTCGAAAATCAATAATCATATGAAAAAGAAAATATAATTTTTATGATACCCGAGAACATATCGGTATTTGAAATCACTTGGCTTAGAATCCCTACCCCGCCGACTACAGTGGACTTTCGGCTCCGTGACTCAAATAACAATGTCACCAAATATTCTGTCAACGTTATCCATTTTCTAACAATCGTTGACGAAACAACCCAAAATATCAAGGTATGAAAAATATGACAAAGTCTCAATAATACTTGAAAACCTATGAATGTCTGAAATCACTTCAACTTAGAGTTCCTGTCTCGCCAGTGCGCTACTGGCTGTAGTGAACTTTCGGTCTCCGCAAACCAGATAACGGCTACAGCGCGCACTGCCACACCCTAGTAGGTCATCGAATAGTCTTTCAACTTTATCTATAGAAAATTTCAAGGAATCAAAATAAGTTTCAATAGTCCAAGTCACAAAATGGTGAGGTTGCCTATCTGTTAGAATACAAGGGTTTATTAGGTACTAAGAAGCAACACGGAATCCAATCAAAGAGTAGTGAGTACAAAAGGACAACCAAGGAGATTTAGAATCTTAAACAGGGAATCAAAGTTTCAAATAGTAACCGAAATCTCAAATGAAATCCGGAATGATAACAAGATCCCGTATATGGAACGTAATCCTGGGTAGGTAACAAAGTCTCAAAGGTGGCATAAAAGCTAGGTATCAGACAAAAGACAAAGTCTCAAAATAAGGAATAAAATCTCGTATCAGAAACAAGGTTCAACAACATCTCAAATAACAACGAAATCTCGGACAAAATCTAGAAAGAAAAATAACCTCCAATAGGATACAAGGTCTCAAATAGAGAACCAATATCAACAAAGTCATAATTAGGAAATAAAATCTCGAATAGAAAATCTTGACGAGAAAACAAGGTATCGAATAGGGAACAAGGTATCATCGAGTCGCGAGTAGGAACTGAAGTTTCAAAGTCCGAAATTTTTTAAATATGAGACAAAATCACGAACGAAAGCAAAGTCTCGAAATAGGAAACAGGGTCTTAAAATCTTGAATGAAATCAAAGTCACGAGTAGAAAAAGAAAATCAATGGGTGAATAGGAAACAAGTATCAAATTGTGGATACGAATCTCAAATAAGAAACAAAATCTTCACAACCCTCAAAGGAATCCTCAATAATGTGCTGCATAGGACAGAGCTTAAACAAGTTTTGAATGAAAAACAGGGTTTCAAAATGAAATCTCGAGAAGCGATTAAAATCTCAAATAACATGAAGTTTGACAAAGGAACAAAATTTATAAATATGAGCCATCACTAGGTAACAAGGTCAGGAATAATGAATATGCAAACGGTATCGAATAATGGATTTTAAACAATTATCGAATTGTGGATCTGAAACAAGTTTACCGAAATAGGAAACAATATCTCGAAATAAGTTTTGACATCAACCAAGGTTTCAAACAAGAAGTTTCAAGAAATGATCTAGGTGCTTTAAGGAATTTAAGGGAAGGCTGGATTGCAAATCAAGATACATAGTTTTTCCAACCATGCAAAAGAAGCCTTCTGTCTTCAGTCTATCTTCAGTATTCCTCCGGGACTGGAATCTCTTTAATCTTCTTCTACTGTCCTGACGTAGACTGGTCCATGCGGTAGTGCTCCATGTGATTACTGAATCTGGAGAGGTGGGTCCCCTTGTTGTAGTCCTGATGCTCCTCGTGCTTGTCCATAGGCAGTATGATCAACGGTCTCCGAGCAATCTTTGACTTGATAGGCAGGCGATCCATAGTACAAGTATAGCCTCCGTCTTTTGCGACACTTGTTGTAGTGGTGTCCTAGGCGGCGGTAGAAATTGTAATTGGTTGCTGGCTGGATTTGAGTCTGAATCTTCCGCTAGTGCTGGAGTGCAGGGCCTCTGATAAGAATATACGGCTGTTGGCGTGCTAGCTGCTGACATCCTGATGCTCCTCGGCTATTGTGATCCGTAACTTGCTGGCAATCTTTCATTCGGTGTACAGATGATCCACAGTACAGGTAGAGTCCGGGCCTCTTGCGGCACTCGTCGTAGCGATGTCCTGAATGGCGGCAGAAAGCACAAATGGCCATCATCTGAATCTGATGACGCGACTGAAGAAATGCTGTCTGAGTGTGGCGACGCTTTACGGATCCGAAGTAGCTAGTATCTCCATCATAAGTCTTCATGTCTCTCTTGGCCTTCAACTTTTTGTCTTGTTGTATGTGCTACGTGTTGGGTCTCCTGATTGGTGAATTCAATCAGAGGAGTTGGATCCTCGAAAACTTGGATGATCTTCAGTGGCGGCTCCAGGTCCTCGATCTTCTTCTCAGTACAAGATATGCACTCGGTGTCGGGGAAGTCCAAAGATCCGAGAGACTGGAAGTCAGAAGTTCTCCCTAGCTTGAAAAGTGCATCTACAAGTCTGGCTTGGAAAATGATGGTCTGCTCCCTCTAGATGTCCGAGAACTCTTGAAACATCTCCATCAATTGCGTACTACCCATGGGGATAGTAGGGGCGATAGAAGGTAGTGGTAGCTCAAAACCCTCAAGTGTAGGTGGATCAACCGTTTTGGTGTTGCGTGTTTGAATTATCTGAAAACTAGAAAACTGTTAAAATATCCTAAACCTAAAAACAATAAGTATTTATAGAATATCAATATACCTGATGTATCCAATTTCCTATGCTCTGATCAAGTTTCTCTAGTTTAATCAAGTCCCCCAATAGCACTCTAATACCTAGGTACTATTAGGACTGACCTGTATGGGCCACCACTAAAAATATGTCACGACCCGCTCCCGAATAATCGGACACGAGTCGGATACGCCCAACCTACGTTAGAAGACTCAACGTAGTAAGTTGTACCAAGCTAGGGAAACTAACAAGTCAATATGAATAAGTACAAATCACAGCATCTATAAATGATCCCAGAAAGATCGCTATAATCCACCAATCATAATAACATAAAAGTACTAGAGGCACCAGGAATGAAAATACCGTATAAACTCACAATATACAATATCTATAAAAAGAGCTAAAATAATCTAAACCTGAAATCTCTAGTTAAGTCATGGCTCCATCCTGCTCAACTACGATCCCGAGCTCTAGCCCATAAGGTATAATGATACCCTGCAAGTACACATGTAATATATCCAGTCAGGAGCAGAGCAAAGTACAGTCCTAGGTAATGAACAAGAACATCATGATATGGAAATGAGTATAGGAGAACATGAAATATAAAGTACAGAAAAAGAACATGAAAGTACATGAATGTAAAGTACAGAAAATAAAGTAAAAGAATGTAAACTATGAACCTGAAGTACAAGACATGACATGTGCACAATATTTAAAATACAACTAGCATATGTGACCGGCTGGGGTGAGTACAGGAATAAGTACAGAAGTACATAAATATCGGTACAGCTTAGGACCCGCGTGCACGGTGCAAGGCCTAAGCTATCTACATGAATATTAGAACCGAGGTTTGGTCACATAGCTAGTGTATTTCCCCTCCTCGACACAAGTAAGTACAAGAACAGGAAAGTACAAGGGTACAAGATATTGTGTCATGACGTGTCACAAGAAAAGTACATAAATAATGTAAATGAACATGAACCATAGAATATACTTGCCTTGCTCCGGGTGATCAAGGGTAGGAATAGAGCTGGATGTCCTCCTGAATTTTAGGTACAAGTTGATTAAGATCTAAACAATATCAACTAACTACTCTCTTCTCATAACCAAAACTAATTAGGAATTATTATAATAGTATGCTAGTCTATCACATTTCTAACTGATAGAGGGCAATTATCAAAATACCACTTTATAATATATATACATGCTTGCTTATTACTCAATTAATTCTATGTGATGTTATTTAACTGACAAGTGATTATTAATCTCATTTAGCCACCCAAATGCTAATGCTCTCAAAACTCCTTTAATGATTTCTGCTAATCAAGTCAACAGAGTCCATTCAAGCCTGTACTAATAATCTAAAATCCCATAAAGTTGAGAAATTCCATATAAAGATTAGTTGGCTACTATACTGTTAATAAAAGTATACATATGATATTTAGAATTGTCATATCAATATTGGAAATAATGCACTTGAAACTATAAAAGTCTTATCTAGCAGTTCATTCAAGCAAATGCCCACCCAGCAGCTGACTCCACAAGCTAGTCCATGCTAAATGGAATATTCTCCCCATGTAAACACCACAACCCAGTATAGGCAAGCTTAACCCAACAAGCTTCACAACAGACCAACAACATGTTCAATAGAATCCTCTTTCAGAAAATGCCCATAGCATTTGAAATTAAAAACTCAAAACCTACCAAAATATACAATCATAGGCCTAGAATAAAACTTACAAAGCTTATGCAACCCCCAGAATGTAAGCAGACAAAAAAACTAACTATCATATAACATTGGAATACTTAGTACAAAAATCACGAAGAATTAGGACTTCCTAAATGAGCTAGTATTTCTTGAATGCTCACATCCAACTCCAGGTTTTAACAAAACACAGTCAACCTGTAACTTCATCCTGACCAAAATCTCTACCAGCCCATGCCAGCTGTACATTCTTGAATGTAACGGCTACTTTCGATTGCTATTCGAAAATTTAGAAAGGAAAAATACACAGAATCAATAAAATATACAACCAGATCGAACTCAAAGCAAATGAAGATAAAATTTGTCAATGCTAACTCCAAGTCGGAAAGGCCATGTACGCGACCCCTTCAACCTCAACCCTAGCCAGTCCACTGCACACGACACCACATGAAGGTAAGCTGGACACGAACACAAACAATGGACACAATCCAAAGCAGTGGATACAAAAACACACACACACACAGCTGAAACGAATGCAGCAGGACACAACCTACACACAACTGGATATGAACACCCTGTCCTGATACCTCTATCAGATTCAAATAAAGAATCAGACAATAACATAGATGTTAGACAATTACCTGAGTAGAAGCTAGAATCATATCTGACACGATCCTACTGAGTCGGACACGCCTCCCTCATGTACAGCTACAGTTCGAGATCCTCTTGATCATTTCGTCGAGCATGTTCTAATCACCAATGGAAAACAGGATTTTAGAGGAGTTCAAATCTCTTCCTTAAGAATTTTAAGAAAATCAAGAATCATCAGAGCACCGAGAATTTAAATACTTACACTAGGTTTCGATCTCCGCTGCGGATTTGAATCGCTCAAGCATTCAGGAGATTGGCGATCTAGACTCAAAACAGAGGCTACTCATTGGAGGAAACTGGATCGATCTTGTTCGATCGAGCTACTGATAACTACCGCATCGTCGATGTCGTCGGGGAAGATGAAATCCCTATGATGATGGAGAAGGAATGATCGGAAGGCTGTATCGCTGCTCATGCTATGGGGATGGGACTGGACGTCGACACCGGTGGTGGTCGCCATAGTAGTACAGCACCGTTGCTATCTTTACTCGGTCGATCTGATGCTGCCCCACCGTTGAATCCACCGTCGGAGTGGTCATACGCGGTCATCGCCGGGAAAGCCACGCCGCCGATGTAATCACCGTGGAGGGAAGACCCTCGCCGTCGCCAAGAAGACACGCACAGCCGAGTGCTGCCTAGTCGTCGTTGCTGCCAGTGAGGTGTTTGCCACCGGCCATGGCTGGCTTCTTCACGAAATTAGGGTTAGGGTTTGAGAGCCAAATTTGGGGAAATAGAAGTTGGAAAGGAGCTCCTAAAATTGAAAATGAGTGAAGAGATACACATTCTCTCTCCTCTCCTAATATATATAAGGAGTGGCTGTAAGAAAGGTATTTTGCAATTTATGGGTCAATCAATTGGTTAATTACACATTTAACCCAAAAGTTGTTAGAGAAAGTGGTTGAAGCTGTTAGAGAAGTTGTTTGGGTGACCACCTAGTTAGTTAGAGACTTGAGAACTAATCTTGATTAATTATTCCCCACCAACTAACTATGATAATTCAAGGATGAATTTCAAATACAAAAGTAAATTGAATATCTTTTACTCAAACTAATTAAAATAGTCCCAAAATTTATGAAGCTGGAAAAGTGGGGTTACAATGCTCTTTTTATTTTAAGTACTATAAATAAAATTTTAAATCCTTCTCTGGTTATTGCTAATGTTGAACCCTCAAATGTTTTGCATGGTAGATTAGGTCATGTGAATCTAGGATCTCTTAAAAGGATGATAAACTTGGATCTTATTCCTGAGACTCCTATTGATGATAAACACAAATCTAAAATTTATGTTCAAGCCAAACACACTAGATTACCTTTCAAATCTGTCCAAAGGGATTCTGAACTCCTATAACTTATCCATAGTGACGTTTGTATTTCCAATAGGGTTTTGACCCGAGGCGGAAGAAAATACTTTGTCACTTTTATAGATGATCATTCAAAGTGTTGTTACACCTACTGTTACGCCCCGATTCGAGAAATCGTTCGTCCTCGCTTTGATTCACGCTGAATCTTTCGTCCTCGCTAAGGCGTGATTGCGTACAATTCTGGAGTTGCACTTGTACAAGGCGTGCTCATAGACATTTTGAATACAGATTTGCAACAAGTTCACAGAAAAGTTGAGTAACACATATATGATCTGAAATAAGCTCTTTATTGATAACTTTTCATAAAAAATATAAGGCTCTCAAACAGCCGAGATAAAATGCCAAACTTGGCTACAACTTGCAGAAATATTAAAATGTGATACAACTTGTTCCATACATCATATCTCTTTATTAAAAATCTGACAATATCCACCTTCAGCAAAATGCCTTCTTCTTCAAGTGGAAACTTCAAGGAAGTATGAAGCTTCTAAAGAGTCGAACAACAAGCCTTCTGCAGTGCCCCGTCCCTATATCATGCCCCGTTATCGTCTACGGGGTGCGCAAGAAATGAGCACTGTCGCTACCGATTCAGTCGTGACCGATAGATCGGGATCGGTTGAATCGATCGAACGGAAACGATTTAATTAAGATCCTTTTCTCGTTATGGAAAGGATTCTTCGGAATCTAGTCCCATATTCAACGGGTTAAGCCTCAAGGATTGGCTCTGCGGCTGCGTCGAGAGAGACCTCCCGTTGCTTTGATTTTCATGCCATACTTGCTTTGGCTTTGGTTTTCGTGAATGTTTTTGATGGTTTTTATGGCTTGCATTTTCGAACTTTGCATTCGTATCGAATTCCTTGAATAATACAGTATTCTAATCAGTTGTTTGTGCGATTGCAGGTGATCGTGTAGGCGACGTGTACGCATAGCTAACCAGGCCTTCACCTGAAGCAAAGACTAAGGTGAGTGGCTGACCTTCTTCGCCTTAACCCTCTGTTTCAGAATCAAATATGAAACACAAAAACAATGCTTTTCGCCATAGTGTAGAATCAATAAAATCATGGCACGATTCTTCACGAAACACTTGCTATCGAACTGCTTTACGTGAAAACTGATGTCTGCTTTCTTATGTTTTATTTACTTAACCTATGCAAACCAAAGGATGAATCGATTAACATTTATTGCAACGATACGTCTAAAGTCCATAAATGACTAAGTTCAAAGAAAGGATCAGATTCACCCCAAAAGAAAAAGTTAAAGCTTCTAGAAAAAAGATAGAATATTTCATGAATCTGCAAAAATAGTCAATGGACAACTTATGCATAAGGCGTAGTTTCCTCGAACGATTGCCTAGGCCAAGGAACCGATTCAGCCCGAGAGAAACGAGTATAGCAAGTGCCACCAATGAATCGGCGTGGGTGATTCGGGAACTTTCGCATAGGGCTCACTACCCGCCGCGAAAGGATCACCGTCTAACCCAGCTATAGTCCATGATGGTTTGACATTGCCAGTGACCTTCACACCCGTTTCACTGCTTGAACTAACGCACGTAACACGGGATAATTATGATAACTGCTTAATGTATACAATTTCATATGCTTGCCTCAAAACATGTTAACGTGCAAATCAATCAGGATGGTTAGAAAGATCACAAAATAGTTAATATGTTTTATAAAACTGCTTGAACCAAATGCAGAGCTTAGATTTAATTAGCCACTCGCCAGTACATGTGATTGTGCTGACACTCGCTCTTTGCAAGTGCCAGGAATCAGGAAGTATGCGCCAACTAGCTAGGCGACGTTTGTGCTTTTGAAGCTTCGACCGCGCGTCGAAGACACCGCTGCTATACTTTTGAAGACTCTCCGTAAGTCCAAGGAATATATCTCGGCATCCCTCGCATCCAGGTAGCTGAAATACTTTTGTTATAAATAAGGAATGTATGTATGGAACAGTTATCTCATCGGCACTCCTTTTGTAATCGAGTCATGTTGTAAAGCCTGCGCGGCATGATTGTAATAAAGTCTGTAAATGAAGTCTATTCTCAATAAAATACAAAGTTTCTCCGTCTCAATGTGTTGTTCAATTTGTCTGCGCTCTCTCTTAGTTGACGTGTTTCGGATTACCTTATGACTATGCCTTGTGCGATCACAACCTAGGTTCGCACCGCATCACGTCCGGGAGACGATTATCGATTCTTCAGAATCGGGGTGTGACATAATGGTATCAGAGCATGGCTTTACATTTTTGGCCTCCAGTCTCGAGTCTTTAGTCTCGAACCGTTGACCTCATATCGATGAGATGAGTTGTTCCATACGCTGAACCAAAGATATTTTCTGAAACTAAAGAGATTTGCCTTTTCCCCCAGGAGTTGCGAGACCACGGGCAGAGGGCGAAGCGAGCGCTTCCAGCGGCTCGAGTAGTTCCGAAGCTGAGCCTTCTGTCAAACCAACGGGAAGGATGCCTACCGAAGTCGGACCTTCCGACAGTCCTATGGAGCGGTTGCTACATATGCTCGAAATGCAGCAAAGGCAGGCCGCATCATTCCAACAAGAAAGCGAGAAGAGGCGCCTGTAGTCCGAAAGGCGACAGGCCTAATTTGAAGCTCGGTTTGAAGCACAGTTCAAGATACAGCAAGGGCAACTTGACATGCTATGGAAGTTGGTACAAACAATCGTGACCAACGGGAACTCTGTAATCCGTACTGTCGAACACATGAACCGGACTATCAAAGTCGTACCCGTGGAGCCTTCATCCCAGCTTGCGCCGCCAGAGAATAACACCTTCTACTATACCAACTTTAAGAAGGCGTTTCGTACTTCCTTCTCCGGCACCAAAGACACTACCCTTGCGATCGACTGGTTAGACGAGATCGAAGATAACTTCGAGCTCCTCTGCATCAATGAGGCAAAGAAAGTCGCTTGCGCTCAACTTCAACTTCGGTTGAACACGCACGACTGGTGGTCGTTACAAAAGCAGGCTATCCGCCACAATGACTCCACTGTGCCGATCTCTTGGGCTATGTTCCATAAGGCCATCAAAGTTGAGTACTTACGTACTGCGGTCCGCCAGGCGAAGGAGAACGAGTTCATACAGCTGAAATAAGGAAACATAACAATGAGCGAGGCTGAAGAATTTAATAAGTTGGCTCAATTTGCTGGTGTCTACCTACCGACGGCGACAAATCGAGCACGGACATTCGAAGTAGGCCTGAGGCCTTCAATTTCTGCCCACGTGACTGTGCTCGAGTATCAAACGATGGACGAGTCACTCAACCACGCCCTCCGCCTGGAGCCCCAGTATCCTCCTGCTACGATTGACACTGTTCACTTTAATAACAAATGCCATAGTAATATAGGAGGCAACAATGCGTATAAGCATCTAAACCACGGCAACGGCGGCAACCAGGGGAGGAACCGAGTAGTTTGTAATCATTTCCACAAGGTAGGACACATGGCTAACGAATGCTTAATAAAAATTGGAGCACGCTTCGGATGCGGTCGAGTAGAGCTCGTCGCACGCAACTGCCCGGAAGGTGGGTCGAACCAACGCCTCCCGTAACACCAACAGAACTGAGGCCAAGCACCTTGGGCTCCCCAGACCACAAAACAAAATGGTCAAGGCCGTCGCCCCAATGCCCAGGACTACGTCTACGCTAAGACCCGGGATGAAGCGTTCGCATCTAACACAGTCGTGATAGGTATACTGCATTTCAAAAATAAACCTGCTCATATATTGTTTGATTCAGGTGCCACGCATAGCTTTATATCAGTAAATTTTGTCGTCGAACATAAATTCTCTATGACACCATTAGGCCTGAATCTTAGCGTTTACATACCATCGGCCACGTCACTCCTTGCAAACTTAGCCTGCGGAGACGGAATCATCTGTATAGGTGGTCAAAAGGTAGGTCTCGATACGATAGTCCTAGACATTAAGGACTATGATATCATTCTGGGAATTGATTGGCTCGGTCTGTGCAATGTAACCATAGACCGTACCAAAAAGACGGTCACCTTTCGTATACCTGGAGCGCCTAAATTTTGCTATTCGTGTGGTGAGGCATCGACAGCCTGTATGGTGATCGCGGCAATATTGGCTCGAAGGATGCTGTATTCTGGGTGTGAAGGCTATTTAGCGTCTGTTCGAAACGTGAGACTGGATCGTGCAAACGTGGGTCAGGCCGACGTTGTGGCAGAATTCCCAGACGTGTTTCTGGACGAGCTGCCCGGCATGCCACCTGATCGAGAGATACAGTTTACCATTGACACATTTTCCGATACCAGGCCGATCTCTAAAGTCCCGTATAGAATGGCCCCTGCAGAACTTAAGTAACTCAAAGTAAAGTTGTAAGAGTTGCTCGACAAGGAATTCATACGGCCTAGCGTCTCGCCATAGGGAGCGCCCGTGTTGTTTGTCAAAAAGAAGGACATCTCAATGCATCTTTGTATCGACTACCGAGAGCTAAACAAAGCCACCATCCGGAATAAATATCTATTTCCCCGCATAAATGATATGTTCGATCAGTTGCAAGGCGCTTCGATATTTTCTAAAATTGATCTTCGATCGGTCTAACATCAACTCAAGATCAAGCCGAACGATGTGTCAAAGTCAGCCTTCCGCACTCGATATGGCCATTACAAATTCTGGTAATATCGTTCGGCATAACGAACGCCCCTGCTGCTTTTATGGATTTAATGAATCGAGTGTTTTGACCCTTCCTTGATAAGTTTGTAGTAGTCTTCATCGAAGATATGCTCGTCTACTCAAAGGACAAGCACAACACGCTGAGCATATGCGGACTGTGCTTCAGATCCTTTAGAAAAATCAGTTGTATGCAAAGCAGAGCAAGTGTGAATTTTGGCTGAGCAGCATCGTATTCCACGGACACATCATCTCATCCGAAGGCATAGCAGTCGACCCAAAGAAAGTTGAAGCCGTTGTCAATTGGAAATGGCCAACATCAATCGACGAGATTCGTAGCTTCCTTGGCTTAGCAAGATACTACCGATGCTTCGTGAAAGAGTCGCGAAGATCGCGTCGCCTCTGACTCGCCTCACCAAGAAAGGAGTCACTTTTGATTGGTCAGATGACTGTAAAGCTTCCTTCCAAGAGTTAAAGCAACGGCTCGTCTCGGTTCTGATACTTGCAATTTTTGAAGGGAATGGGGGATTCCAGATATTCAGCGATGTGTCCAGCAAGGGTTTGGGGTGTGTGCTTATGCAACGGAATAAGATGATATCTTTTGCTTCCTGACAGCTAAAGCCACATGAGAAGAACTATCCTACCCATGACCTAGAGCTATTGACAATTGTATTCGCGTTAAAATTATGGCATCACTATCTTTATGGCATGGCGTGCACGATCTATATGGATCACAAGAGCCTTAAGTATCTATTCATGTAGATGGAGCTGAACTTGCGATAAAGGCGCTGGCTGGAACTGATCAAAGATTATGACTTGACTATTGATTATACGTTGGGCAAAGAAAATATTGTGGCAGACGCTCTGATTCGGAAGTATATTGCCTCGCTATCCATCGAACGCAGAATGCTAGGTGACTTAGAAGAGATGGGCATCGACCTTCGGGTTCGATTCAGGAATGTACAGTTGGCGTAGCTGCAGTTAGAGCCGAGTTTAAGAAACAAGATCAAGACTGCTCAGAAGAATGATCTGTACCTGAAGAAAGTGCGAGAGAAAATTTCAATGGGTAGTACGACCGACTTAGCGGTAGATGAAACCGACGTGCTTTGAATGAAAGGTAGGCTATGCGTTCCGGATGATTCAGAACTTAGAAAGGAAATATGGATGGAGGCACACTATACTAAATATACCTTGTATCCTGGCAGCACAAAGATGTACAAGGACCTCCGCACGACCTTCTAGTGGCATGAAATGAAGAGAGATGTGATACTCTTCTTGATATATATATTATAAAACAAAATATATACATATATATGTATATATATATGTGTTGATATATATATATATATATATATATATATATATATATATATATATATATATATAATATATATATATATATATATATATATATATATATATATATAATCCAATTTGAATTAAATATATATATATATATATATATATATATATATATATATATTATAAAACAAAAGCAAAGAAATAACACAAAACACCACACACACACACACACACACACACACACACACACACACACACACACACACACATACATACACACACACGTCCAAGCCGAGACATATGGGCTTTTACCTCCATCAGCAAACAAACCCACACACACACGTACACACACAGCCCACACCCGAGCTAAAACTGAGCCCTCTTTCCCCTTATATGTATTCGCGAGAGAGAGAGAGATTGTGATCGAAACCCTAACCTAAACCTGCGCCCAGCCTTGGGCGGCCACCCTAGCAGCTGCACGTCGCCGCCGCACGCCGGAGCACCGCCGGACACGGCCGTGCGCGCGCGCTCACGCAGTGGCAGCAACAACGCCTCCTTCGTATCTAGTTTTCTTCCTCCACATTTGTCCGTTTCTCGAACGGATTTCACGGGCACGTAGACAACCTAACCGAGATCATTTTCCTTCAATTAGTTTAATTTATTTTGCTTTGTGTGCGACAGAGAATGAGTTCCAAATTTGAGAAAAACATTATTTGTTGGACGTTAGAAACTGTCCACACGTCCCCTGTTTGCGGTCGATTTACGTCCAGTATGTTGTGAGTTTTAAAAATTGGTTTGAATTGACTTATAGACAACATATAGAGCTATGTAACCCTTCTTGTAGATTTGATTTTCATCCACTATACAGAAAGTTATTTGTTTGTGAAGTTTGAGAAAAAACTGTTTTCAAAAACTGAATTTTAGGAAAATTATCCCGATACGACGTGCGTCCCTTCAAACCGGGCGACATGATCGTGAACCGAAAGCATCGAAAGGTGCGTATAGATTGACGTGTGGGCTTTGACAGAATTCAAATTGGTCGCGTGTGCGCGACGAATTTGATACGTATCCGTCGAAATTTACCGTATCGGCCTTTTTGCAAATTTGTCAATTACTTTGTGCACGTTCTTCATCTCGAGAAGGTCGACCGGAACGCTATTTTTATAAATTTACCATATCATTTTTCTAGTCCTGTATGTTAAGTTTGGTCCGATTCTTGGAAGGTCGACCGGAAAGCTATTTTGGCGGGCCCGCGCCCCGATCCAATGGGCAAAATTATGCACGGCCCACCGGAATTCAACTTTGGACATACGGTTGGGTTCGCCTTATCAATCTGGACTCGTAGACATATAGTTTGATGATTATAGAGACCATAGACTCTGGCACGCTTTTCGGTGTAAAGCGGATCTAACGACGAAAATTGTTTTTTGTCCAAAATTACCGTTTTGTCCTTGTGTCCAGAATTGGACTTAAGGACAGGCTATTCTAGCTAATTGGACTATTCTAAAAATGTTGGTAATGTTTGTTTCAGCATTAGGAGACTGTTGTGTGAGTTGACCGTTCGTGGCTCATTTGAGTGATTGGTAGTATCGAATCTCTCCGCTTAGGACAGTAGGCGAGTACATTCTCTGATAGTCTTCATTGTCTTGATGTCTACTAGGTCTGATTCAGTTATAATATTTTACTTGATTCTCCACATAAGGTTACACGGACTAGTATACATTGGATCTTGTCATGAGATGTTATTCCTGGTTTACCTGGTATATGAGTACATTGTTCGATCTTGTTTTCTGTACTTATATAGACACCGATTTGGGAGTGGGCTGGCCTCCTGCTTTAAATCCTATGTCATGATGTGTCATGGTTGGATCCATTATACTATTCGGAGGATTTGGGGAGTTATTTAGAGGTTATGTGATCAATACCCATCATGTCACTTATTCCTGTGTTGGCTCCACCCTCACTGCACGTAGGGTATAGCTAGATCCTATATTTCTTGTGCTCGCTTTCCAGGTTGGCCGGCTTGACCGTATATATGCATTTCCTGTGATAGCCGATCAAATAGAAAGCCTAATCTTGGCCCAAGCCGATCACATAACGTTCTAATAACTCATGGCACTTTCTTATTATATTTACAACATAACTCAAATTATTTTTCATTATTTATATTCCAGTTTTACCTTATATCTCACCTGACATGATATCCAGTTCACTTTACTATTTTTACTTCCAATTTGACATTTTATCTTGTATTTCAATATAATTGTCTCTTATAGTATTTGTCAATTCACATGAAACTGCTATTGTCGTTTGTACTTGCTCATATCCTGACAGGATAACATCTATTATTTTTCAGAGGATTTAGATGAAAATTGCCCGACCTACTACGGGTTTGGCATGGATGGAGTCTACGACCAGGACCAACCTGTGGACCCGGTACTCATAGAGGACGCACCGCCTGTAGTGACTTAGTTTAGCTAGATTGTGTCTGGATTGTATTCCAGCTGGGTACTTTGAGACTTGTATTATTTATTTGGGATATTGTTTTATATCTTGATTTCTGAACTTGTGATTGTAACTCGGCATCTATTTTAAACTATTTATTTCATCTTGTTTCTTTATCATATTCTTGCCTATCTTCCTTAGATTTATATGATTGAGTGTGATTATTTTCTTCCGTACGGAGATGACAGGTTATATTATTGTGTCTTAGATACTGTATATTCTAGATAAACCTTACGGCATTCTACCGCCGATGCTGCGGCATAGGCTGGACGTACCCACGTGCTCGTGTCCCTAAACAGGGTGGGGGTCATGACACGTTTTTATGGTGGCCCATGTAGGTCAGTGTCGCAACTAGTGCAAATTCGTAATGGTACTCGACTTAGAGTACTAATTACGAGCATGCTATTAGGATATAGGTTCTAGGTTAAGATAGGAGTTAATCAATCACAGTTAGGACTTTTGAGAGATTCCTGGGATGACCCTTGAGAATCTTGGTTGAACGTCAATTTGAAATCATTTCCTTTTGTTTTTGTTCGCCCTTGCTCCTTGTTATTGAATTTGATTTTGTTGGATTATCGCTGACTTTGATTGTTCATATCGAGATGAATTTTGTGGCCTGAATTACGGTATCTTCTGATAACATATGTTGACAAGAATAATAGGGAAGGTAACCGTCTACTTGGTTATGGAACCTGGAGTTTATTGCAGCTATATTAGCCGGCATGGCAAAAACGTAGAGACCTGACTTCGGATGTACATATCTTGGTCATGTGATTTGAGATTTCATACAGCTCTACTAGTCGGCATGGCAAGGATTCTAAACGACATGATTATAGAGGTGTATACCCAGTTATGGTATCTACCATTTATCACAGCCTTGCTTGCTAGCGTGGCAAGGATTCTGAGTATCATGATTTAGGACAAACGTGTATGATTATCAGATTGTATCTTGAGAAGGGTCCTAACATGCCATCTCTATTATTTTACTTTTTTTATTATAAATTATGTTCCATCCTCAATTAGCTTAGAAGTAAGGATACTTTCGGTTCTTTAGTCCAGATCCTTGTAGAGTCTCATTTCATTATAGGTTCTTTGTAATATGATGGTTTGGTGACTTGCAATTGGTCTGTGTCCTTGAGTATTAGTGTTAATAGGTTAGAGTATGGCTAGGAAGTATTGTATATGATTGTTGATATTAAATATAGATGAGAACCCTAAAGCGATTAATAAATGTTAAGGTAGGAGTTGCACCAAGTGCCAGAATAGGAGGAGTATCTTAGTAGCAATAGCCAGAGTATTTCAAGTGTTATAGAGGTTTAGGCACCAACATTTTAAGTGACTAGTTAGAGGAGGGACATGAGTAACCTAGTATAGGAGTACCATTCAAGTATCATACAGAGGAGTTAGTGCCATGTGTAGACATTGTCAAGACTTGGGTAGACACCCTAGAGAGAGTGTTCTAGATAGATGAGTGTATCAATAGAGTGCATGATTAAGCAGTGTTAGGTGATAGAGGAACTGAGGCAGACAATAGAAGATAGTATCCTTTAAGATATGGTATATTATTCTAGATAGTGTGTGTCAGTGAGTTGAGTATGCCCATGGCCTGGAACCATAGTGTACCGGTAGTATTATAAGAGGTAAACTGCTGGGAGAGCCAGAGGTTGAGATGCCAAAGGAGCACGAGAAGCATCTGCAGATTGTGCTCGAGACTCTCAGGAAGGAGCGGTTGTATGGGAAGCTGTCGAAATGTGAGTTCTTCCTAAGGCAGGTAGAGTTCTTGGGTTATGTTGTGATCGAGCATGAGATCTCAGTGGACCCGAAGAAGATTTCAGCAGTATAATCTTGGTCCACACCCAACTCAGCCACCGAAATTCGGAGCTTTCTGGGTCTAACAGGCTGCTATAGGAAGTTTGTAACTCCCCACTCCCAAAATATGTAGGACTAGGAACGTAGACATGCCAGCTGTATTCATATGAAGTACACTCTAATATATGGAAACCTCATGAATACATAAGCTGTAGAATGCAGTAGAAACCATAACGACTAATCTCATCCACAAAATAAAGAAAAAGAATTCATATAATCATCTAAGGGAATGTATTTGTACAATATGTTGGGCGGAGACAAATCCACTACCGACAAGTAAGAAAAGAATACATGGGAAATAAAATAATTTTGGAGAGCGAAGCGAAGACAATCCAAGTGCAATCATCCTCGAAGAAATAGCGATGACCACGGCTAGAACTAGAACACCTGCGAAAGATAAGAGCACACACCTGGCGAGATAACCAGGTCCTCAGAGGGACATAACAAGACATATAATATTATGCCAATAACTGAATAAATAAAGCTCAACAGAAAAGTATATGTGACTACACAAATAAAGGTCCTTAACCATTCTATGTGAAAATGCACTTTGAAGACAACGTTCCACACAAGGACTCCGAGACTAGAAACACGATGCGTTAGCGTTTCAACCAAGGCACTAGTGGCATCTAGAGAAAAATAAATAAATGCATGGAGCACTAGCCACTCGGGTGAGTCACTAACGGCATCTAGAGAAAAATAAATTCACGGCACATTTGTGTTTCAACCGAGGCACTAGTGGCATCTAGAGAAAAGTAAATAAATACACGGCGCACTAGCTCTCGACTGAGTCACAAATGGCAGCTAGAGAAAAGTAAATATGTGAAAGCCCCTGTGCCTAATAACTGTCTTCCCCCTCTCCATGCACTACTCGTGCTGAATCCATACCACGATATTTCTAATAATCGCTAAGTCTGCTAGGCAATTATATTAGCAGTTATTTCATAACGCTCGTCCTGTACGCATCGATGTACGGTCGGTACGCAAGTCCGAATCTATATGAGACACGTGACATCGTGGCACACAGGTGTCGGGCCAATGAATGCGGCACAAACAAAGGTGGTCCCTTAACTCTAGGCCAAATGCATAAAGAAAAGCTAAAGTATAGTAATTTGCAACTACATATGGTTTTGAAAGAACAACTTATAAGAAATAAAACATGTATGATATTGAGCAAAAAATTAAACAGTAAAGGTAAGGTGTCTTGCCTGGTGGTGTTGCCTGGTGGTGCGATGTTCTGTCATGTCCGATTGTCCAATAGCCAAATCCGCGAAAGATAGAAGTGCACGATTAGATAGGATATTTAAGGAGAACCTTGTGGGATACATATATATATATTATGCTTAGAAATTATCCATAATATTTTAAAAGTGGATTTTATTAGTATAATAATTTTTAGAAAAATAAACTTTGAAATATATCGACCAATCATTTTGGGCTAAATTTTAAGTTTGTAAAAAAAACTACCTTTCAGAAATAAAATATTTAAGTAAATATTTGAAAGTATTTATACATTGTTTAGGAAAAATATATATATTTTAGTTAAATACATATAAATCTAGAAGAACTTTTTAAGTGCAACAAAATAAATTTTGTCAAAAGAATTTAACTAAAAATAGATATGATATAATATAGTACTAGTTTAGGTTTTAACTAAAATTTTGAAATCGTTAAACGGCTAAGCCTAAATGTCATACTTAAGGTATATATAATACTAGTTATTTATAAAATATAATTATACAATCAATACTGTATCTATATGCTAACATATATGTAGTTATATAAATAAAATAAAAAGAGGTTTAATATTGACTGCTTTGACTTAATGCTACTGAAAATAATAATAATAATAATAATGATGATGATGATAATAATAATAATAGTTATAATAATATTAATAAATATAAACAAACTAATCCACTTTGACAACTGTTGTTGTCTTTTAAAGCAACGGAAGAAAGAAGGAGTGGAGAGAGAATAGTGAGATGGGGAGAGGAAGAGATGTAGAAGAGAGAGAGAGCGGCAAGTTGGTGGCTTACCTCGGGCGGTTCTGACGACCGGCGGTCGAGCACGGGAAGACGGGGAAAGGAGAGGAGCCCAGCACAGATCCGACGTCGGCGAACGTGGTCGCGGTGGCCGGCTTGTGCGCGGCGAGAGTTGGTTCGAGCGATTAGAGGAAGACGAGGAGGAACTCGGCCATGGCGGCCAGAACGGGTAGACGCGGGTGGCAGTGGACCGTTCCGGCGGCACGGAGGGGCCGGAAGGGAGACCCGGTACGGAGCGGCTGTTCGGAAAGGAGGAGAGACTCCTAGTGGATGCCCGACCAGGGAGAACGTCGGCGTCGGAAGGGAACTGCGGGTCCTAGATCTGGACGGAGACCCACAGTCGCCAAGGGGGTGGCCCGGCGGTGGACGTCGACCATGGCATGGAGGTGCTGGAGGCAGGCCACGGGTGAGGTGGATCTGCATTGGCGACGCCCGGCAACTCCGGTGGAGATCTGCTCGGCACGCGGCGGGGATGAGTGGGAATTGCCTCGTCGGAGGGCAGTGACGTGGGCACAGGGACGGCCGAGCATAGGTACATTTTTTTCTCATATGTTGGTGGTTTACGTGAGATGACGGCGACCGGTCGGCCGGGTTTTTCTAGTGGCGGTGTTGTCAGGATATGATGGGTGGTGGTGGCAGGAAAGTGTGGCCGGGACAGGGATATTGGTTTAATGAGGCAGAGTCGACCGAGGTGGTGACAGACTTAGTAATGGCGATGGTGGATGGAGTTGCGGGTTGTGTGTTGGCGGAGGATGGACGGGTAGCAGTGCTGAGAAGGTGGCCGGAGATCCACGAGTGTGGTGGTGATGATGGGCTCTATTTGTAGGTGGTGCTCGGATGTCCGGGAGTAGGCTGATGGCATCGACAACGGAAGGCTAGGGTTAGGATTAGGGATTTATTTGTGTCGGGATTGTCGGCACGGAAAAAGGTTCATTTATATGTAAATGTTGGAATAAAAATTTAGATTGACACAGACACGATGCACGTATATATGTGGAGAAATTTGTGGATGTGAGGAATTTATGGAGGAGTACCTGCCTATTTATAGGATGTGGGAATTTCCAGTTGGATAAGGGGTAGGGGTTTTAAATCTCCCATAGATAATTGTCATATTCGTTTTAAAACAAAATCAAATCTAAACCAAATCCAATTAGATAACTTACATATTTAAATTAAACTATTTAAAATAAATAAAATCACCATTTAAATTATCATAATTAAATTCAAATTATCTTTTTATAAATAATAATAATTAATTAATTACAAAAATCATAATAAATATTTAAGTATTAATAGGAAAATTTCAAACTACCTTTTTATTTAAATAGCATAATAATTTCAAAAATGAGAATAAATATTTTAAATAGTAGTAGGAAATATCTCCTTTAAATACATTTTTAATAATTTAGATAAATTTTTTTGAAAATAAACATAAATATTCAAATATTTAAAATACCTTCTTGCTAAATATTTTATTATAAATAATAAAAATAAAATTTGAAAATATACATGAAATAATTTTTCATGTGCTTTACACGAGTAGCATATTCTCATAAATCTAGTTTTCTAATTTACCACTATTAAATAAGATAGTATTTATAAATAATTAAAATAATAAGTTTTCTCAATCTCGATAGATACTTTTCACAACTCTTAATAAAAATAATTATTATATATATTATTTTGAAATCATCACCGATAATAAAATCAAAAATTATTTTTTAAACATATGCACCTCGTACATATTCGCACTCGACGAGGAAATACGAAAAACGCAAATTCCCGTGCGACGTACAATACGACTATGCGACATATAAATACAAAAAAAAATCAGTACTAAAAATATAGTAGAAATTTAGGGGTTTTACATCCTACCCAACTTAAAAGAATTTCGCCCTCGAAATTAAGGATTCGCAGGGGGGTGAGAAGGCACAAAACAATTCACAATGCTCAACGAAAGATGCATTAGGAAATCTCGATTTCAATAACGGAAAGGATAATCATGGGTTAACACAAGAAGGAAAATAAGTGGGGGTTAATGTTAGAATATGCAATAAAGGTTAGAGAGAATGGATTAAATACCTAGAAGGTATGATTTGAGAGTAGGTTGAGGGTTATAGGTGATAGGGTAGCTAGAGGAATTTCTAGTACCATGCCTCCGTCCCTCTAAAATAGGTAGAGGCGAAAGCAATAAGGAGTTCAATGACGATTTTATCGAATACCAATACGTGATTCATGGACGACCGTATAATTTTGAAAGAATTTTCAAGGCAGTCGTGGATGGAATTCTAAAGGCTAAGTTTATTTATGTTCCATCCACGTAGAATAATAGACAAAAGCGAACCAAAGTGCACTTGGTTGATCAGACCATCATGCACCGGTTCTGATTAGACAATATTTTAGTGAGCGGTCGCTCAATAGCATATGCCTTGATCAAGCTCGATAAAAAATTAGCTTGCAAATACTATGCTATATTAGCATCATCAGTCTAGATAGTAGTACATAGGCACGATGGTAGATGAAATAAGAACAAATATGAATAGTCTAAGAGTCATAAGAATCTAAGTCTTGCTTATTCCTATACAATCATTCTACGGTTTTATTGTCCAAAGTTTGGTTGACCAAATGGGTTAAATTCCTCTAGTCTCTATAGTCTAGATAATACTATTTACATTCTCTTTAATGGTCAAGAGTGTGTGTCGGGTCGTAGGATATTCTACCCAACTTAAAAGAATTAAGCTAAGGGTGTTTTGGGACATTCAACTAGTAGGGTCAATCTCTAGCAAGCACGAAGGAGAGATAAGAATAATGATAGAAAGGATCAAGCAAGATGCAATCGAGGAGTCTAACGGTAGTTCGAATTTGGAATCGAAGAAAGAGGTCACGTATGTGGATGAGATCCTAGACTTCTAATCCTATACGCAGGCTTGCTTGGCACGGTAAAGTAACCAAACAATTTATCTTGAGCTGCATGGGCCACCACAAAAATATGTAACACCCCAGTCCTAAAATACGTAAGACTAGGAACGTAGACATGTCAGCTGTATTCATACGAAGTACACTCCAATATATGGAAACCTCGCATGAATACATAAGCTGTAGAATACAGTAGAAACCATAACGACTAATCTCATCCACAAAATAAAGAAAAAGAATTCATATAATCATCTATGGGAATGTATTTGTACAATATGTTGGGCGAAGACAAATCCACTACCGACAAGTAAGAAAAGAATACATGGGAAATGAAATAATTTTGGCCAACGAAGCGAAGACGATCCAAGTGCAATCATCCTCAAAGAAATAGCGATGACCACGGCTAGAACTAGAACACCTGCGAAAGACAAGAGCACACTCCTGGCGAGATAACCAGATCATTAGAGGGACGTAACAAGACACATAATATCATGCCAATAACTGGATAAATAAAGCTCAACAGAAAAGTATATGTGACTACACAAGTAAAGGTCGTTAACCAATATATGTGAAAATGCACTTTGAAGACAACGTTCCACACAAGGGCTCCCGAGACTAAAAATACGACGCGTTAGCGTTTTAACCAAGGCAATAGTGGCATCTAGAGAAAAATAAATAAATGCACGGCGCACTAGCCACTCGGGTGAGTCACTAACGACAGCTATAGGAAAATAAATGCGCGGCACATTTGTATTTCAACCGAGGCACTAGTGGCATCTAGAGAAAAGTAAATAAATGCGCGGCGCACTAGCTCTCGGCTGAGTCACAAATGACAGCTAGAGAAAAGTAAATGTGTGAAAGCCCCTGCGCCTAATAACTGTCTTCCCCCTCCCCATGCACTACTCATGCTGAATCCACACCACGATATTTCTAATAACCGCTAAGTCTTCTAGGCAATTATATTAGCAGTTATTTCCTAACGCTCGTCCTGTACGCACCGATGTATAGTCGGTACGCAAGTTCGAATCTATATGAGACACGTGACATCGTGGCACGCAGGTGTCGGGCCAATGAATGCGGCACAAACAAAGGTGGTCCCTTAACTCTAGGCCAAATGCATAAAGAAAAACTAAAGTATAGTAATTTGCAGCTATATATGGTTTTGAAAGAAAAACTTACAAGAAATAAAATATGCATGATATTGAGCAAGAAATTAAACAGTAAAGGCAAGGTGTCTTGCCTGGTGGTGTTGCCTGGTGGTGCGATATTCTGTCATGTCCGATTGTCCAATAGCTAAATTCGTAAAAAATAGAAGTGAACGATTAGATAGGATATTTAAGGAGAACCTTGTGGAATACATATATATATTATGCTTAGAAATTATCCATAATATTTTAAAAGTGGATTTTATTAGTATCATACTTTTTAGAAAAATAAACTTTGAAAGATATCGACCAATCATGTTGGGCTAAATTTTAAGTTTGTAAAAAAAAACTACCTTTCATAAATAAAATATTTAAGTAAATATTTGAAAGTATTTATACATTGTTTAGGAAAAAAATATATTTTTTAGTTAAATACATATAAATCTAGAAGAACTTTTTAAGTGCAACAAAATAAATTTTGTCAAAAGAATTTAACTAAAAATAGATATGATATAATATAGTACTAGTTTAGGTTTTAACTAAAATTTTGAAATCGTTAAACGGCTAAGCCTAAATGTCATACTTAAGGTATATATAATACTAGTTATTTATAAAATATAATTATACAATCAATACTGTATCTATATGCTAACATATATGTAGTTATATAAATAAAATAAAAAGAGGTTTAATATTGACTACTTTGACTTAATGCTACAGAAAATAATAATAATAATAATAATAATAATGATAATAATAATAGTTATAATAATATTAATAAATATAAACAAACTAATCTACTTTGACAGCTGTTGTTGTCTTTTAAAGGAACGGAAGAAAGAAGGAGTGGAGAGAGAACAGTGAGATAGGGAGAGGAAGAGATAAAGAAGAGAGAGAGAGCGGCAAGTGGATGGCTTACCTCGGGCGGTTCTGACGACCGACGGTCGAGCACGGGGAGGCGGGGCAAGGAGAGGAGCCCAGCACAGATCCGACGTTGGCGAAAGTGGTCGCGGTGGCCGGCTTGTGCACGGCGAGAGTTGGTTCGAGCGATTAGAGGAAGACGAGGAGGAACTCGGCCATGGCGGCCAGAACGGGTAGACGCGGGTGGCGGCGGACCGTCCCGGCGGCACGGAGGGGCGGGATGGGAGACCCGGTACGGAGCGGCTGTTCAGAAAGGAGGAGAGACTCCCGGTGGACGCCCGACCAGGGAGAACATCAAGGTCGGAAGGGAACTACGGGTCCTAGATCTGGACGGAGACCCGCAGTCGCCAAGGGGGTGGCCGGGCGGTGGACGTCGACCATGGCGTGGAGGCGCTGGAGGTGGGCCACGGGTGAGGTGGATCTGCGTTGGCGACGCTCGGCGACTTCGGTGGAGATCTGCTCGGTACGCGGCCGGGTTGATTGGGTGTTGCCTCACCGGAGTGCAGTGACGTGGGCACAGGGACGGCCGAGCATAGGTACATTTTTTTCTCATCTGTTGGTGGTTTACGTGAGATGACGGCGACCGGTCGGCCGGGTTTTTCTAGTGACGGTGTTGTCAGGATATGATGGGTGGTGGTGGCCGAAAAGTGTGGCCGGGACAGGAATGTTGGTTTAATGAGGCAGAGTTGGCCGAGGTGGTGACAGACTTGGAGATAGCGATGGTGGGTGGAGTTGCGGGTTGTGTGTTGGCGGAGGATGGACGGGTAGTAGGGCTGAGACGGTGGCCGGAGATCCACGAGTGTGGTGGTGATGATGGGCTCTGTTTGTAGGTGGTGCTCGGATGTCCGGGAGTAGGCTGATGGCGTCGGCAATGGAAGGCTAGGGTTAGGATTAGGGATTTATTTGTGTCGGGATTGTCGACACGGGGAAATGTTCATGTATATGTAAATATTGGAATAAGAATTTGGATGGACACAGACACGATGCACGTATATTTGTAGAGAAATTTGTGGATATGAGGAATTTATGGAGGAGTACCTACCTATTTATAGGATGTGGGAATTCCCAGTTGGATAAGGGGTAGGGGTTTTAAATCTCCCATAGATAATTGTCATATTCGTTTTAAAACAAAATCAAATCTAAACCAAATCCAATTAGATAACATACATATTTAAATTAAACTATTTAAAATAAATAAAATCACCATTTAAATTATCACAATTAAATTCAAATTATCTTTTTATAAATAATAATAATAATTAATTAATTATGAAAATCATAATAAATATTTAAGTATTAATAGGAAAATTTCAAACTACCTTTTTATTTAAATAGCATAATAAATTCGAAAATGAGAATAAATATTTTAAATAGTAGTAGGAAATATCTTCTTAAAATACATTTTTAATAATTTAGATAAATTTTTTTGAAAATAAACATAAATATTCAAATATTTAAAATACCTTCTTGCTAAATATTTTATTATAAATAATAAAAATAAAATTTGATAATATACATGAAATAATTTTTCATGTGCTTTACACGAGTAGCATATTCTCATAAATCTAGTTTTCTAATTTACCACTATTAAATAAGATAGTATTTTATAAATAATTAAAATAATAAGTTTTGCCAATCTCGATAGATACTTTTCACAACTCTTAATAAAAATAATTATTATATATATTATTTTGAAATCATAACCGATAATAAAATCAAAAATTATTTTTCTAAAAATATGTATCTCGTACATATTCGCACTCGACGAGGAAATACAAAAAATGTAAATTCTCGCGCGACGTACAATACGACTATGCGACGTATAAATATAAAAAAAATCAGTACTTAAAACATAGTAGAAATTTAGGGGTTTTACAAAGTTTGTTCAGGACTTCTCTCGGATTGCAGAGCCGATGACTAGAATCACCAGGAAAGACGTTGAGTTCGTCTGGACCGAGGAGTGTCAGGCTGCCTTTGATGAGCTGAAGAAGAGGTTGACCACCGCTCCTATCTTAACGTTGCCATCTGGGACTGGTGGTTTCACGATCTACAGTGACACTTCTGGGAAGGGCTTTGGTTGTGTTCTTTAGCAGCACAGAAAGGTGATTGCCTATACATCCAGGCAGTTACGTTCTTATGAGAAGAACTACCCTACCTATGATCTAGAGTTGGCAGCTGTTATCTTTGTTTTGAAGCTGTGGAAGCACTACCTGTATGGAGAGCGAGTTGGGATCTTCACAGATCACAAGATCTTGAAGTACATGTTCACCCAAAAGGAATTAAACATGAGACAGAGACGGTGGCTTGAACTGATAAAGGACTTCGATATCTTATTACAGTACCATCCAGGGAAGGCCAACGTAGTTGTAGATGCCTTGAGCAGGTATCCAGTCGCTATGTATTTGACGGTAAATCGTTATCTATTGGCCGATTTGGATAGTTTGGGTATCGAGGTGATCGTTCCGGACATGAAGATTCAGATGTAGGGTTTACAGATTCAGTCTGCATTGATTTACAGAGTCAGATCAGCGCAGTTTGATGATGTGGCCCTGAGGAGCATCTGGGAGCATGTGCAAGCAAGATTGCTAGAAGATTTCTCTATAGCCGAAGATGGGTCGCTGAGGTACGGTTCTAGGTTGTGCGTTTCGAGTAGAGAGCTTCGGGTGGAGGTTCTTCAGGAAGTACATCGTTCTCAATACTCTATGCATCCTGGAGCCAATAAGATATACATAGACCTGAGAGGGCACGTATAGTGGTATGGCATGAAGCGAAAGGTAGCTCAGTTTGTATCTCGCTACTTGGTGTGTCAGCAGGTGAAAGCCGAAAGACAGAGGACAGGTGGGTTGCTACAGCCACTACCTATTCCAGAGTGGAAGTAGAAACACATCACTATGGACTTTGTGTCTGGACATCCACGATCTCCAGGAAAGAAAGATGCAATTTGGGTTATCGTTGACAGATTGACCAAATCAACCCACTTCTTGCTTTTTAAAGTGGATTTGTCTAAGGAGAAACTGGCAGAGCTATACGTGCGACAGATAGTCAGATCGCACGGAGTTCCAGTGAGCATAGTCTCGGATCGGGATAGTCGTTTTACTTTCTACTTCTGGAGGAGTTTACATGCTAGCTTGGGCACCCAGCTCAAGTTCAGTACCGCGTATTACCCCCGGACGGACGAGCAGTCAGAGAGGACCATCCAAACTCTCGAGGATATGCTTTCCACTTATGTGTTAGATTTCAGGGTTTCTTGGGTGGACCATCTACACCTGGTAGAGTTCGCTTACAACAACTATCAGGCCAGTATAGAGATGTCGCCATTCGAGGCTCTATACGGACGGAGATGCCGTACTCTTTTGTCATAGGACGATGTCGGTGAGAGAGTTTTGCTTGGCCCAGAGATGGTGGTGGATGCAACAGAGAAGGTTAGGTTGATCAGGGATAGACTTCGGGTGGCTCAGGATGGACAGCGGAATTGGGCCTATAGCCACAGGAGACCATTAGAGTTCGAGGTTAGTATCAGTTTTTCTGTTTGTGCTTGCTTGTGATTATTTGCTTTAGGGTCTTGTATTGAGTCTTGTCTTATGTCTAGGTTGGCAATTATGGTATTCCTGAGAATTTCTCCGACACGGGGCACGATTCGCTTTGGTCGAGGCAGGAAGCTTAGTCTGTGCTTCATCGGACCTTTCACTATTCTTGAAAGGGTCGGTGCAGCGGCCTACCGACTAGACTTACCGCCTACGCTTGAAGGAGTTCATAACGTGTTCCATGTGTCCCATCTGAGATGTTACGTGGCAGATCCTAACCATGTATTGGATCATTCTGCGATAGATGTGGGGCTACTCTCAACTATACAGAGCGGCCTGTGGAGATTCTGGATCGTCGGAAGAAGGTGCTCCGGAACCAGGTTATACCCGAGGTTCGTGTTACATGGAGGCATCACTCTCCAGGTGAGTCTACCTGGGAGAGAGAGGACGAGATGCGGGAGCGTTACCCTTACCTTTTCGAGCCTTGAGGTATTATTCTCTTTGTTCTTGCTTGAGTTTCTTGTGCTAGTTTGCTCTAATTTCGAGAACGAAATTTTTTTTAGGAGGGTAAATTTGTTACCCCCACTATCCTAGATAGGGCTATAATGGTCATTTATTTTATTTTATTATTTAAATATTTATTTAAGTTACTAATGTTAGTGTATTTATCTTGATAGTTAAAAAATTATTATTTTTTAAAGATAAAGCATATTTATACAATTGAGTTTATTTATAAAACTTTAATATATTTAATAAATATAGAATATAGAATATTTAATTTTTATTTGTAAATAAATTTAGATTTTGTACAGTTATTAGGATTATATATATATATATATATATATATATATATATATATATATATATATATATAATATATATATATATATATTTTATATATATATATATATATATATATATATATAAATATATATATATATATATATATATATATATATTTATATATATATATATATATATATATATATATATATATATATATATATATATATATATATATATATATAAATATATATATATATATATATACTATATATATATATATATATATATATATATATATATATATATATATTATAAAACAAAAAAAATATATATATATATTATAAAACAAAAGCAAAGAAATAACACAAAACACCACACACACACACACGCAAGCCCAGCCATATGGGCTTTTCCCTCCATCAATAAACAAACCCACACACACACGCACACTCACAGTCCACATCCGAGCTAAAACTGAGCCCTATTTCCCTTTATATGTATTTGCGAAAGAGAGAGAGGGAGAGAGAGAGAGAGAGATTATGATCGAAACCTTAACCCAAACTTGCACCCAGCAGCCGCACGATGCCGCCGGACACGGCCGCGTGCGCGCTCATGCAGTGGCAGCAGTAACGCCTCCTTCGCATCAAGTTTTCTTCCTCCACGTTCGTCCGTTTCTCGAATGGATTTCATGGGTACGTAGACAACCTAACCGAAATTATTTTCCTTCAATTATTTTAGTTTATTTCGCTTTATGTGCGACAAAAAATAAGTTCCAAAATCGAGAAAAACTTGATTTGTTGGACGTTAGAAACTGTCCCTACGTCCCCTATTTGCGGTCGATTTGCGACCAGTATGTTGTGAGTTTAAAAAATTGGTTTGAAGAGACTTATAGACAACATATAGGGTTGTGTAACACTTCTTGTAGATTTGATTTTCATCCACTGTAGAGAAAGTTATTCGTTTGTGAAGTTTGAGAAAAAACTATTTTAAAAAACTAAATTTTAGGAAAATTGTCCCGATACGACGTGCGTCCCGTCAAACCGGATGACGTGGTCGCTAACCAAAAGCATTGAAAGGTGCGTATAGACTTTGTGGACGTGTGGGCCTTACGGAATTCAAATTGGTCGCGTGTGCGCGACGAATGTGATGTGTATCCGTCAAAATTCACAGTATCGGCCTTTTTGCAAATTTGTCAATTACTTTGTGCAAGTTCGTCATCTCGAGACAAAACTTGTGCCAATAGGACCATATTATTTTTTTGGTCCTGTATGCCAAGTTTGGTCCGGTTCTAAGAAGGTCGACCGGAATACTATTTTGGCGGGCCCATGACCCGATCCAACGGGCGAAATTGTGCACGGCCCACAGGAATCCAACTTTGGACATACGGTTGGGTTTGTCTCATTAAACCGAAATTATAGACATATAGTTTGATGACTATAGAGACCATAGACTCTGCAATACTTTTCGGTACAAAGCGGGTCCAACGGCGGATATCATTTTGGCCCAAAATTACCATTTTGCCTTGTGTCCATAATTGGACATAAGAACAGGCTATTCTAGCTAATTTGACTATTCTAAAAATATTGGTAATATTTGTTTCAGCATTAGGAGGCTGTTGTAGTTGACCGTTCATGGCTCATTTGAGTGATTGGTAGTATCGATTTCCTCAGCTCAGGACAGCAGGCGAGTACATTCTTTGATAGTTTTTATTGCTTTGATATCTACTATATCCGATTCAGTTGTAGTATTTTACTTGATTCTTGACACGAGGTTACATGGACAAGTATACATTGGATCTCGTCATGAGTTGTTATTCCTGGTTTACCTGGTATATGAGTACATTATTCGATCTTGTTTTCTGTACTTGTATAGATACCGATTTGGGAGTGGGATGGCCCCCTGCTTTTAAATCCCGTGTCATGATTGGATCCATTATACTATTCGAGGGATTTGGGGAGTTATTTAGAGGTTATGTGATCAATACCCATCTTGTCACTTATTCCTGTGTTGGCTCCACCCTCACTGTACGTAGGGTGTAGCCAGATCCTATATTTCTTGTGCTCGCTTTCCAGGTTAGCCGGTTTGACCCTATATATGTATTTTCTGTGATAGCCGATCAAATGGAAAGCTTGATCCTGACCCAAGTCGATCACATAACGTTCTAATATCTCATGGCACTTTTTTTTATATTTACATCATACCTCAAATTACTTTTCACTGTTTATATTCTAGTTTTACCTTATATCTTACCCTGACATGATATCCAGTTTACTTTACTATTTTTACTTCCAGTTTGACATTTTATCTTGTATTTTATTATAATTTTCTTTTATAGTATTTTTTAATTCACATGGAACTGCTATTGGCGTTTGTATTTGCTCATATCTTGACAGGATAACCCTAATTATTTTTCAGAGGATTTAGAGGAAGATTTCCCGACCTACTACGGGTTTGGCATAGATGGAGTCTACGACTTGGACCAACCTGTGGACCCGGTGCTCGTAGAGGATGCACCGCCTGTAGTGACTTAGTTTAGCTAAATTGTGTCTGGATTGTATTCCAGCTGGGTGCTTTGAGACTTGTAGTATTTATTTGGGATATTATTTTATGTCTTGATTTCTGAACTTGTGGTTGTGATTTGGAATCTATTTCAGACTATTTATTTCATCTTGTTTCTTTATCATATTCGTGACCATCTTCCTTAGATTTATGTGATTGAGTGTGATTATTTTCCTCCGTGCAGAGATGACATGTTATATTATTGTGTCTTAGATACTGTATATTCTATATGACCCTTATAGCGTTCTACCGCCGATGCTGCGGTGTAGGCTGGACGCACCCACGTGCTCGTGCCCCTAAACAGGGTGCGGGTCGTGACAATTTCTATCACGCTTCGGGAGTTGCCTTCAGTCGGCTCTAGGTACCAAGTTGCAGTTCACTCAGCTTACCATCCCTAGACCGACGGCCAAACGGAGCGGGTAAATCAGATTCTCGAAGACATGTTACGGCTTTGCGCAATTGACTTAAGGTCGAGTTGGGACGTTCATCTACCGTTGGTCGAATTTGCATACAACGATAGCTATTAGTCTATCATCCAAATGGTCGTACGACCCTTATACGGCCAAAAGTGTAGATCACCCATTTGTTGGGATAAAATCGGGAAACGACAGATTCTTAGCCCGGAGCTGGTGGAACAGACTGTGGAGAAGGTCAAGTTCGTTCAGGAAAGATTAAAGACTGCGCAGAGCCGACAGAAAAGTTACGCATAAGTCTACCGTCGATCCCTCGAGTTTTAAGAAGGTGATTACGTATTTCTTAAAGTGTCACCTATGTGTGGAGTTACTCAGTTTGGTACAAAGGGAAAGTTGAGTCTGAGATTTGTTGGGCCGTTTGAAGTACTCAAGCGAGTCGCCCCAGTGGCCTATCAAATTACCCTACCGCCAGCGCTAGTGGGTGTACATAATGTCGTTCACGTCTCTCAGTTGCGGAAGTACGTGCATGACCCAAGCCTGGTGGTAAATTTTGGTCAGCTGGAGCTGAAGGCCGACTTATCATATCACTACAAGAAAAATACCATTTTATGACATTTGAAAAGAGTTTATTACAACGGTTCGTTTATAAACGTTACAGAATTTTCGCAACAACACATAATATGACGGATATAAAGAGTTTTTGGCCTATCATAACATTTTTTGGCGCTAAATGTTATATAAAATTAGAACATATGTAACGATGTTTTAAGTAGCCGTTATAAAAGTGAATAAAAAATGCATATTTTGGCCGTTCAAACCCCCACTCAACTTTTTAATTCCCGCACCCCGCTTTAAAACTCTCTTCTCACTACTTTTGTCTTCTCTCTCCTCCTCTTTTCTTTCAGAGAGAAGTTTCTCGAGTCTCCACTCTCTCGATCTCTCTAACTTTCTCGAGTCTCCACTCCCACGTCTTTCTCCGCCACTTCCTTACTCTCACCCACTCCTTCTCCGTGTTTTCCTCCGCCTACAAAACCTCGAGCCGTTGAGTATCTTTCGACGACGATAAGTTATGTAGTTTAGGGTTACGTAAGGTTTAGGGTTCTAAGTTTTTTTTAATTTCTGTAAGTTTAGGGTTATGTTACTATTAGGGTTGTAATTTTTGTCCCATAGAGAAACCATATAATTTTTGTCCTAATTTCTGTTTGGGTTAGGGTTAGGGTTTTGATTTCTGTCCTAATGTCTGTCATTGTTTTGTCCCAATTTCTGTCCCATAGAGAAACCATATGATTTTTGTCCTAATTTCTGTTTGGGTTAGGGTTAGGATTTGGATTTCTGTCCTATTTTCTGTTTTCTCCTAATTTGTGTCCTAATTTGTTTTATTCGACAAGTTTACAGTTAGGGTTCTAAGAGTTTTTTTTATTAGTGTTGTGCAGAAATTGGGAACAATCAGCAGAAAGTGAGCACATCTCCTTCAGTTGAAGGCATTGAAGGTATTGAAGAAAAGTTTATCTAATTTGTATGTTTTATTTGATGAATTTATGTATAACTTGCTCGATGAAGTTCTCTTCGTATAATAAATTTTGGATTCTTCTCTTCGTACGTTGTTATGTGTTGGACAATAAATTAACAAATTTGCATGTATAGTTTCAATAACATACATTTGATATTTATACAAATGCTTGATTTTGGGGGCTTGAATTGTGGGTACCAATCCCTCAATTCGACGATCGACACTGTTCATTTGATAATAAATAGGTGCATTGAGCAGTGGCTTCCGTTGAGCACGCTCCAATCGACGATTGACACTGTTATGTAATTGGTCAGTGCATTCTTGGTTGTCTACTTCCACATTGAATTGGTCAGTGCATTCGCGGTCTGTGCATTCCTGGTTGTCTTCTTCCGTTGAGCAGTGGAATTGGTCACACTAAGGGTCTACTTGGTTATGGTGGTTACATCGGTTTTGTGGTATTTTTGAACCGATCGTTTATGAAAATCCCTACTTGTTAATTTTTATGAGGCACTGGTTTCTAGTTGGTTCAAACCTCCCCCCCAAAAAAAAAACTGTTGTAATGTAATTTTTTGTGGCTTTATCAATTTGCTAAATAGGTGGCTCGAATTAAGGGTACCAATCCCTTTCTGATACGTAGGACCAGAAGAGTTGGTACCAATCTCTTTCAGTTTGGTTTAGAGCAGGGCCTTAGAGTATTACAGAGAATAAGGAGATATAGGTATGCAATGCACTTGACAGTATCTTGTGAGTGTAGATAGAGGAAGGGATTTGTATCAGTAATTTAGGGGAGTCGAACAGCATTGGCATCTGCTGTAGGCAGCAGGTGATGAACCCCTTGGCTTGGTTTGTCATTTTGGACACACAAGGATACTTGGTATTTGTATATGTTTATGTAGCAACTTACATACATGTAGCCCCTTTTAATATCTGATTTATGTATTTTTTATTTATTTTTTTTATTATTATTTTTGTATACATAGTTAAATGTATGAAATGTGTGAGGGTTTTGGGATATAAAGTTAGGATATAGATTCAAGATTGAGTTCGCCATTAATGTGTGGGGGGAGCTCGAGCCTTGGGGGCCCTGGGTTCAGACCTTTAGACTGAACTGGGCTTCAGTCTTGAGCAGGAACGTGAGGAATATCCTACTTGGGAGATGTTTTAACCTTTAGAAATGGTTTACATGAATGTGTACATGTTGTATGTACACCTATATAGATATATACATTGTATAGATATAATTAGATATATGTGTGATACTCTAAGTGCAGGTGATGATGTTATTTCTGGTGTGTGATGTGAGAACAAATGGATATGGAAATTCTCTTCTAAATCCATTTGCTACTACCAGGCTTTGTTATTGCCCCTGTTATTGGAAACATAGGTAAGACACAACCAAGTCATCTGAAACATAGGCTCTTCAAACAGAAGAGTGTAATATTTATAGTGAAACATATGATAAAAAATCTGATTCTATATAGATCAAATACTGAAATATCATGTTTGCTAGTCAAATACTGAAATATAGGGCTAACTATATGTAAAATAATCTGAATCTATATAGGTAAGTGGTTTATAAGCAAGATAGCTTAGTTAAATACTGAAATGTCATTCTTGCTTGTCATGATAAATCTTAATTTGTTATACAGATGGATAAATCTTGGATGAAAGAGCACCTATTATCGGAAGAATATAGAGCAGGGGTTGAAGAATTTATAGAGTATGTTAAAGCTAATGCGGATGATCTTGACTTCATTCGGTGCTCATGTAATGACTGCGAGAATCTCTATAGACTGAGATTAGTTGATGTAAAATTTCATTTGACGACAATTGGTATCGATCCAAGGTATACTATATAGATATAGCACAGGAAAGTTGAGCCTAATAAAATGCCATCATGTGAGGATATGCATGCGCCTATTTATGAAGACATGGACACTCTAAATGATGTAGCAGATACAATAGAGATGTTCAATGCATTAAAATAGAAGGATGCTGCAGGAGATAATGAAGTGAACTTCCATGCATTGCTTGATGATGCTAAGAAACCTTTGTATATTGGTTGTAAAACGTATACGAAGCTTTCAGCGATAGTGAAGCTCTTTAGTATCAAGGCCAAGAGTGGCTAGAGTGATAAAAGCTTTTCAGATGTGTTGACTTTGTTCAGCGATATGCTTCTGGGAGGGAATGAATTGCCCGCAACTACTAGGGAGGCGAAGCCATGTTTTTCAGCGTACAATCCTATTCTCATTATTTACTACTAGGGAGTTAGCTGCAGTAGCAAGTCTGTATTCATATTACTTCAGTCAAGCAAGTAAGCAAGCAAGTCTGTACAATCCCATTCTCATTATTTACTTTACATTTCTCAAATTCATATTACATTTCTCATATTCTCATTATTTACTTTACATTTCTGTAGGACAGCAAGCAAGTCTGTATTCATATTACTTCAGTCAGATTAATGCTTCTGATTTTGGTGTAGGCCAAATTTGAATTGGATCCAAATAGTAAGACTTTTGTGTTAGCATGCATGGCTCGGAGTTAGAGGGCATTCAAAGGACAACTCATCAAACGTTGGATTTATGCGAATGAGGGGAACCCTGAGCTTCTCAAGCATCCTCCACCAAAATACAACAGGTTCATAAACCAATCTGTGTGGAAGGAATTCGTCAAAAGTAGACTTCCTACAAAATTTAAGGTAAACTTGTAAAATATATTTCTTTATGCATAAAAAAGATAAGTAGGTTCTGATTATATGAACCCTCTTCCGATATTTATCTTCATGTCATGTAATCATAAGGAAATGAGCAAGGTACAAAGTGAATGGAGAGCCAAGAACAAGTTTAACCATCGTTTAAGCAAGAAGGGATATGCTGGTCTTAGAGAAGAGCTGGTAAATATATATAATATATATTTTAGTTAACGTGGCTTTATGCATTACCAAATATTAATGTAGTTTTATCTTTTAAAACAGAAACAACGATTAGGGAAAAAATACATAGAAGACCGAAGTTTTTCGTGGACCCAAGCACGAGTTAAGAAGGATGGTACATTTAATGATGATGATACCAAAGAAGTGGCTATGAAAGTGGTGCGTATATGTTGTCCACTAAAATCTGAATTTATAAAATACATTCATGTTTCACAATTTTTAAAATTTTGTTGTTACTTGTCAATTTTATAGGAGGCATACATCAAACAGAAACAAGAAGGGACTTTGTCGACTGAACGAAAGTTTCATTATCAAGCTTGATCATGACATATTTTATTGGGTGCACCTACTAATATATTGTCTAATCAGAACCGGTGCATGATGGTCTGATCAACCTATTGCACTTTGGTTCGCATATCATATGTTATTCTATGCGGATAGAGACATAGTTAAACCTACCTTAGAGTCTCTTTCGCGACAGCATTGACAACTCTCATTTGAATTATTTTGCCGCCTATGAACCCCGTAATTCATACTCAATATATAACACCGTCTTTGAAACCTTTGTTGTTCTTGTCTTTTTACTTATTTTTGAAAGACAAGGTACTGTACTTGCTAAGATAGACTCAAGATGTCATCTTTGGTTGCCCAATCGGTTAATTATACACAAATGTAGATAGCCACTGATCGACTCATGTGGCTATATTCTCACCTTAAACTCTTCTTCTCCCCAATCCTAGAAATTTTATTGTGCCCTTCCAACCCCTCTTGAACGCACGAGAGTGATTCTAATCATCACTTAATCAAACCCTCGACCAAGACGATTAGTATCCAGTTCTCCCTTAAGGAATCATATCTCCTAAATGTCTAATTTATTCTCTTTGGCCTACTCAATTCCTTACTGTTCTCTAAAATTGGATATTCAAAATTTTGCTACCTTCATTAGAAACCCTTATTCAATTCCATAACCATGATATATTCTTGTATATATCGACTCCACAATTTTCTATTGCATGGTGGTGTTGAACGCCGTTTTATCGCCTCCTCCAAAATTTAATTGTATTTTGGTATTGACGAACTCTTCCTATCCCTCAACCCTATCTACCCTATTAATCCTAAATTTCGAGGACAAAATTCTTGTAAGTTGGGTAGGATGTAAAATCCCCTATTTTTAATTTTTTTATATTTTATTTTATTAGACTTAAAAATGAATTTACACAATTTATGGTTTTATTTATTTTTTAGAAGGACCTTAGCCACTGTTGAATTTTGTAACACAAGACTACCATAAATTTTGGCACGAAAAATGTAGCAGTGTGCCTTGACTACATTAGCCATGTCGGGGGAAGCCTAGCCATGGTGATGACCAAACTAGGAAAACCAGACAGAGTTGTGAATGGACTTATTTAAAGTATTTTAATTAAATATTATTTTATATATTGATTTTTAGATGACTCGGTTTGTCCAATTCAGTCCGAACTGGGCCCGAACCAAAATTTAGCCCATGTAAGCAGGTAGTGTGACCAAATTTGGCCATGTAGACATATTTTATGTACTTAGAAATATCTTCTAAATTATTTTAGAATTTTATGTACAAATTCTAATTATTTAAATATTTGTACAATTATTGGTATTTTATTTTAAATAATATTTTACAAGATTGTACATGTTTCTGGACCCGGATAAGGGTGTGTGGTACAGTTCACCCATTGGAGCAATTTTTATTAATTTATTATTATTAAAGTTATTTTGTGGAGGTTTAATAAATATGCTTTCCTATTTAAATATTATTATTATTTTGAGTTAATTTATTAAGGATTGAATTTATATATATATGTAGATATGCTCAAATATATTAAATAATTGGATAGTTGAATTTTAAATGGTATTTGGATTTTAAATAGATTTTTGGTGTATTTATGGATATATACATATATATATAGATATATATATATTGAAGTTTGAAAAAAAAAGAAAAAAAAAAGAAAAAGAAAAAAGAGTATTGCATGGTGTGGTCGGCCCCACCACCTGGCCGACCACCCACACATACACATGCGCCATACAAGAATAGCTGCAAGGAGCAGCAGCACAATGTGCTTGTGCGCCCAAGAAGGGCCACCCCTTATTAAAAGCAACATCTTTTAGCCGAACCCCCTTCCCCTTTTAAAATATGTATACATACATATATATATATACTATAAAACCCTAATCCTTAATTCCTTTCTCCTCCACCTTCTTCCTCCTCTCTCTCCTCCATCCTCCTCCCTCTCCTCGACGTGCGTGCCAACCTCGCCGGAGCGACAGCAGTCCCGCCTCCCGGTCGTCACGACGACAGCAACAACAACAGTTTTCCACTTTAAGGTATCCCAATTTCCCGATCAATTTCTCCTTCAATTTAAATCCGTTTTTAGATCCGTAAATTCATGTAGAAAGCCCTCATGACCCTCTTTGAGATCCCTTAGGTGAATTTCGATATGGCCACCCAACTTGCTCGAAAAATCGAGATGAAGTTGGAGAAAAACTACTTTTCTGAAATATTAAAAATTGTTTTAAAACACCAACTTGTCGGGCACTTTTCTTTCTGTACAATAGGATTTTGTGGAGACTAATTAAAGCCAGTCCAAGACAACATAATCGAGATTATAACGCACTTTCTGGATTTACTTTTCATCTAGTGTGTAAAAAGTTACACGTTGATAAAGTTTCACGAAAAAATTTAAATTATGTTTTCGAAAAAGTGAAAAAAACACCCGATACGGCGTGCGCCCCGACAAACCGGGCGACGTGGTCGCGCACTATACACATCAAAAGACGCGTATGGATGTTGTCGACGTGTGGGAGCTGACAGAACCCGATTTCGTTGCATGTGCGCGACGACATCAGTGCGTATCCGTCGAGATACTCCCGTATCGACCCTTTGCAAATTAAGTCACAACTTTGTGCACACTCATCATATCGCGATGAAACTTGCGCCATTGGACTCAAAATATTTTTTGGTCCTGTGAGCCAAGTTTGGTCCGATTCTGAGACCGTTGATCGGGACGCTATTTTGGCGGGCCCACAATCCCACTCAACGGGCGATTTTGTGCATGGCCCACCGGAATCCAAAATTGGACATATCGTTGGGTTCGTATCATCAAAACAAATCTGTAGACATATAGTTTGACGACTTTAGAGACCATAGATATTGGCACGCATTTCAGTGCAGAGCGGATCCAACGACGGACATCGTTTTGACCCAAAATTACGATTTTGCCCCTATTCCAGAATTAGACTTTTGGACAGGCGTTTTCTAGGTATATCTTTTACACCGAGTGCATTTTTGATGTTTGTTTCGGCGTTCGGAGTTGTTTGGAGATTGTGACGTTTCTTGACTGTCATTGTGATTTCTTGGACTTGCTATTTTGTAACACCAGGCAAGATACCTTGCCATTATACTGTTTATATTCAGTTTGTATTTTATTACATATCACTGTTTATTTATTTCTAGTTCTTGATTTACTGTATGCTCAGTGATATTAGATATACTTTGTTATTATCCTTTGATTGCATGTGGACTTAGAGTTAAGAGACTACCGGTTGTAGTGTATTGCATATACCTTGACACAGTTGTACCACGAGGATGTGTGAGATGAGTAGCATGTAGAGGTTCTTGCATGTGGGTTGATCCCCCATGCGCATGCGTTAGGGTTAAGTGCTAATAGAGGCGTGTTAGGAGACTTAGCAGTTAGTAGAGGTACATGGTCGTGGATGCGACTTAACAGGTACATTGGGTGGGGAGAACAATACCTGACGTATGGGCTTCTTTGCACTTCCCTTCTTACCTGTGTGCTCCGTCGGAGATGCAGGCTCCAGGTGCCCTCTGACGTTTTCCAAAGCGTTATGGACGTAGCCCCTTGCACAAGATGCCCTCTGACGATCTTCGGACGTTACGAACGTAGGCCCCTGGTGCCCTATATGGGGACTATGTCGATCCCATTTACAGCAAGGGCTCATGCGTCAAAAGGATTGTTTCTCAACTGCATGTTCACTTTTGTATGGTTAGAGTACCTTATTTATGTCATGTCACTTTCTTTGATTGTGGCATATTTTATATTCAGTATTTATATGACATGTTTATTGTATCTTGTTACGTCCCTCTGAGGACCTGGTTATCTCTCCAGGTGTGTGCTTCTGTGAATTTGCAGGTGTTCTAGCCAAGGCCGTGATCTTCTCCATCCTTTTGAAGATGATTGCACTTGGTTCGTCTTATTATTTTATCTATTCCTTCTTGTACCTTTTATTTGAGATAGTTGGTAGTGGACTTTGTCTCCGCCCAACGTATTGTACAAAGACTTATTACAGTTGATTATATGATATCTTTTATTCTTCATTTGTGGATGAGATTAGATTACTCTTGGTTTACTGTATTTTACATCTTATGTATTCATACGAGGTTTTCATACATTGGAGTATACTTCGTATGTATACAGCTGGCATGGATACGTACCTAGTCCTAAGTATTTTGGGACTAGGGTGTTACATATTTTTTGGTGGCCCATGCAGGTCGAGTTTGTCACTTCGGTTACGTTACTATACCGATGTGAGCCTGCAACATAGGATTAGAATCTAGGAATCTCATCCATACAGCTTGACCTCTTCCCTTGGCTTCAAATTTTGAACTTTCGATCGACTTCCTTGAAATGCATCTTGTTTGATTCCTTTTTTACCGTTGATTCTTAATTTCGTGCTTAGTGTCAACTAGGAAGATGACTACGCTAGTATATGCTCATAGGTCAAACACATGGCTAGAATGGCTATATTGGCAATTGGAATACATTCAAGACTCTAATTGAGTTAAAAAAAAGGGCTTTTGTGTGAATTAATTATTAGTAATTTGTAAAGTAGGATACTACCAAGGAAGGTTTTTATCTTGAGATTTCTAAATAGTAAACACCATAGGATTGATACTGCAGGAAGAAAAAAAAAATATATATAGCTAGAATCATTATTTAAGAAATTGATCGGCTTTTTGAGATTTGATATTTATGATTTATTGGGCTATAGCTATACACCTTTGCACAAGTATAAAATTGATTTGCTTTTCGAGTTATGATATTTATAAGTTTTGGATGATAAATATACATCTTTGAACAAATATAAAAAATTTCGAGTTTGATGTTTATGATTTATTGTATTATAGTTATACACCTTTGAACAGTTATAAATTTGGTTTGAAAATGGTCTTAGATTTTAAATGTGGTTGTAGGAATTTATTTAAATTTGAGTTCTACAAACTTACGATTTTTGTGTGTTATAAATTTTAAATTTTAAGTGGAAGTGATGACGGTGAATTTTGGTTTAAAATATTTGAAAGTTATGAAAATGATTTTTGAGAAATTTTTATTTTAAATGGTGTCCTATGATTGAGGATTTACAAATCTATTTAGATTTTTGGTAAAAGAAAGAAGAGATTTTGACTGATAAGATTATTTGAAGGTTTAGTTTAATGTTGGATTGCTAATATTACAAGATTTTTGGAAATAATAATAATAATAAATATATATTAATGATGTGATAAGGTTGTTTTGATTGACCAAATAAAGTTTATCATTTACTAGTTGTGATTATGCTGAAATGACTTAGGATGAATAGAAGCTAAAATTGATGAGAGCATTGAGCTTAATTTTTGAGATTGCTTTTAATATGCTAAGAGTTTTATTATGAGTTATTGGAAAATTATAGAGTGTTAAATTTTTGGTTGTTCGTGAGATTTTTATGGATTCGTAAATTATGAACTCTTGAGTTAAATAGTTGAATTTAAACGTTAATTTTGGAACAGGTTAGTAGTAACGTGATAAAGTTTGCTTTGAGATTTATGAAAGTGATTTAATTTTGGTCATGATTAAATTGAACGACTTGCAGTGAATACAAATTTTGGGTGGTTATTTTTGAAAATTTTATTAAGAAGCCTTTGGCGGAAGCTTGAGTTATAATTTTAGTGGTAGGCCATCAAGATAGCTCTAATAAGATAGATGTACTCCACACTAATTGCCATGTCACTCATGACCATGATAGTAGTATATACACCATTGTTGTTAGTCATCTACCCAGCTATGTGACTGTATTTCCACCTTGACTTACTCGACCTTCCTTCAATTCTAGATCTTTTAATTGCGACCTTCTGACCCATTTGCAATTTGAATAATGTGTTGATGGTTCCTTAACTGTATTCGTCTAGGAGACTATCCTCTCTCCGGAGTTGTGTTCTTAAATTATTTTTACTGTATTCTTTAATTAATTTTATTTCATGCTTTAACTTGATCTTCTTTATTTTTGTGCATTAATTATCACCTCGTAAACTCCTACCTTCTATTTTGATCTTTTGACGTCCCTTACCGTGACTTGGATAGTTGGAGTACAACACTAGACTTTTGCTTCCAACAAATTTCATATTTAAGACCTAGACAAGCCCACCTTCATGTAGATATATTCTGTCCCACTAAAACACGTTTCCTTGTACACTATTTTCATAATATGATCTTCTGGTCAAAATGGCTAAACTATAATCTTTACCATGACACCGATATTTTTTTTTGACCACGAATAAGGATTCAACCTCGACTCAATACTTTCGACCCGATATGTGATATGTTCTACTTAATTCCGTAAATGCTCCAATTTATGCTTTATCTTGATTGCTTGACCCATTGTCCCATCACACTACTAGTTTAACTCTTGTAAGTTGGGTAGAATACCGTACAGCCCACCAAAGCCTTGTCCTTGTGACCCATATTGATAAGTTTACTTAGACTATGGAATCTGAAGGATTCTAACCCATTTAGCCAACCAAGCCATAAGCAAGCAAACACTAGGACGACTGTATAGGCCCACACTTCGGACAAGACTTGATTTTAAAAGATCTTGGACTATTTACAATTTTCTTCATCAGTACCTCCCTTGCTCATATCTTGACTATCTCATGCTACTAATGTAGCTTCAGTTTTGTAAGCTTATTTCATTATCAAGCTTGATCATGACATATTTTATTGGGTGCACCCACTAATATATTGTCTAATCAGAACCGGTGCATGATGGTCTGATCAACCTATTGCACTTTGGTTCGCTTATCATATCTTATTCTATGCGGATAGAGACATAGTTAAACCTGCCTTAGAGTCTCTTTCGTGACAGCATTGACAACTCTTATTTGAATTATTTTGCCGCCTATGAACCCCGCAATTCGTACTCAATATATAACACCGTCTTTGAAACATTTGTTGTTCTTGTCTTTTTACTTATTTTTGAAAGACAAGGCACTGTACTTGCTAATATAGACTCAAGGTGTCATCTTTGGTTGCCCAATCGGTTAATTATACACAAATGTAGATAGCCACCGATCGACTCATGTGGCTATATCCTTACCTTAAACTCTTCTTCTCCCCAATCCTAGAAATTTTATTGTGCCCTTCCAACCCCTCTTGAACGCACGAGAGTGATTCTAATCATCACTTAATCAAACCCTCGGCCAAGACGATTAGTATCCAGTTCTCCCTTAAGGAATCACATCTCCTAAATGTCTAATTTATTCTCTTTGGCCTACTCAATTCCTTACTGTTCTCTAAAATTGGATATTCAAAATTTTGCTACCTTCATTAGAAACCCTTATTCAATTCCATAACCATGATATATTATTGTATGTATCGACTCCACAATTTTCTAGTGCATGGTGGTGTTGAACGTCGTTTTATCGCCTCCTCCAAAATTTAATTGCATTTTGGTATTGACGAACTCTTCCTATCCCTCAACCCTATCTACCCTATTAATCCTAAATTTCGAGGACGAAATTCTTGTAAGTTGGATAGGATGTAAAATCCCCTATTTTTAAATTTTTTTTATATTTTATTTTATTAGACTTAAAAATGAATTTACATAATTTATGGTTTTATTTATTTTTTAGAAGGACCTTAGCCACTGTTGAATTTTGTAACATAAGACTACCATAAATTTTGACACGAAAAATGTAGCAGTGTGCCTTGACTACATTAGCCATGCCGGGGGAAGCCTAGCCATGGTGATGACCAAACTAGGAAAACCAGACAGAGTTGTGAATGGACTTATTTAAAGTATTTTAATTAAATATTATTTTATATATTAATTTTTAGATGACCCGGTTTGTCCAATTCAGTCCGAACTGGGCCCGAACCAAAATTTAGCCCATGTAAGCAGGTAGTGTGACCAAATGTGGCCATGTAGACATATATTATGTACTTAAAAATATCTCCTAAATTATTTTAGAATTTTATGTACAAATTTTAATTATTTAAATATTTGTACAATTATTGGTATTTTATTTTAAATAATATTTTACAAGATTGTACATGTTCCTGGACCCGGATAAGGATGTGTGGTATAGTTCACCCATTGGAGCAATTTTTATTAATTTATTATTATTAAAGTTATTTTGTGGAGGTTTAATAAATATGCTTTCCTATTTAAATATTATTATTATTTTGAGTTGATTTATTAAGGATTGAATTTATATATATATGTAGATATGCTCAAATATATTAAATAATTGGAGAGTTGAATTTTAAATTGTATTTGGATTTTAAATAGATTTTTGGTGTATTTATGGATATATACATATATATATATATATAGATATATATATTGAAGTTTGAAAAAAAAAAGAAAAAAAAAGAGTATTGCATGGTGTGGTCGGCCCCACCACCTGGCCGACCACCCACACATACACATGCGCCATACAAGAATAGCTGCAAGGAGCAGCAGCACAATGTGCTTGTGCGCCTAAGAAGGGCCACCCCTTATTAACAGCAACATCTTTTAGCCGAACCCCCTTCCCCTTTTAATATATGTATACATACATATATATATATTATAAAACCCTAATCCTTAATTTCTTTCTCCTCCACCTTCTTCCTCCTCTCTCCTCCATCCTCCTCCCTCTCCTCGACGTGCGTGCCAACCTCACCGGAGCGACAGCAGTCCCGTCTCCCGGTCATCACGACGACAGCAACAACAACAGTTTTCCACTTTAAGGTATCCCACTTCCCCGATCAATTACTCTTTCAATTTAAATCCGTTTTTAGATCCGTAAATTCGTGCAAAAATCCCTCATGACCCTCTTTGAGATCCCCCAGGTGAATTTCGACATGGCCACCCAACTTGCTCGAAAAATCGAGACGAAGTTGGAGAAAAACCACTTTTCTGAAATATTAAAAACTGTTTTAAAACACCAACTTGTCGGCCACTCTTCTTTCTGTACAATAGGATTTTGTAGAGACTAATTAAAGGCAGTCCAAGACAACATAACCGAGATTATAACGCACTTTCTGGATTCACTTTTCATCTAGTGTGTAAAAAGTTACACGTTAATAAAATTTCACGAAAAATTTTAAATTCTATTTTCAAAAAAGTGGAAAAACACCCGATACGGCGTGCGCCCCAACAAACTGGGCGACGTGGTCACGCACTATATGCATCGAAAGGCGCGTATGGATGTTGTCGACGTTTGGGAACTGACGGAACCTAATTTCGTTGCATGTGCGCGACGAAATCAGTGCGTATCCGTCGAGATACCCCCGTATCGACCCTTTGCAAATTAAGTCACAACTTTGTGCACACTCATCATATCACGATAAAACTTGCACCATTGGACTCAAAATATTTTTTGGTCCTGTGAGCCAAGTTTGGTCCGATTCTGAGACCGTTGATCGGGACACTATTTTAGCGGGCCCACAATTCCACTCAACGGGCGATTTTGTGCACGGCCCACCGGAATCCAAAATTGGACATATTGTTAGGTTCGTCTCATCAAAACAAATCTGTAGACATGTAGTTTGACGACTTTAGAGACCGTAGATATTGGCACACATTTCGGTGCAGAGTGGGTCCAACGGCGGACATCGTTTTGACCCAAAATTATGATTTTGCCCCTATTCCAGAATTAGACTTTTGGACAGGAATTTCCTAGGTATATCTTTTACACCGAGTGCGTTTTTGATGTTTGTTTTAGCGTCCGAAGTTGTTTGGAGATTGTGACATTTTTTGACTGACATTGTGATTTCCTGGACTTGCCATTTTGTACTACCAGGCAAGATACCTTGCCATTATACTGTTTACTGCATTTTACAGCTTATGTATTCATACAAGATTTTCATACATTGGAGTATACTTCGTATGTATGCAGCTGGCATGGATACGTACCTAGTCCTAAGTATTTTGGGACTGGGGCATTACACCATTAGTAAAGCATCAGTGAATGAAATATCTAATTTGATTAGAGAGAGACTCCAAACTGCAAATCGGAACCAACTATGTTTGATTCCATTCTATTTCAAGGAGTAAGAAGACTTAGTCACTAGCCACATTTTACTTTATTATTCAACTATGTTTGATTCCATTCAATTACATGGTGCACTAGGTTTTGATTGTGATCGACCTTTCTACCTTTGTTGTTTATTGGTTGTATTCGTTGAATTTCAAGCCTAGAGGAAACATTCAGTTGCACATATTTACGTGAGTGACATCTTCATTCTTAATTCATTTATTATTATCTATGTATTCTGATATTCATATAAACTTATTTTCTACTAGTGGGCTTAAAATATCTTATATTGGTGGAAAAAGATCAATGCAGAAGCCAACATGGAAAACTCCCAAGGTAATCAAAATGATATAAGACTTAATAGCTATATAATCATCGATGTGATATTTTCTTGCTACTAAATAATATATTTATGCAGTGCCCAAAGCAAGCACAGGGTTTTGAATGTGGGTATTTTGTTATGAAGTTCTTCAGGGAACTTATGGAGGACTGTTCTGTGCCGTTCGAGACAAAGGTAAATTGTTCATGAATTTAATCCTTAATTGCTATTTTGAAATCATAGAATTGTAACCATTTTTTCCTAACCATTCAGTTAAAATAGTTGGCTGAAAAACCAACATACACAAGGGAGGAAATAGATGAAGTCCGGTGCGAACTAATCGAATTCATTGCCACTCATATGACTACATGAGAGTTGAGGTACTTCTTACTTGTAGATGGATACCCTTTCTTTAAAGAGACTGCTAATTGTGCTATCTGTTTTTAAAAGAGGTGATGATGATTCTTGCAGATTTCTAATTTCCATTTAAATTGTACTTATTTATTGGGTTTTTGGCTTTCTTTTTTCTGTCTTCCGCTGGCACGGTGGCTAAGCTGCAGCCAGTTTGGTAAGATGTACGAGATTTCAAAATCTACATTTTGATGGAATCTCTCTTTATTTCATTCTTTTTTATCAAAAATATCTATAAAATTGGGATAATGACAACAATGACAATTCTCATTGAGTGAATCTCTACCATCTTGTGATGGTGCGACAAGTTCCTGGAGACGTTTGTCGATCTGAGCCTCTTATCAATTATTTTTTTCTTTTGTCGATCTGAGCCTCCTAAATCGTGGATAAAAAAATAGAATTCATTTCCTACATATTACTTTCCTGCATTTAATTATGGTCCGCACTCCTTAGCTCACTGCAAATCCTGTCCAGCACATTACTTGTTTAAATACCCAAATGTATCACTTCGTACATTACTTGTTTCAAATACCCAAATGTATCCTGCATGCTTTCAGTTTGAATTGCCTGCATACTTGGTATCAGTAAAGTATCAGTTGATACTTTCCTGTTCTGCCTAGTAGTTAGGTAACAATGTGGACGTTTCATATGACCAATTGGCCTATTTCTAGTAAGCCTTGGTCATTTGGCCATTGAGCAAGCATGACCTGATGTGGACATAGCCTAGGTCTGTTCAGGCCTATGTTTGGCTTTTACTACATGCTGGAGATGGCCTGTGGTTCAAAGTCTAAGTGTATGTGGCCTGGAGGAATTTGTTGGATTTAAGTGTCCAGCAGTATGAGTATTAGAGGGATAACTGGAGGTGGCATGTGGTTTAGAGTTTGTGAGTCTAAGTGCAGGTGGTCAGTACTTGGTTTGTGTTCTTACTACATACTGCTGCTTATGTTTCATTTTGATATGTGTTATCTGTTTTTAAAAGAGGCGATGATGATTCTTGCAGATTGCTAATTTCTATTTAAGTTGTACTTATTTATCGGGTTTTTGGCTTTCTTTTTCCTGGCTTCCGCTGGCATGGTGGCTAAGCTGCAGCCAGTTTGGTAAGATGTGCATGATTTCAAAATCCACATTCTGATGGAATCTCTCTTTATTTTCTTCTTTTTTATCAAAAATATCTATAAAAATGGAATAATGACAACAATGAGAATTCTCATTGAGTGAATCTCTACCATCTTGTGATGGCACGGCATGTTCCTGGAGACGTTTGTCGATCTTGGCCTCTTTAAAGACTATTCATTGTGGATATAACTGTTGCTGCTACATATAACTGATGGATTATGTTCTAGTTATCTTTATTTTATTAATTTGTGCATATAACTGCTGCTGTCTGATTGTGCATCTGCAGATGGTATAAAGGATTTCACTTTGGTTATTTTTGGGTGGGATAACTGGAATTTTTTGGGGTTTAGCCAACACAGTTTGGTCAGGTATAAGATTCATCTGATTTCAACATTCAAGTATCTTATTTGTAACTTTATTTATTTCTTGGTTGTAGAATCGTGGATTCTCAAGTTGCTCCTGTCAACCGTCTTTTGAAGGAGTCCTTTGTGTTGCTGAATGCAGAAGAAATATTTTGAGACCTGGTTTGCTAAAAAGGAAAGAAGATATATATATTTTGAAATTTTGTGATATGTTGGTTAAGCAAAAGCTGGAAAGGGAATAATTTTTGAAATGTATAGTTAAGATGACGATATGTTAAGCAAAGGCTGAAAAAGAGATAGATATATGTAACTAAGATGGGATATTTGGAATGTAATTAAGATGGTACGATATTTGGAACTGGAAAATATGAATGAAATGTTTTAGATGTTATAGTATTTGTGTCGTTCTGAAAATTTTGGATGTTCTGGAAATTCATGTTGGTCATTGCTTTAATAACGCATTGATTTATAAGTTTTCACAGATTATATATAGCTAAAACCGTTATGTATATATGTCCTCTACATGACGTTTTATGACTTCTTTCATTGCTAAATTGTTTACAAAATGTTATGAATATATGTTAGTTATCACATTTTTTATACATAATAGGACTTTAATGTCGGTTGAATATTTGATTGTTATATATAATCATGTCTTTAATGTCGGTTTATAAAATTTTGTTATATATACTACAACTATTTATATCGATTCCAAACAGAAAATGTCATATAAGGTATACATATTCATAACGGTTATTATATAAATTTATAACACCCGTTTTCATCACCGTTGTCCATGTGTAAAAAACCATCACAAAATGTCATATATGACGGTTTTTACCCGACATTAAATGGTAATTTTCTTTTAGTGTATGTTGAAGTGCCGGTCCAAATCTTAGAATGTAAAGATAAACTGTTGCGAAATCGAGCGATCCCTCTCGTTCGCGTACGTTGGAGCAATCATTCGGTCGAGGAGTCGACCTGGGATCTTGAATCAGAGATGAAGTAGAAATTTCCTTCATTGTTCTCGTAGAGGTAGGTTCTATTCTTAAGTTTCGAGGATAAAACTTTTTATTAGTTGGTTATGGTGTAGTGCCTCGTCCCTACATCGTGCCCCGTTTCCGTCTATGGGGTGTGCGAGAAAGGAACACTGTCGCTACCGATTCATTCAGGACCGATATATCGAAATCGGTTGAACTGGTCAAACGGGAACGATTGAATTAAGATCATTTTCTCGTTATGGAAAGGATTCTTCGAAATCAAGTCCCATATTCAGCGGGTTGTGCCTCAAGGATTGGCTCTGCGGCTGAGTCGGGAGAGACCTCTTGTAACTGTATATTTTCAAAAATGAGGATAATTTTGTCATTTTTTATATTCTAATATTTTGTGAATGTTTATTTATTAATATTGTATTTTGCGGATTAGTTTAGTCGGGTTTGAGTTTCGTCTAGTTTTGACTTGTTTAAGTGGCCTGAGTAGCTTAGACTCTAGTCGGAGCCCAAACATTAGCTAGGCATGGCCCATAAACTTGACTCATTAGGCTAGTGCATTTAGACTAATCCCGCATGACAAGTTTAGTCATTTAGAGTTTAGAACTTTGACCAACTTGACCCCAATTCCTTGTATGACTTAAATAAACCAAAGCGGAACCATTAGGGGCAACTTGGACATTTTCTATTGACCCAAATAGGGTTTACAAGCAGCCAAGAGAAGGGAGAGGCCTCCATCATTCATTTTTTATAGTATTCTTTATCATCTTCCATTTGGTGTTCTTTTCCAACTTGAGAGCAAACCCAATTGTTTTTTTTCCCTCAATTCCACTCATTCTTCCACCAAATCATCTTATTCTTGCAAGGAGAAGGCGCCTACAAGGATTTTGGAGCCAAGAGCAAGGAGGGGAGTCTATTTGCTAGAGGTGTCCGTGTCGGATTTTTGTCATTTGGATTGTTCATTGGAAAACCACTCCCAATAGGTATCTCTCTCTCTCTAAACCCTCTCTATTTCATCTTTCTTTTGCATATTTGTTAATTTTAAATCCATAAGGACCACCCCCATGCATGAACCACTCTTAGGATTGATTTAGGGGCTCTTTTGTGTGCTCAATAGAAAATTAGGAGTGGTTTGGTATCACCCATGGAGAAATTCTAAGGGTGGCCCACCAAGTGTTTGTGTTTATGTCCAATAGGCTATTTAGACTTCTAATTTTAATTTTATACATGTTAGAGAATAGATTAGCCATAGTTAGGATGTCCCATTTAGTTTTTATATAGATACCTATGTATGTATCTTTGTATATTTGGCCTACAAGCCATGTTTATAAGTAGAGATACCAAATTTGTATATATTTACATATGTGGACTGATTTGGGTGGTATATATATATATATATATATATATATATATATATATATATATATATATATATATATATAACCCCCTCTTTTTATTCATGCAAGGCATAAAATGCCGAAGCCTTTACAAGTAAGCGCAAAAAGAAGAAGAGAAAACAGAAAGGGAGGGCGAGCCTCTCCTGACGAAATCAGGAGGACAAAAAAATCCCAAAAAGCCTGTTGTCCATGGTTGCAAAGACGGTCGATCTTAAGACTCTGGCGGATGACCTCTTGAGTGAGCTGTGCGGCTGAGAATTGGCGCCTTTCGTATCTAGCTTTGTTGCGATTCTTCCAAAAAACCCACGTGGTTGCGGCTGCAACGATTTGGTGGCAATACGATGCGTTAGCCCAGATTGCAAGAAGATCTTTGAAGCTCCCACCAACTATAGCCATGCTGCAACGTTGGGATATGGTCGCCCAGACGGTGGCCGACGACTCTCCGTTGCGGAGGATGTGATCAATCATTTCTGACTGTTTCTCGATGCAGCAATGGCAAGCTGACGCTATGCTGAAGCCGATGGTGGTGAGGATGTCGTCTGTGGGGAGTTTCTTGCGGACCGCTCGCCAGACCAGGAATGACCATTTTATTGGAATACATGGGTGCCAGAAAGGACTCAATATAGGGGCAAGAGTGCCGAGACCGCGAACGAGCCTTCTAGCAGAGGCGACATTAAATGTGTCGATGGAGCTCTCCGACTACGAGAGTGTGTCGTCATCCGTGCCAATCTTCAAGCCAAAATTCTGAAGGGCGGTCGCGGTCTCGTCTCCACTCCAATCCCGGACTCTCTGCCAATTCCAATTGTCACCGTTGTTCCATAATTCTTTGATCTTGTTGGTAGTCGGTGCGGCCGGTAGGCGAGGGATAAGGTCGTCTCCCATTCATCTTTCAAGGAATATAGCTGAATCTCCTGCGCCCAGCTAAAGGCAAATCTTTGATGCAGCGAGAGTCCGACCGTGCAGAATACGGCGCCAAGCCGCGGATGCTCTGTTGTTGCTGATGGCGCTAGCCGGGTGTATGTGTTTGAAGTATCTGGCCTTCATGAAGCAAGCCCAGAGATTATGGTCGACAAGAAGCTTTTACCACAGTTTTATGGAGAAAGCGTCTACGATGTGATGCAGTCGTGAGAATCCCAGACCACCCTCGTTTGTAGGCTTGGCCATGGAGTCCCAGCTAGCCCAATAGTGTTTGTCTTTGGCATCGTTGTGACCCCAGAGGAAGTTGGCAAAGAGGTTCTCGATGGAGTTGAGAACCTTCTTCGGAGGGAGCATGCAGCGAGGGTGTATATGGGGATGGAAGAGAGCACATGGTTAATCAGTATGATTTTGTCGCCTGGCGATAATGTAGTATTATGCCATCCTTCTAGTTTTTTCTTGATTTTGTCAATGAGGCCCTCGAAGATGGCCGCGCCTGATTTGCCGTAGACCAGCGAGCAGTCGAGGTAGGAGAAAGGAGGGTAAGCGACTGAGAAGGAGGTGATGTTGGCTAATGTAGCAGTTTGCTCCCTGTTGGCTTTGTGGTGGACATAAAATGACGCTTTTTCTGGGGTTGACTCTGTGTCCAGAGCAACGAGCGTATCTAATAATAACATTATGAATGGCTTCCACTGACCCCGTTTCTTCGGAAGAGAAGGTTAGGATGTCGTCGGCGTAAGCTAGGTGAGTAATGATCGGACGTCCGCTAACTGTATAAAAATATTTGAAGTTAGGGATATATATATATATATATATATATATATATATATATATATATATATATATATATATATATATATATATATATATATTAAAGTGTGGTTGTGGTTTGTTATGTTAGATGTTTATATATATGTGTTGTTTGTGTGTTTGAGGAGAGGGGAGAAGTGCATGTGTGTGAGTGTTGTAACGCCCCAGTCCCAAAATACGTAGGACTAAGTACGTAGACATGCCATCTGTATACATACGAAGTACAGGGACCTTGTATGTATACATAAGCTGTAAAATGTAGTAATCCAAGACAAACTACATCTCATCCACAATGAAAAGAATAATAATATAAATATCAACTTGAATATTTATGATACAATCGTTGGGCAGAGACAAAGTCCACTACCAACTATCAATGAAAGAAATGTACAAGAATCAATCCATAAATTGACAAGACGAACCAAGCGCAATCGTCTTCGAAGGAATGGAGAAGACCACGGCCTTGGCTAGAATACCTGCAATGAATCATGAAAGCACACACCTGGGAAAGAACCAGGTCCTCAGACGGACGTAGCAAGATACAGAAAGAACAAGCTAATATGAACTGTCAGAATAAAATAATATATAAATGACTATTCTAGACACAAATATGCAAAGGAGATTCTAACCGCCTAATGTGCAATTTAGAGGACAACTTTCTTACGCATGAGTGGGATTTTAGGCTATGTGTACGCAACTGGCATCCAGTCATCTGTATCCGGCTGTAACGTCCAAAACGTCAGAGGGTATCTGCAAATAAATCGCCACAGTTCCATACGAAGACTGTGGTTTACTTGTTTGACTTTCCATACGCACTAGCGATTGTCCTTCCCCAATATTTCCCATACTGTTCAAGTCATGTCCATGGCTCGTCCAGTTTTATAACTGCTTGAGTCTCTAAAACCCTAGTCATAGCAGTTACGATCATCTATCCGTCACATGACTTTAGAGATAGCTAGTCAATAAGTCGTGCCCCTGACAATCATGTCTCAAACCGTGTAGTATAAGTGTCATGGCCAGCGGAGATATAAAAATATCCCACAATAGGAGGGTAGTCCACTACAACTAAGTTAACATACATATAGTAAAATAAAATGACTAATAAAGTCGCTTGCACCCAAGTGTGACTTGGACGCGCAGTTTATAACAAAGGTAACTAACAATATGAAACAAAATAAATAATACAAAAAATAAATAATTTGACAATAAATTAGCAAGGTATACTTGCCTGGTAGGACGCATGTGTGCTACGATGTACAAGGTGGCACGGGCTGTTACATCGTGTCCAGGATAATCAGATTAGCTAGGCTCGATAGGTGGAGGTACGGTATTGGCAAGGAAATAGGAATAATGGGCTTGAGTTGGTTGCAGTTGACGCGCGGTATGATTGTGTTGGCACAAAATATTCATAGCTGCCAAAAGTATGCAAGATGATCTCAATTGATGGGACATATTGTGCCATTGGGTTCGAAATGATCCTATTGACTAGGGACGGTATAAGAAAGTTCGAAAGTTCAGAAAAGGATAGGAACGAACGATTGATCATGAATAAGATTAGATAAACGAGAGATTTGATATAGATAAATATCTATATTTATTCTAGAAAACATATATTGACAAAAAAACTCTACACAGTTAAACTATATTAGAAAATTACTTATAATTTTCGAAAACTATGTTTGAAAATCAATTATAAATAAAGCTATATTTTTATAGGTAAAATAGTTTTAGATAAAACATGAAAATTTATAAAATCGTTTATTTGGGCTAAAACCTAATTTTGTCAAACTCACAGTTTAGGTCAACCCATATTTACAAAACCATAAAAATATATATTAATATATTTAGAAAATTATTTAATACATATTTATTTAGTAAAACAGTATAATTAATACTAAAGATTTCAATAATACTAAAGAGTATATATATAGACATGCATAAATTGTACATTAGCTAATATTCTACTATATACGTAACTATTCACTAATTACTAACATAAATATTTAATGCTATTAACTAAGCAAGTGACAGTCTTCAAAAAAGAAAACTAATAAAGTAAACTTTTTTTTAAAGCAATGAAAGAGGACATGAGCGGCTCCAAGTGGCGCTGGGAAAAAACCCATACGGCCTACAAAAATTTTGGTCCACTAAACCCCCACAAAGTAAAATACTACAACATCTCCACAAGGAGCACCAAGAGGCGTTGGGAAGCAACCCAAATAACCAAAAAGAAAGTGGAACAATAAAGTAACCATTGAATTAACTCTTAACTCCTATGCATTTATTGGTGGAAGAAAAACTTCTCTTAAGTCTCTATTCTCGGGAAGAAGAAAGAGAATTTATTAATAGAGAGAGTAGCAGTAAGAGCCAGAAAAAGAAAAGGAAAGGGAATAGAGATCGAAAGGGCGGCGGGGGAGATTCGGAGTTCGGGTCGGCCGGCGGAGGACTCGGAGGAGGAGCGTGGCGGAACAAAAAGCGGGAGGAGTCTCGGAGAGGACTGGAGGGGAAGGAGGAGAACGGAGGGTGCGGCTGTGGCGGACGCGCCCGCGTCGGCACGGTCGACGCGACGGCGGAGGGGGTTTGGGCGCGTACGATGGTCGGGGCGACGGGCGATCGCCGGCGTTGGCGCTCGGGACCGGAGGCGAGCGGCTCAGCGGAGGAAAAAGGGGGCGGAGGACGGTCGAAACTCCGGCGGAGTGAAGTCGCCGGCTCGGCGAGGGCGGCAAGGGTTTCGGTCGGCTTGAGGCGGCAGAGAATGGGGGAGAAGAGAGGAGGGAGAGAGGGCCCAGGGTCAGGAGAAAGGGGGCGGCTGGTCGGAGCTGAGCTCGCCGGCCACTCAAGAGGGCGGCGGTCGGCTCATCACGGAGGCCGTCGAGATCCGGACGTGCATGGAGGCTCTGCGACAAATGGTGGTTTCTCGGTGGGCGCAGCTACCAGTCGCCGGTGCTCGGACGGGGAAGCACGGTGCTAGGCGAGGCGGAGTTCACGGAGGCGGCTCCAGATCCAGGGGTGCGGGTCGAGGCAAACGCCGAAAAGCGCTCCGGAGGAGGTACGACGGTTTGGGTTTGTGGTTCTCTTCTTCTTCTATTTTTATTTTACAATGGTGGTGATATTGGCTATGGCCGCGGCGACACTGGCCAGGGTCATTGGCGGTAGTTGTGGGTTGGAGTTTGGTAGGGGCGTGGTGATGGCGTTGGTAATGGTTGTGATGGTGGGTTCATTTGTCGTATTAGGACGAAGATTTGGGTGTGCGGTTGGTCGGAGTCAGCTGCAGCCACGGGATTGGGGAGATCCGGGAAAAGTGGTGGTTGTGTGGTGGTGACAGCGAGTAGTTGGTGTTGCTGGTGGCAGCCCTGGTATGGCTGGCCAGTAGCCAGGGTATGGGAAGGAGAAAGGTTACGGGGATTTCGGCGGCGATCGTCGAGGCTAGGGGAGGAGCGGGGAGGTGGTCGTAGGGTTCAGGTTAGGTTAGATAGACAGAGTTGGGTTGACAGGGGAAGGCCGGGGAGTCGAGGTCGAGGACAGTGGTGGACGGCGGGAATTAGGTAGAATAGATTTAGGTTTTGATTGTGTCGGGGTTTGTCCGACACGGAATTTATACAGTGTATATGTACTTGCGGAATAAGAATTGTACACGTATACGGACACGATACACGAGGGGTTAGGGAATTATTTGTGGAGAAAATTTATGGCTGTGAGGAATTTATGGAGGAGTACCGGCCTATTTATAGGATGTGGGAATTCCCAATTGGATAAGGACTAGGAATATTTAAAATCCAATTTGATAACTCATGTATTAAATTAAATCAATGAAATCAAATCTAAATTCAAATCAAATCCAATTTAGATCTAATTAAATTTTAGTTTAGAATCAAATGGAATAAATTAAATTTCAAATATTTAACTATTTAAATAATTCCATAAATTCAAATCAAGATTTAAATCGCCACAAAAATTTCGAAATACATTTTCCAAAAATACTAATAATAATAATTTCGAAAATAATAAATATTTAAATATCTTTTTGAATAATAAAATATTAATATTAATAAATTTCGAAAATCAATTTAAAAAAATGCCTTTGAAATAATTTAAGATAATTAATAAATAATTTTGAGAATTAATTTATACATAAATTATATCTTACGCCCCTTTTTTTTATAATGATAAAAATATAGTAATTATTATATATTATTTTGAAACTATAAAAATGGGAAAAATATTTTTCTAAAAATATGTACGCTCGCACATATTCGCACTTGTCGAGCAATTACGAAAAATAAAATTTAGCACGCGACGTACAATGCAACTACGCGACGTAAAATACAAAAATTTAAATCAGTACCAAATTTAATAATAAAAAAAATAGTAAAATTTTAGGGGTTTTACAAGTGTGCTTGAGGGAAGTTGCGAGTTGTGTGTGTGTTTGTAAGTGGCTTGGTTGTGTTGTGGTTTAGTATTAGTGTGTGTGTGAGGAGGGAGAAGAGATGAGATTGTGTGTGTAAATATATGTGAGAGTGTGTTTATACTTGTGAGAAGTGAGTGATAGAAGGGAGTGTTTGTGTTGTATGTGTGTTTGTGGAGAGGAAAAGTGTTTGAGAGAATGGGTGCATGTTTGTGTGTGTTGTGAGTGAGAGAGTTAGAGGGAATTAGAAGGAAGTGAGTGAGAAGAGGAGGGGGGCTTGTGCTGCCAATAAGCAGCAGTAGCTTGCAAAAGTAGCAGGAGCAGCAGCTTGCAGAAGCAGTAAGCAACAGCCCATTTGTGTTTGAGTGTGTGTATGTTGTGAGTTAGTGTTAGTTAGTTAGATGTATATATTAGTGTCCTACAATTTTGTATCTTAAGGTGTCCTAGTTATTAGAGGTATATATTAGTGTCTTGAGTTAGGATACTAGATGAGTTGGTATCTTGGAGATTGGGATACTAGATGTTAGAGTATTAGATATCTTAGAATAAGGTATAAGTTGGTACCTTGGGGTAAGATATAGGTTAGTATCTTACTAGTATCTAGGTTAGTGTCTTCAGATGTAGATGAGTGAGTATCCTAAGATACGAATGAATATCTTAAAGGGTAAATTTGTAGGCTAAGATAATGTCTAAGATATTGACAGGGTAATGGAAATTACCTATAGTCTAAGGGTAAGGTATTGGTAGGATATTGAGTTAGATGGTTAGATAAGTTAGTTTATATGTTAGAGTGAGTTAGTTAGTATATGATATGCTAGAGTTAGAAGATTAGATAGTTAGTTAGTTAGTTAGTTAGTATCTTGTATCTTAGTATATGTTAGTAGTTAGATGAGTTAGGGTTAGATATATTTATGTGTTAGAGTTTCTAGTAGGATGTTAGAGTCTAGAGATAGTATAGATAGTCAGTATCCTATCTAGAAGTATCCTTGGATACTATGATTAGTATTTTAGGATATAGATAGTGGTATCTTGAGATACCTATAATGGTATCTTAGGATATCTTTAGTTGTACCTTTTACCTCAAGGTATTGGATTTACCTACAAGGTAAAAGGGTTACCTAGGAACTAAGGTATAGATGCAAGATATTGGTTATCTAGTAGCTTGGGGTATATTGATAGATACTAGATATCTAAGGTTGATATTGGGTGTAAGGTATTGGTATTGGAAACTATGGTATTGTTACCTAGCCTGAGGTAGAATACTACTAAGGTGAGGGTATTACTTAGTATCTAAGGTATTGGGATATCTTGGTAGGTAATGGTTAGGATTGGAATATCTTGGTAGGTAATGGTTAGGATTGGGATATCTTGGTAGGTAATGGTTAGAATAGGATACTTGGCCTAGTTTGACCATGGCTGACTATTTTGGCTAAAAGTCAACGTAGAGTCAACATCCGACCTAGAATGGACTAGGAGTTGACCAGAGTCGACCAATTGACCAAAAGTTAACTATAGGTCAACCATCGACCTAGTTTGACATAGATTGGATTATAAGTTGACCAGAGCCTCGATTCACTGTCGACATTTTCTACCAGATCTGAGGCGAGTACATTCTCTGATAATATTTTTGTTTTATGATATCGTCTACGTTTTTTGTATTTAGTGTAGATAGCCTTGTTTTCTTGACACATTGTTCACACAGATTAGTATTTTTCTGGATCCCATCATGAGATATTATTCCTTGTATTCCTTGGTATATCTTGTGCGAGCATTATCCTTGTTCCTTGTGCACTGTTTAGACACGATTCCTGTAAAGGCTAGCTACCTTCTCAGAGAATCTCGTGTCATAACGTGTCATGGTTGGATCTACTATACTGGTCGGAGGCGGGGGTATTAGCGTAGATGTGTGATCAATATCCTCCTTGTATCAAGTCTCGAACCTTGAATAGTGTTAATCATACACCGCACGTATGATAAACCAGGCCAAATCTTGTATCATGTTCCTAAGCCGAACACATGTTGAAACTAGTGCTAACTCACATAGATAGTAGTTTTCCTGATTCTTGTACATGATATACACTGTTCTCTTGCTCTTATATTTATTTTCAGTCTTGATATGCCTTACCATGATTCATGTACGTATCACTTTACCTTGTATATTCTCTCTATTTACTGCTACATATTCTTTATCGTCTAATTAGAACTGTTATTGGAGATTTATGCTCGTTCCATCCTGACTGGATATGTTGATAAAATTTTACAGATTATGACGAGTACGAGTGTCCTACCTACTATGGTCCTCATGACATAGTGGACATAGACCGGGAGACCCTAGTCGAACAGGGGTTAGTTCTAGTCGATACGGTATTAGTAGTAGCTCAGCTAGATTTGTTTGGTACTGGACTTTGTCTCCAGATTACACCTTGACATGTTATTATATTAGAATTTGTATTTGAGATTGTTGACTCTGAGACTCTGGACTTGTATTATTTCTGTGTCGGATTTTCTGCATGATATTTTAATATCTTACTGTCTTTATCTTTTAGTATCATTTATACTTCTTAAAATATTGTGATTGAGTATATTATATTGTCATTGCTTTTCTTCCATTTGGAGTTGACCATCTCGATATGTTTTGATATTATAATTGTTGTTAGATAGTAGACCTAGACAACGTTCTACGTCGTTTCTACGACGTAGGCTAGGACGCTGTCACGCACTCGTGTCCTTAATCCGGGTACGGGTCGTGACACCTCCCGTTGCTCTACTTTTCATGTCATACTTGCTTTGGCTTTGGTTTTTGTGAAAGCATTTTCGTGAATATTTTCGATAGTTTTCGTGGCTTGCGTTTTTGAACTTCGTATTCGTATCGAATTCCTTGAATAATACAGTGTTCTAATCAGTTTCTTATGCGATTGCAGGTGATCGCGTAGGCGACGTCTAAGCGCAGCCAACCAGTCCCTCGCCTGAAGCAAAGATTAAGGTGAGTGGCTGAGCTTCTTCGCCTCGACCCTTTATTTCAGAATCAAATATGAAACACAAAAACAATGCTTGTCACCATAGTGTAGAATCAATGAAATCATGGCACAATTCTTTACGAAACACTTGCTATCGAACTACTTTACGTGAAAACTGATGCCTGTTTTCTTATGCCTTATTTACTTAGCCTATGCAAACCAAAGGATGAATCGATTAACGTTTATCGCAATGATATGGCTAAAGTGCATAAATAACTAAGTTCAAAGAAAGGGTTAGTTTCACACTAAAAGGAAAGGTTCTAGTAAAAAGATAGAATATTTCATGAATCTGCAAAAACGGTCATTGGGCAACTTATGCATAAGGCGTAGTTTCCTCGAACGGTTGCATAGGCCAAGGAACCAATTCAGCCCGGGAGGAATGAGTATAGCATGCGACATCTATGAATCGGCGTGGGTGATTCGAGAACTTTCGCACAGGACTCGCTATCCGCCACGAAAGGGTCATCGTCTAACCCAGCTATAGTCCATGATGGCTTGACCTTGCCAGTGACCTTCACACCCGTTTCACTGCTTGAACTAACACACGTAACATGGGATGATTGTGATAACTGCTCACTGTATACAATTTTATATGCTTGTCTCAAAACATGTTAACGTGCAAATCAATCAGGATGGTTAGAAAGATCACAAAAATAGCTAACAAGTGTTATAAAACTGCTTGAACCAAATACAGAGCTTGGATTTAGTTAGCCACTCGCCAGTACATGTGATCGTGCTGACCCTCGCTCTTTACAGGTGTCAGGAATCAGGAAGAACGTGCCAACTAGCTAGGCGAAGTTCGTGCGTTTGAAGCTTCGACCGCGCGTCAAAGACACCGTCGCTGAACTTTTGAAGACTCTCCTCAAGTCCAAGGAACATGTCTCGGCAGCCCTCGCATCCAGGTGGCTGGAATACTTTTGTTGTAAATGAGGGATATATGTGTGGAACAGTTATCTCATCGGTACTCCTTTTATAATTGAGTCATGTTGTAAAGCCCGCACGACACGATTGTAATAGAGTCTGTAAATGATGTCTATTATCAATAAAATGCAAAGTTTCTCTGTCTCAATTTATTTTTCAATTTGTCTGCGCTCTCTCTTAGTTGACGTGTTTCGGATTATCTTATGACTATTCCTTATGCGATGACAACCTAGGTTCGTAAGGCATCATGTCCGGAGAACGACTATCGATTCTTCAGAATCGGGGCATGACAACTTTAGCGACTAAGATTATCCCCTAGGTTTCCGGCACCTGTGGAGACGAGCGTCAGTACATTGCCACATAAAGTGAGCGAACGTAACCAATCTCTCCATAAATCAACAATAATAAATTATGTGAATGTACACTATTGATTTGTGATATTTCTATCTTACCTTAGGGTCCATTGTAAGAATCACACATTAATGTTAGAAACATAAGCAATTCATATTGTTCACCAATTTGGTAAATCTTACCCACAGTCGATAGCCATCCCTGTATATTTATGTGTAACACTTACTCTTGCCTGCATAAGACATTGTTAGTTATGCCACCTGTCTATATAAAGGTCACTGACTATACGCCATCATAGACATCATGGTCAAACGGATCCCCTTCAGCGGTGGGTAGCTAGCCCGACTGGAAGATTTTCGAAAGACCGTGCTACTACTTCAACACTGTGCTACTACTTTAGCACTATTATTCCTCCTAGGCTGAATCAGCTCCGTGGCCTCGGAGTACCGTTCGAGGAACAATACACTGTGCACAATTTGTCTATGACCATGCATGTGAATACAACTTAACTAAATAAGAAACATACATGTACGATAACAAAATTCAAGCACATAAGCTACAGTTCTAATTCATCTTGCCATCTTGTTATCTTACCATATTTTAAGACGTAGGCTCGCATATTCACTTATCCAACCAAGGGACTATTCATTTGTGTTACCATTCTTTCGAACCGATGTCCGATATACTTACCGCCCAGTGTTTGGGTCTTTGCATCACCTGTTCAACAATTTACATCGCACCATACAAGGCATCATTTGATTTGCAGCATAAGCCTATCCATGTGATAATTTATCTTTCATTATCTTTCTGAGTTATTACTAGGCATCTTTTATTAAGCACCGAACACAATAACAAGTCATCCTTTGTTATGTGCGATGATTAAGGATCGTCGAAGGATCAAAGCCACTCACTTGTTCGTGAATTGCCTAGAGAAAGAGGCCTTCCATGCAACGTCAAGCTCGGTTTACTTCATTAGTATCTTCATTGGCACCAACGTCTGGTCAGCATACTTCTCTCTCTCTCTCTCTCAGGGATTTGATATGAATGCGCAGACAGTGAAAGTAAATTCATGAAAACATTCACCAAAAATATTAACAAAAATGCACACAAAAGCCAACAACGAAAGCGACATTGAAAACCAGTAGGGCTACGGTCTCAGAGCAAGCGACTCTTATATAGAATTCTTCTCCCAAGACGCATGCCACTGCAACTTGGGCATCATTTCAAAAGAGTCCAATCCATAGCGAGAAAATGGTCTTAATTCATTATCCCACGATCCTGGTAAAGTTTTTCTCAAGTAAAGTTTTTCCAATCTCATCCGACTCGGCCATTCGGCCGTTAGCCCGATCTGTGCTCCGCTAAGGGATCAGGACACTACATATTAATACACTAATAAAAAGTTTTGTCCGCAAAACTTAAACATAAACCCATCTAAATCTAATAACGAAGGAAACTTTTCCTTTATATCAGCTTCAAGCTCCCAAGTCGACTCCTCGGCGGAATAATTTTGCCAAAGTACTCGAACCAAAGGAACAACTCCATTCCGCAAAACTTTATCCTTTCTATCCAGAATCTACACGGGCTCTTCAACATAAGACAAGTCAGCTTGCGGTCCCAACCGACCGAAGTCTACCACATGACTTGGATCATACACATACTTTCGTAATTAGACAACATAGAAGATATCGTACACTTTATCCAATGCCGGTGGTAATGCGGTCTGATAGGCAATTGGGCCGACACCCTTAAGAATTTCAAATGGGCCAACAAATCTCGAACTTAGCTTTCCCTTCGCACCGGATCACATAACTCCATGTATATGTGATACTTTCAGAAATATATGGTCGCCCACCATGAATTCCAATGTTCGTCGATGAGTATTCGCATAACTCTTCTACCGACTTTGGGCCACAAGTAACTTCTCTCGAATCATGCGGACCTTCACGATGGCGTGCTCCACCATTTTTGAACCAAGTGCTTGTTGTTCACCGACTTCATCCCAACAAATCGAAGACCAAATTTTTGGCCCATATAATGCTTCATACTGTGTCATCTGTATCCTTGACTGATAATTATTACTGTAGGCAAACTCTGCTAGCGAAAAGTGAGTGTCCAAACTGGTTTTTAAATCTATTGCACACAGATGTAGCATATCCTCAAGGATCTGATTCACCCTTTTGGTCTGGCCATCTGTTTATGGATGGTATGCAGAACTAAATTTTAATTGCGTTCCCATAGCCGAGTGTAAGCTGCACTAAAACTGTGATACAAATCTTCCATCCTGATCCGACACTATTGACGCTGGCACCCTATGTAATCAGATGATTTCATCCAAGTATAGCTGGGCTATCCGATCGATGCTCCAAGAAATTTTGATTGCGATGAAATGTGTCAACTTGGTTAATCGATCAATGATGACCCAAATCGCATCATTCCCTCACTGCGTCTTCGACGAGCCAAATATAAAATCTATTGTTATATGATCCCATTTCCATTCTGTGATGGCGAGGTCCTACATCTCTCTTCCGGGCCTCTGGTGTTCCGTCTTGACTCGCTGATAAGCCATACATCATGAGACAAAGAGGGCCACATCTTATTTCATTCTGTGCCACCAAAAGGTCGTACGCAAATCTTTATACATTTTATACTTTTCGGGTGCAATGAGTACTTGGCATAATGAGCCTTTGTCAAGATTTCTTTTCAGATTTCTTCATCCTTTGGGACACATAGCCTTTCCTATAGTCGCAACTAGCCATCTCGTACCTGGTGAAGTCTCCTGCTTCAACCTTTTCCATTATTTCGTTAATCTTTAGCAAGAATTCATCCATCTTCTGTGCTGTCTTAATTCTTTCCAACAAGCTTGTCTTAAGTTGAAGTTGAGCCAGCTGTGCATTCTGGCCACAAATTTGGAGCTCAATTCTCATGCTCACTATCTTTTCCAATATTCGTTTGTCAATACTGATTGATCCCACGAAGTTCCGATTCAATGCATCCGCCACCACATTGCCTTTTCCTGGGGTGTACGTGTTTGTCAACTAGTAATCTTTTATGAGTTCCAACCAACGTCTTTTTCGTAAATTCAAATCCTTTTGAATGAATATGTACTTTAGGCTCTTATGATCGGTGAAGATCTCGCAAGCCACTCCATACAAATAATGCCACCATAATTTTAATGCAAATACTATCGCTGCCAATTCTAAATCAGGTGTTGGATAATTTTTCTCTCGTACGACTTAACTGTCTCGAGGCATAATATATCACTTTTTCTTTCTGAGTCAATACACATCCCAAACCTAATCCATGCATCACTGTATATCTGAAATCCTTCGACGTCGTCTGGAAGTGCAATGATTGGAGCTGACACGGGACATTGCTTCAAAATTTGAAATTTAGCCTCGCACTCATCAGTATAATCAAATGTTACTTTTTTTTGGGTTAGTCGAGTTAAAGGCGACGCCACTTTCGAAAAATCCTTAACAAACTTCCTTTAGTAGCTTGCCAAGCCGAGGAAACTTCGGATCTCGCTCGCGGATGGGTTGCATCCAATCTACTACGGCTTCAATTTTCTTTGGGTCAACGGACATACCTTCTGCCGAAATAACATGTCCTAGAAATAACACGCTACCCATCCAAAATTTACATTTATTTAATTTGGCATAGAGCTAATTTTTCTGTAGGGTCTATAACTCTGTTCTAAAATGCTTTGCATGGTCTTCTTTACTTTTTGAGTAGATTAAATATTATCGATGAATGTGGACACACACAAAAAGAAGAAGAAATATTGTCTTTTCTTTATTGGCGCAAGGCACCACAAATCGAGTATGCCAGAGAGATCCTGCGCTGAGGATCCCCAAGTACAAAAAAGAAATATGGAGAGTGGGACGATGGTGATCGAGCGGCAGTTGCTCCTTTACTCCGTTGACACTCCGATTACAAAAGTGGGAGAAAACCTAAGAAAATTGCTAACTCTCGGCTCATTGGCAAGAAGTGCAACAATTTGGCTCTTGAAAATGCTCTCCATTCTGTGTTTTGAAGAGGGATGAGACCCCTTTTTATTGTAGTTTCTGAGCTGGAATGATGTTATGCGCCCACATGAGAAAATACACTAGTTTTCATATGGGCGCATAGTCCTACTTTAGGCACATAGGATGTAGGTGCATGCAGGCTGCGTAGTCGTGGGTTGATCATGGTGCTGACATGGCCGCATACTTCGGTGCACGATTGTTCGTAGAGACTGACGTGGCCGTACGCTTCGATGCACGTTTTGATCATGGCTTTGACCGAGTCAGGCTTGGGCGCACAGCCCTATTTCAGGCTATGCGCCCTCCTTCTGGGGGAACTTAGCTTGGGCGCATAGAGCTTCACAGGGTGGCTTGAGCGCATAGAGCTTCACAGAGTATCTTGGGCGCATAGAGGTTTGCAGGATGACTTGGGCACATATGTGTTCACTTGGGCGCATATGCTCTCATTGGCTTGGGCGCATAAGGCTTCATTGTTGAAATTTTCATGCTTCCACAAGACCCCTTTCAAAGTTGTCGATACTTGAACGAATTCAAAATACTTTGAAAGAAGCATGGACCGTCTTCTCGTGATGCAGTGGGCGCATAGCACGGCCCTATCTTTGGGCGCATAAAGTTTGGCCAGCCAGTTAGAGAGACGACTGTTGAGATATTCCTCGAAAATCTGAACTGACAGATTCATCGGGGTGGGATTTGAAGAGGTCCATCCTTCATACGTTGTCCACGTCAGCAAGTGGCAGTCGCATAGTGTGCAAGATGCTGAATCTTCACGTGGGCGCATAGGCTATGGTGGGTGCATAGCGCACAATGGGCACATAGGCGCATAGGAAATAGTGGGCGCATAGGAAGTAGCCCATGCCTATAAATAGGCTCTGAAGGAGAGAAAGTTCATTATTCTCCTCTCTTAGAACTTTTAAAAGACTCTTCATCTCCTTTCTTTACGAACCATGTCTCCCAAGGTCGCCAAGAGATCGGCGAAGGGCAAGGGGGCTGCGCCGAGTGGCTCTCCTCCTGCGGTAGCGTCCTCACCAGTCCAGGACCCGATTCTGGGTGAGGCCACGCCTCAAAAAACAAAGTCTCGAGCGTTAATTTGCGATGCTCAAACTTTTCTTCTGCCTGGACGCATGTGCTTAAGGCAACATACTTCTATGAGCATTCTTATGCACCCATAGAAGTCATGTGCCAACACTGTGGTGTGCTATGCGCCCATATATTGCCATGTTATGCGTCCACATGCTATTTGCATGTTATGCACCCATGTACTATTGTATGTTATGCGCCCGCATGTGTGTTTTGGGCACATATCCCTTTGGGCGTACAGTCCTTTGGGCGCATAGCCCTTTAGGCGCATAAGAGTCCTTCAGCACTTAGTTTTTTCTGCGGTTTCTGAGTCTGACTTTCTCTTCTGTCTTTGATTCTTATAGCATCCATGCCGAAGGCTGAGACCGTTGTGAAGGAGGCGATGCTGCCTCCTTTCATCAAACAAGAGTCACCGTTCGTTAAGGAGGAGGTGATACCAAAGATTGAGGTAAAAGAAGAGCTGGCGCCAATCAGGGAGAGAATTACTCCCAAGATTGAGACTGCTGTAAAGGAGGAGCCGAAGCCTGAGAGTAGTAGCACTGGGAGTTCTGACCCTCCTGCCCCCGCTGAAGACCTTAATCAAATAGACCTTTCGTATACGAAATGGCTGAGAGAAAGGCATATGCCTCAACACAATTATGATCCTCGACTGTAGGGATCCATGAATTATCATGTAATTGCTGTTTCCGGGAATATGAAACAAAATCAGTGTAATCCTTTACTGGAGATGTACTCCTATGAATGTAACTAATTTTGAATAAACAGAATGCATTCACTCCATCATTTATTTGTGGTATCTGTAGTGCTTGTACTAGAGGGCCTAATACAACATTTGTGTTTGATAAAGGACATCCCACTGGGAGACTTTTTGTGGATCTATTGCCCTTTTGTGCATCTGAGAAAACGAGCAAATAGATTCAAAACAAAACCCAACAGAGGTAATATGGACGTTATAGGTTTTATGGTCTTAACACCGTGTCTTTTATCCCGGGTCGGGTACAGGTGTCAAGTCGGAAGACTATCGGTATCAGAGGTAGTATGGACGTAGTAATGATATTTCTGGAGGGTATTCCGCTGGAGAATTTGATGTGGACCTATTATCCGTTTCATATTCAAGTTTTTTTTGAATATAGATAATAAGTTGAACGAATTGCTAGTAGAGGTAATATGGACGTAATAGCAGGAGATGTTCAATATCTGACCAGAGGTAATATGGACATGGAAAGATATATAACCTTAGGTGGGAGTGGATAATTCTGAGGTAATATGGACGTAATTATTGAATGCTTTCCTCAGAGGTTATATGGACATGGCAAAAAATTTCTTAATCATTCTACTGGGGAAATAATTATCAGAAAAAAATTCAGAGGTAATAGGGACATGACTTGTTTTCGTCAAACCGAGTTTGGATAGAGTCAAAAACGAGAATGATTCCACTGGAGAAATATTTTGGAGGACCTATTATCCAAGGCGTATTCAAGACTCTTGAAATACGGATAATAGTTAGATAATTTTTTGAATCACATAAACATCGCACTGTACATTTACATGACTGAACATATGTAAAAAAGGTTACACATAGTATTTCTTCAGGAACTTGTCATTGATCGGCATCATGAGCAAGTCACTATCAGGCTTGGTCAGTCGGTACACACCGTTAGAATACACTGATTCTATGATGAAAGGACCTTCCCATTTAGGCTAAAATTTTCCTTTTGTTTTGTGTGACATGACCGTTGGTCTTCTCACCGCTAAGACTAGATCACCGACTTGGAAAATTCTTTCCTTCACCCTTTTATTGAAAGCTCTGGAAAGATGTGCTTGGTATAGCTCAATACGCTGCTGAGCTAACAAGCATTTTTTGTCTAGTGCTTCGAGCTTCTGTAGACGCAGACGGTAGCTTTCTTCGGTAGTCAACTTGCTGGCTAAGGCTACTCGAAGAGAAAGAATCTGGATTTCTAGGAGAAGAACTGCTTCGCTCCCATAAACCAGAGAGAATGGCATACTACCTGTTGGAGTCCGAACCGTTGTACGATAGGCCCATAGACATTTGCCGAGCTTCTCATTCCAATAGCGCTTGTTTGAAGACACGAACTGCTTAAAAAGTTTAATGATGGTTTTATTGAAGGCTTCTGCTAGCCCGTTAGCCGCTGGATTGTAGGCAGTAGAGGCTACATTCTGGATTTGATTCCTATCGTAGAACCGGTAGAATGTGTGGCTTGCGAATTGTGGACCATTATCATGGATGATCCGGCGAGGTAGGCCGAAGCGGTAGATAACGTGATGTTTAATAAAATTGATCACGTTCGACGCCGTCACTTCGGTGAGCGGTATAGCTTCCGCCCATTTGGAGAAGTAATCGATTATGGCTAGGATGAACCGATGTCCTTTGGAGGATGGTGGGCTAATTGGTCCTATAACGTCCATGCCCCAGGCTTCAAAAGGCTAGGATGCTGCCGTCGGGTGTAGAAACTCTGAAGGCTGATGAATGAAATCGGCGTGGAATTAACAAGCTCTACACTTTTTTGCATATTCAATAGCATCTGCTATCATCGTGGGCCAATAATAACCCATTCGTTTGAGGCGATCTTATAATTTGGGGCCTGGTTGATGTGTACCACAAACTCCGTCGTGAGCCTCCTGGAGTGCATGTTTGGCTTCTGTGTTTGATAAACATCGTAACAGTAGCCCGTCGTAAGAGCGCCGGTACAGCATCTTGGTAGCTGTGTCGCTGTAAAATTTGAGGGATCGCCTTTGGATAGACACTTCTTCCTTCGGGTCTTCGGGAAGGATTCTATAGACGGCGTAGTCTATGAAAGGAAATCTCTAGTCTTTAACATCGACGTTTGTTTCCGTTGTGTAACTGTGATGAATATGCAAGGCATTTTTCACATAGAATAGTTCTCGACCAGACACTGTGATCGATTGCTGAGTATTGGTAGAGACGGTCAAGGAAGCAGCGAGACCGACTAGAGCATCTGCTTTTATATTTTGTAGTCGAGACACGTTCTCGATGAAGAATCCAGCGAAAGTATATGCTAACTCGATTGTTGCTCTGTGATAGGGGATAAGATCTTCGTGACGAACTTCATAATCCCCTCGGACCTGACTAACTATTAGCTTGAAATCGCCGTAAGCTTCTAGATAGTCAACTACCAGTTGTTTAGCCAATTACAGACCGATTAATAGGGCATTATATTCGGCCACGTTGTTGGTGCATGGTTCCACGAGAGAATATACAAGATGTATAACCAGATGATCAGCTGACACGAGCACGACGCCTACTCTGGCCACAATATTTCCTTTGGGTCCTGTTCTTGATGCACCGTCAAAGAACATTCACCAAATAAGAATTTCTTCAGTTGCAGTGTTAGACTCTACTACTTCATCTGGGATTTCATCATAGAGTTTGAAAGATTCTGGCACTGGATGGGCCGCTAGGAAATCAGCTAATGCTTGGCCTTTTACTGCCTTCTGAGGAACGAAGAGCATTTCGTATAGAGTCAATAGCATTGCCCATGTAGCTAAACGGGAATTAAGAGAATCCGGTTTAGTCATGAGTATTCTGAGAGGGTTCACTTTAGATATGATATGGATGGTTTGCCCAGACATATAGTGGTGTGTCTTCTGGATGGCAAATACCAGTGCAAGGCATTCCTTTTCCACAGGTGTGTATCTGTGCTTGGCATCCACCATTGTGCGACTGAGGTAGTAGATTGCCTGTTCATGGCCTCCTTTATTCTTCTGAGCTAATAGGGCACCAAGAGAATGGTCCATAGTGCGAACATATAGTAAGAAAGGCTTCCCCATTATTGGAGCTACTAATACTGGGAGGCTTGTAAGATACTTCTTGACGTCATCGAATGCGCGTTGACATTGTTCAGTCCAGACGAAAGATACGCCTTTCTTCATGTGCTGGGTGAATGGTTGACACCTTCCAGAAAGGTTCGAAATAAATCGTCTGATGTAGGCTAGCCTTTCTTGCAGTCCGCGTAGCTCTTTGAGGTTTCTTGGAGGATGCATATCGAGGATAGCCTTCACTTTCTCTGGGTCAAGATGTATACCCTTTGAAGTTATGACGAAACCAAAGAACTTGCCGCTGGAGACTCCCAGAAAAGACTTGGTTGGATTCATCTTGAGTTGGTGTGCACGCATTAGTTCGAACACCATTCTCAAGTCATGGAGGTGGTTGCCCTTGAGACGACTTTTAGTTGCGATATCGTCTACGTAGTACTCCACTATTTTGCACAAATGATCGTAAAAAATTGTGTTCATGGCTCGCTGGTATGTTGCCCCTGCATTTTTTAATCCGAAGGGCATCACCGTGTAACAATCACTACCAGAATAAGTCGTTTTAGCGACGCCTAAAGACGTCGCTAAAACAACATTTTTCGTCGCTAAAAATATTTAGCGACGAAATTACCGACGTTTTGGGCTGGTCGCGGAAATGTAAGTCGCTGATCTTCTAAACGTCGCCAAACGTCGCAATTACCGACGTTTGCTGACGTATTTATACGTCGTGTCGTCGGTGGATTAGCGACGTATTACTTCGTGTCGCTACGCGTCGGTAACTTTACCGACGAAGTACCGTCGAGTTGTCGGTGGTTTAGTGACATGTTCGAAGTCGCTAAACGTCGGTAAATCCTGGGAATTCCTGGGATGATTACAGACGTTTACCGACGTTCTTCGACATATATTGACATCGCTAAACGTCGGTACCCTGGATAATATCGCATATCTACCGACGTTTACCGACGCAAACTTACGTCGGAGGACATCGGTAAACGTCGCTAAATCTGCAAAAAAAATTAAAAAAATAAAATACATAATGTCCATTTCTTCCTGCAATTTAAAAAGCTAACCATTTCTCACTGTAGAATAGGATCCAAACAATCACAGAATGTCCATTTCTCACTGTACACAGGTTTCAGTCCCTATAACCAAGTCTACAACAATCACACAATGTCCAGTTCTCAGAATATCCATTTCTCACTGTACACAGATTTTAGTCCCTATAAGCCTACAACAAAATCACTTCACAATACGAAGCATTGTCGACTACTTTCCGACGATACTAATCCGAAATGGTATATTATAATCCAACACGGCCGATACCTATCGGATATGACCGATACCAAATCGATAAGGCCAATATGAATCCTAGCTATACGGCCGATACATATCGGATAGGACGATACCAATTCGCTAAGACCAATACCAACCGATACGGCCCATACCAAAATGATATATCGATACTAATCCGATACGGTCAATACTTATAAGTACCTACGGTCCAGGAGGTTGATCCGCTAGTACATCCATGTACGATCAACGAAGTAACGATCAATTTCAATTTGGATGTGAAAATCTGTATCGTAAGACAAACTAAACATAATCAGATCTATTTCACATGCTTAATTGCCAAGTATGGGAACGAATGGCTCAGAACACAACCCAAAATTCATTCTAGCATACATTAGTGTGAATCATCTATGTTCTGTACATATGGTGTAGTATATGTTCTTATCGTATCTAGTATCTGAAGGATATAACAGAATCAAGATGAACTCACATAATGTAATACTAAGACATCATCTACTACTATATAAGATATAGTAATAGGTTGTCGTATCATCATTGTCGAGGGATGAGGGTCGGAGGACGTCGATAAACGTCGCTAAATCTGCAAAAAAATAAAAAAATAAAATACAGAATATCCATTTCTCCCTGCAGTTTAAAAAGATAACCATTTCTCACTGTAGAATAGGATCCAAACAATCACAGAATGTCCATTTCTCGCTGTACACAGGTTTCAGTCCCTATAACCAAGTCTACAACAATCACACAAAATATGGGAACGAATGGCTCAGAACACAACCCAAAATTCATTCTAGCATACATTAGTGTGAATCATCTATGTTCTGTACATATGGTGTAGTATATGTTCTTATCGTATCTAGTATCTAAAGAATGTAACAGAATCAAGATGAACTCACATAATGTAAAACTAAGACATCATCTACTACTATATAAGATATAGTGATAGGTTGTTATATCATCATTGCCGAGGGATGAGGGTCGGAGGACAAATACCGCTCGAGTGAGCCAAAGGCATGCAGCCACTTCCCTCCCTCCATTCACCCTCTCCCTCTCCCACGCTATCAACGTCACAACTTTTCCACCTCAAGTTCTGATCAAGCATTTTCCTTCTCCTCTCCTCCACCATGGCTCCGAACCCATCTGCTCCTCCCTACTTCCCTTCTTCTTATTTGACTCTCTCAGCCACATATGATATCCAGCTCAAGTGTAGAGTCGGGGGAGAAGAAGTGGACAGGAAGAGGAGGGGGAAGCAGCACAGCCGACGGTATGACTCGGAGGAATTACAGAGGTTTTCTTCAAATCCGTAGGAGAACTATAAGGATATATCTTTTCACAACATGTCACCTTGTCAAAGATCCTTAATGTGAATATCATGTTATCGTGGTGTCGGAAGACTAACATGTCATAATTTTCTAAGTCGTGTATTTTGACATAATCCTCCAAACTCTTTCCTGCTATGTAGTAATGCAAGATTACTACATAGGAGGAAAGAGTTGGAAGGATTATGTCAAAACATACGGCTTAAAAAATTATGACATGTTAGTCTTCCGACACCGCGGTAACATGATATTCACATTAAGGGTCTTTGACAAGGTGACATATTGTGAAAAGATATATCCTTATAGTTCTTCTACGGATTTGAAGAGAACATATGTACTTCCTCCGGGTCATGCCGCCGGCTGTGCTGCTTCTTCCTCCTCTTCCTGCCCACTTTTTCTCCCCCGACTCTACACTTGAGGTGGATATCATATGTGGCTGAGAGAGTCAAATAAGAAGAAGGGAAGTAGGGAGGAGCAGATGGGTCCAGAGCCATGGTGGAGGAGAGAAGAAGGAAGATGCTTGATCAGCATTGTCTTACGGATCGTCCTCATCAAGGCATAACGGGCTGCTCAGCGTGCCCAGCTTCTTCAACTTCTCGCTGGCTGCAGAGTCGAAATGGGAACGGGTCCTCTTTGCCGGCCCGGAGCTCTGACTCGCACTCGTCGCCGCGCTACCGGTTTTCTCTCCTCCTCTGATGCGGGTCATAAGAAAAAAAATTTCGTACCTCTTCTTCACATAAACATCATTGTCACCTTGTACTCGAGCCTCCTCGTCTGTGACGCTATCCAACTTCTCGGTGCCTACATTGTCACTCGAATCTCCCCTTCGACTCGTATCGTCCTCTTCTTCGCCTGTCTTTTCGCTTCCTGTCTTGCAATAATCTGCTATCACCGCCGACTCATTCGACTCCTTCTCCGAGTCTTCCACCTCCTCTTCCTCCTCCTCGGAGTCATCGGAGAAGGAGTCGAATGACTCGACGGTGATAGCAGATGATTGCAAGACAGAAGCGAAAAGACGGGCGAATAAGAGGACGATACGAGTCGAATGGGAGATTCGAGTGACAATGTAGGCACCGAGAAGTTGGATATCATCACAGACGAGGAGGCTCGAGTATAAGGCGGCGATGATGTTTATGTGAAGAAGAGGTACGAAATTTCTTTTTTTATGACCCGCGTCAGAGGAGGAGAGAAAATCGGTAGCGCGGCAACGAGTGCGATTCAGAGCTCCGGGCCGGCAAAGAGGACCCATTCCCATTTCGACTCTGCAGCCAGCGAGAAGTTGAAGAAGCTGGGCATGCTGAGCAGCCCGTTATGCCTTGATGAGGACGATCCGGAAGACAATACTGATTCAGCTTTGCCTTCCTTGGATGGTATTGATTCTGTAGATCCGTGTATAAAAGAGAAAGACATTGGAAGTAGAGTGGACCCGGAGGGAAATGAGAGATTGGAAGCTGGGTCAATATCCAAGAAGCGAAAGAGAGTCGAGGATTCTGATAGGTTATCGTATCATCATTGCCGAGGGATGAGGGTCGGAGGACAGTCAACTTTATCTACGGCTACATAGTTTTTGCCTCGCCAGTCGAATGGCTGCAGGGACTATGTCCTGATCACCATGTCGTACCGTAGATTAATGCAAATAGAGCGGAAGCTGGAGCCAAAATACAGAAACCAAAATACAAAATACAGAATCCAAAATACAAAATACAAAATACAAAATACAAAATACAAAATACAAAATACAGAAACCAAAATACAAAATACAGAAACCAAAATACAAAATACAGAATCCAATCCCTGGGTTCGCCGAAAATATAAAACACTGTGAGAACAGATGGCTCAGAACACAACCCAACCAGAGAGGATACTCTGAGAGATCCATCTGAGTAGGACGTATACTCTGAGAGATCACCTTTACAAGAATGATATCAGTAGTGGGATTGAGTGCTGGAGGAGATATTATCAGAGTATACGTCCTACTCAGATGGGTCTCTCACCGTTACTATTTTTTCTGACAGCATGGTAGATATGCTCCGTCAACAGATTCTTGCTCCGAGCCAAAACTTTGTCTCGGAGCTCAAGTGAACATCCTTCGTGTAGAGCTCGAGTGAGACGTTCCTGACAGCATGGTGGTCTCCTTTGTTAAAGTATCCGTGCTCGTCCCACAACCAATGTGGGTTGAGCACGGATACTTTGACAAAGGAGACCACCATGCTGTCAGGAACCTCTCACTAGAGCTCTACACGAAGGATGTCCACTTGAGCTTCGGGGCAAAGTTTTGGCTCGGAGTAAGAATCTGTTGGGGGAGCACATCCACCATGTCGTCAGAAAAAAATATTAACGGTGAGAGACCCATCTGAGTAGGACGTATACTCTGATAATATCTCCTCCAACACTCAATCCCACTACTGATATCATTCTTATAAAGGTGATCTCTTAGAGTATACATCCTACTCAGATGGATCTCTCAGAGTATCCTCTCTGGTTGGTTGTCGTATCATCATTGCCGAGGGATGAGGATCGAAGGACAGTCAACTTTATCTACGGCTACATAGTTTCTGCCTCGCCAGTCGAATAGCTGCAGGGACTATGTCCTGATCACCATGTCGTACCGTAGATTAATGCAAATGGAGCTGGAGCTGGAGCCAAAATACAGAAACCAAAATACAAAATACAGAATCCAAAATACAAAATATAAAATACAAAATACAAAATACAGAAACCAAAATACAAAATACAGAAACTAAAATACAAATACAGAATCCAATCCCTGGGTACGCCGAAAATACAAAATACTGTAAAAACGGATGGCTCAGAACACAACCCAACCGGAGAGGATACTCTGAGAGATCCATCTGAGTAGGACGTATACTCTGAGAGATCATCTTTACAAGAATGATATCAGTAGTGGGATTGAGTGCTGGAGGAGATATTATCAGAGTATACGTCCTACTCAGATGGGTCTCTCACCGTTACTATTTTTTTCTGACAGCATGGTAGATGTGCTCCGTCAACAGATTCTTGCTTCGAGCCAAAACTTTATTCCGGAGCTCAAGTGGACATCCTTCGTGTAGAGCTCGAGTGAGACGTTCCTCACAGCATGGTGGTCTCCTTTGTTAAAGTATCAGTGTTCGTCCCACAACCAATGTGGGATGAGCACGGATACTTTGACAAAGGAGACCACCATGCTGTCAGGAACCTCTCACTCGAGCTCTACACGAAGGATGTCCACTTGAGCTTCGGGGCAAAGTTTTGGCTCGAAGCAAGAATCTGTTGAGGGAGCACATCCACCATGCCGTCAGAAAAAAATATTAACGGTGAGAGACCCATCTGAGTAGGACGTATAGTCTGATAATATCTCCTCCAACACTCAATCCTACTACTGATATCATTCTTGTAAAGGTGATCTCTCAGAGTATACGTCCTACTCAGATGGATCTCTCAGAGTATCCTCTCTGGTTGGTTGTCGTATCATCATTGCCGAGGGATGAAGGTCGAAGGACAGTCAACTTTATCTACGGCTACATAGTTTCTGCCTCGCCAGTCGAATGGCTGCAGGGACTATGTCCTGATCACCATATCGTAGTCCAATACAATCCAGAGATTGACACAGTACTAATTCATATATGTAGTCTAATACAAATAGTCTAAAACAAAAACAACCCAATACAAATAGTCCAATACAAATAAGTACTAATAGCTAATGAGAACCACGCTGCTCACGCAAACGCTCAGTGATACGATCACGCAACCACCTCGAAAAAGTGAGATCTTTGGCGTGAGGAGAGATGTCGTCCCTTGCAAGTGTTGCATGAATAGAACTCCCGGTCTCACTAGCTACCGGTGCTGGATGAATAGAACTCCCGGTCTCACTAGCAACCGGTGCCACTTCCTCCATAACTGTAGGAGGAGCCACCTCAGCATTCACTGTTTCCCTCAAACGACGTGCCGCTCCTCGGGTCATGGGTGCCATCTGGTAAGATCGATCGTCATAAATAATATAATTGTAACATAAGCAAGCTAAAGGAACCATCATGTAATTTGAGTACATTTTCGAAAGCAGAGGGATGAGGGTCGGATGACAGTCAACTTTATCTACGACTACATAGTTTCTGCCTCGCCAGTCGAATGGCTGCAAGGACTATGTCCTGATCACCATGTCGTACCGTAGATTAATGCAAATAGAGCTGGAGCTGGAGCCAAAATACAGTTGGTACTAACCTCAATAGAACAAACACTCTCACAGCTCAAAATACTAACACATGCTCACGCCTTACTCTTGTGACACTCCCTTTCAAACACAAACACACACCTATATGTTCCCTTACACATGTTGCCATGTTACCTGTAAAAATAGAAAACCCTTGTTGTCTAAAATAAGACACAATTCTACAAAGAGAACCATACTGTAGAACTCACACTTTAAGACAATAGATGAAGGAAGACCTGTATGGAGTATCGATAGGGTTGAGCGATGTCATTTTATTCTACAAAGAGAACCATACTGTAGAACTCATACTGTAGAACTCACACTTTAACACAATTCTACAAAGAGTTATCATAGGGTGTTGAGCGATGTCATTTTATTCTTTTCTTCTTCTTCTTCTTGGGATTTTTGAGTATTGGATCTTGAGACATATATAGCTAGAACTTACGAAGAATGGAGTACCATACTTCAACAAATAGATGTTGACTAATTGGTTCATATACTTGTTGTCTAAAATAAGTGTAGGAATATTGCAAGGTGAAACAATATATCAAACACTATATCGAAACCCAAACCCGATATGCAAATCCAAATTAATACGAAAATACACAAGTGTATGTAGGGGATTAAGTGTACAGAGGTGAAATACATATATATGCATGCTTGGTGATGTCCACGTGTCCAACAAATGGACACAAAGTGTCCAAAACCTCACGAACACACTGTATCAGTGAACACATGGTCGTAATGTGTCTCCGTGTCCATTTTGGACACGAAAAACACCTCAATTAGGGTTAGGGTTTACCTTCAGTCTCCTCGCGGTGGTGGAGGAGGAGGAGGAAGACAAGTTCGGTGGTGGAGGAGGAGGAGGAGGATAAGTTCGGTGGTGGAGGAGGAGGGGATTAAGTGTACAGAGGTGAAATACATATATATGCATGCTTGGGGGTGTCCACGTGTCCAACAAATGGACACAAAGTGTCCAAAACCTCATGAACATACTGTATCAATGAACACATGGTCGTAATGTGTTCCGTGTCCATTTTAGATACGAAAAACACCTCAATTAGGGTTAGGGTTTACCTTCAGTCTCCTCGCGGTGGTGGAGAAGGAGGAGGAGGACAAGTTCGGTGGTGGAGGAGGAGGATCTCGCGGTGGAGGAGGAGAAGGGGCTCGCGGTGGAGGAGGAGGAGGAGAAGGGGCTCGTCGGAGGGAGGAGAAGGGGCTCGCGGTGGAGGAGGAGGATGAACGGCATCGAAGGGAAGGGGGTCGGGCTGTCGTCGAGGTCGGGGGAAGAGGGGCGGGAACAAAAAATTTGGGGAGAGGGAGAAATGAAAAGTCGAACCGAAGAAACCCTATTTAGCAGAAGTTAGCGACGTCTGTAAATACGTCACAAAACGTCGACTATCCTTTAATATTCGGCGACGCCTTTAGTCATTGCGACGCTAAACGTCATTGAACTAATAAAACTGGCGACATTTTCCGACAAATCAACGACGTTGGTTTTTATTACACTAAAGGTAGTCACAATATGTCGTTGTTTTTCGCTATCAGCGACGTATTGTGATGCATACTTTTGGAGTCGCTAAATCCAAAAATATTAGCGACGTTTTAAGTCGACATCGCTAATTTCGTCACTGATATGACTTATTTTGGTAGTGAGTATACCCCCAACAGTGTTCGAAAAGATGTGTGCTTCTTATCGTCGGAGAATATCTTGATCTGGTTGTAGCCAGAGAATCCATCCATGAAGGACATCCGCTCGAAGCCGCAAGTATTGTCGATCATTACATCAGTGATCGGTAGAGGGAAACTCGTCCTTCGGGCATGCAGAGTTCAAATCATGGTAATCGATATAGACTCGAACTTTACCGTTCTTTTTCATGACTGGAACGATGTTGGCAACCCAGTCAGGGTGTTGTTCTTCGCGAATGAATCCAATGGCAATGAGCTTCTTGACTACATTTTCGATGGCCTCCATGACATCTGTTTGGAATCGTCGTTGTTGCTGCTTCACTGGCTTAGCTTTAGACGAAATATTCAGGCAATGCATGGCAAATTTAGGGTCCAAGCCTGGCATGTCTTCATAGCTCCATGCAAAGACGTCGATATATTCTCTTATAAGCTGTATAAGAGATTGGCGTTCATGCCAGATAGACTTTTGCTGATAAAGATTGGTTTAAAAGGTGATTCATCTCCTAAATTGACTTGGATGACTTCGTCTTTGGTAGGTGGTTCACGTTGTTCGAAGCACAGCTCCCACCTAGTGTCCATCTTTTGAGCCTAATGTTCAAGCTCGATTGATTGGACATCGTCCTTAATTTGGTCAACGGAAACCATATTAACGGACATAGTTGCTTTGAACAAATTACCAATACTGGAGTCTGAGTCCAAGAGGGAGGAATCAGAAGAATGAGAATAATGATCTGCTTCGTCATCTGATATTTCGGGAGTTGTTGGAGGAGTGACATAATCCAAACCAACACCGTTACTTTGATAGTAGTTCTCGGGTTTGTCGGGATGAGCGAAGTGTCGTATTGGCAACCGTTGTCCCCGGCCGTAATTTAGCTCCTGGTCGCTTTTGATGTCATATCCCTTGTTCTGGATGATATTCTTGGCCTGCCAACTATATCAAAAAAGTTGTATTTTCTCAGAGTCATAATCAGCTTTCGTGTTGTGTTTGGAAGAAGTAGAGTCCGGAACGAACTTCCTCTCGCCAATTATACGACCAAAGATGATTAGTACTTCATCCTTTTTTCTGGCTGGAACGATGAAGTAGTGGATATCTTCTGGGTAAACTTTTTCCTGCGGGTGAGGCATCGTGACCGGTATGCAGAGGTGTGGTCCTATGTCGTGCTCTAGAGCGTATATCATATCTATGTAGTGGTTTACAGATTGATAGACATCGGAGTAATTCAAAGATAAACCTTTACTAAGAAAATACGCAAGTTCTTCTTCTGGGATAACATCATCCGCTGAAGGTACATTATTATGAGTATTGATATACTCATTGAGAGGATCATCATCTGGAAGAGGAGTCACATTCTTGGGAGGACGGACATCAGCAGGTTCCTCCCACGGTGTCTTGCTGAGAGTGATGGTCAATGGTTTAACTTTGTCAGGGTTTTCTTTTTCATCGAGATTGTGAGAGGCTTCGGAGTACTTTTTGGAGTAGTACGTCCTTTGACTCGATAATCATAGGACCATCATTGGAGGATGAACTTACTTCAGCTTGATTGTCAGTTTCGTTATCGTCATCCTTGGAGGGCTGAGATTGGTAAAGTATCGAATCTCCATTGTAGGCTTCGATGCCCTTAAAAGGATCGACATCGACAAACTCCAGTCTTCACGACACCGTCGCTGTTGACGTACTTGAAGCACTGGTGAAGTGTGGAAGGAACGATCATGTTTTCGTGTATCTATAGACGTCCCAATAAGACTGTTGTAGGATACATTGGCATCGATCACATAGCAAGAAATCGTCGTTCGGAGATCACCGATCTGGCACTTGAGACGGATCTTGCCCAGCAGGTGGCTTCGGCCAGCATTGAAAGCCATGATAGTTGTATTGGTTACAGATAGCTTGTACAGAGGAATTCCTAGAATTTGAAGCAAACTTCTAGGGATGATGCTGATGGAGGATCCTGGATCGACGTGCATGTGGTCCACCTTGATCCCCCGATATACCCTGTATAGTACAGGAGTCTATCATGACGATTATTTTTTAGTAGCATATCCTCCTGTGAAAAGGTGATGTTGCACACCACTTCCATAGTACTGTAGCAGTGGGGACATGAGACAGGGTCTTCAGCGGGTGCTTTGACTTCAGCGAGATAAGAGTCGGCATGTAGTAGTGCCTCACTTAAGGCCTTCCACCTTTCTTTGGAGAGTCACAACAGATCAAACAGAGACAACCTGGCAGGTGTATTGACTAGCTGTGCCAGTATGTCAAAGTTGTAGGGCCGATCCATGCCTTCGGGAGCTGGCACTTTCAGAGACTTGTCAAACCTGCGTCTCCTTCTGCTTGGCTTAGTCCGTAGTTGGAGGCTTAGACGGGCCGGCTTCTGAGCTTGTGGGGGCAGCAGGAGCTTGAAAAGGTACTGTTTTATCTTGTGCGAGATCGTACGTCCGAAGATAAGCCTTTCCCGATCGTGTTTCGCCAGATGGAACCTCGTAGATGGGAGAAGACACCATATGGCATGTCTTGTATTTTTTACCCCTTTTTGCTTTGGGAGGTACCACCCCCTGCTCCACTTCTTGCACAAGGTCCGAATGGACCTACATGATCTCACCACGTTCAGATGTGAGTGGCACCAAGCTTGATTTACTGAGCTAGCGGTAGGTTGACGACTTCCATTATTGCCTTGGGAATTGGGACCACGCCGTCTGGGACTTCTGTGGGAGGAAAGTCACCAAACTGAAGAGATATCATGTTAGAAGATACGGCCTTGTCTTCAGCTTTGAGGTTGATCACTTGGCTGTCGATATGCTGTTGTATCTTCTTCTTCAGGATGATGCAGTCCTTGGTGGAATGATGTACGTACTGATGATAGAGACAGTACTTGGGATCGATGAGCTGGCTCCCCTCTGCAGGACGTCATGGTGGAGGCAATATCAGTTTATTACCCTTCGTCAATGTGTGAAAGATGGTAATGACATTATCTTCGTCAAAGGAGAAGGTCTCCTTAGGCTTGTCGGAGGTACCCTGAGAAATAGAAGCTCCTTTGGATGTGTCGACCTTCAGAACTTCTTTCCCATTACCCCCACGGACAGGGATAGTTTGAGGATGCTTTCCCTTGTCTTCGAATCTGGGTGTTTTCAACCCTAGTAGTTCCAGATTAGGAACGTCATTTTTAGCAGCATCAGCGGCCCCAATGAAAGCGGGCCTATGTATTATACTTATGTATACCCAGACAGAACTTCACTATAGGGAGGAAGTTTTGTCGGCAAGTATCCATAAGCTCTGAGTCTGGTATGCCGAAGGGCATCTTCAGTTCTAGCCGCCTAAAGCGTTCAATGAAAGCAATGTCAGACTCAGTCCTACTTTGCTTGGTCTCGATAAGGGTGGACATACTAACATGCATACAACTCTCATAAAACCTGTTAAGGAACAACTTCTCCAAGTCTTTAAAAGAGTTGATGCAACCGTCAGGACAGACTGTAGAACCATTCAAAAGCTACCCCTGTAAGGTGCTAATAAAAAGCTTTGACAAGAACGAATCGTCCCTGGGTAAGTGTAGAGTATGTGTGTTAAAATATGTTATGTGTTGACGAGGAGAAGTCAACCCGTCAAATAAATTTAGCATCAGCAGCTTGTAGTTATAAGGGCAAGTAGCATTCTCCTATTCAGGGGGATAAGGTTGAGATATCCCCATCTTTTGGAGCTCGTCTTTGTGTGAGATGGTGTCGAGACGGGCGACCAGGGAATCAATTGCATCCTGTTGATTGAGCAGGTGTTGGGAAATGGCTGCTGAACGGTTGTCAAGTGTCGTTGGCGAAGGACCACCCCAAGCATTCGCAAGATTTGGAGGAGGCGCAATAGGAATGATTCTTTTTTTGTAGTGAAGGAGGGTTGTTTCTATGAGACAGACTAACGTGAGCCGAGACGTTTTGTTGCGGTGGAGGAACAGCCGCAGCAGCTTGGACCGCCATGATACTGGGAAGCATATCAGTAATCTTGGCAAATACCATTTCAAGACCCTCTCGCCGTTTGCTGGTCTGATCACTGGCTTTTTTAGGTCTTTCTCCGTCTGCCATGTATGTAGATAATATGCGAGGATGAACAGACGAAACAGTACAACTGGTGTTGATACTGTCTGTCTCTGAGTTGACAAGTCCCTTATCTTCAGGTAAAGGAGGTAGATAGTCACCATCAGAATCAGAGAGATCGTCGTCCTCGGGAAGGCTACCCCCAGTGTGAAGGTCATCCGTTTCAGACTCTGAGGGAATACTACCCCCAGCTTAGGGAGTCTTCGTCATCTGTACGAAATCTCGCCTTTGACTGAGTACCCATATAGACTTCTTCAGATGTGACAGCCTGCTGGCCATCTGTTGGTAGACTTCGTCTTCTTCTTCTCGCAGAATTGAGAGAGAAAGTTGGGTTCGTGGTCCACTGTCTTTGATTGGGGCTTCCGTAAGGGGGACCCGATGAAGCCATGTTGGATGAGACACACCGCGGCTTTTCATCATCAGAGAAATACAGCCGTCGAAACACGGACTGTCTCTGAGGTACTCTTGTTGCTTTGGAGCAGCAACAGTTGATGACAATACTGGTGCACGGATGTGCACTATGAATTGTTATGTTCTTCCTCGTTTACGCTTATGATTTATCATGTTGCGTAAGTCAGCGGAAGGGAGTTTTGCCTTAAAACCCATGTTACAGTATCGCTGAGCTTTTTATGTGGGTTTGTAAGGAGAGTTGGCACTCCAGACTTAGTTCACGTACAGGGGCAACCCCCACATCCTAAGTTCTGTGATGTCCTTGAAGACAGCCCCGTGCTATACGCGTTGGGGTCTGTCTTTTTGCTGTGGGCGCATAGGCCTTGGAGACTGGCTTTGGGTGCATGCTTCTTGGCAGCATGTTTGAGCTTCCACGATGTAGGAGCATAGTATGGATCAGTGGAGCCCGGGCGTATAACCTTGGGCACATGACCCTCGATGCCCAATCTGTCGAAGACAGAAGCATTCTGATTGGGGTTATGCGCCCAAACTACCCCCTTGGACGCATAGCTTTGGGTGCATGCTATCACGATCTG